>WNWU01000045.1:4408102-4563547 GCA_012654045.1 Ptyas mucosa | reverse complement strand
AGTATATACGGTATTTTATAATAGAGGGCAAGAAATAGATCAGTAATGGAAAAGTTACCATTTTGCTGGCTAAATATTGTCATTTTGTAAATAAGGACCATAACGTTCAGGAAGCTGCTAATAAATTGCTGTGTGGTGTCCCTGGCATTGAACTTGAGTTATTTATGTGTGATCACTGTCTCCTTCTCAATGTTAACAAATTTAACTACAGTTTAATGCTTATTGACTGTTTCAGATACTTTTGGGAGGAGATCAGCTATTCCACACTCAGCAGAACTTACTACATCGTACATCTATTTTGTTACTATCTTATTATGTGATAAGGTGGGCAAGTCAGCGATTGGCATCAGATATTCCTGTTGATGAACTGTAAGTGTTTTATGTTTAGTGTATAAATATATAGGTATATAACAAAGTATATAAAAGTGTCTATAAATCATATTTAATTATTTTCCTTTCTATATAAAATAGGCATTTTAATACTTTTTTTTTGCATTGTAAACAATTTATCTGTGACAAGTCTTGCTTATCATCCTATCAGAGTTTCCTTTTACTGCTACTGTTCTCTTCATAATTTCCTTACTATATCATCCATCCATCTACCCTTTTCATTTTCTTAGGGATTATTTTAGTCAAACCAACTATTTAAAATTACATTTCTATGGAATTTTGTGAAGAGACGGAGATTATGGTCTGTTATTTAAACAGTGTAAAGATGAGTTATGTTATCCTGAATGTCATTTTCATGTATTTCAGTATATAAAATTCTCAAATTGATAAGTATGAAGATCCATCCATATTTGAAACTGTAGGATTTCATAAAATCTTCATCGTATTATTTTTCAATGATGGATTGTTATTTTAAAAATAGGAAAAACAAATTTGATGATATCCAAGAAAATATTTAATATTCTTGTAGAAGGTATTAAGCTTCTATTTTTAAATGTTGATAGAGTTTTGTCTTCCTATTAACCTGTTTTTTAAAATTTATTATTTTAAGACTTCCTTCGTCCTAGTTACAGTTACAATATAGAGTTAGAATTGTATAACTAAGTATGTTAAATGAAAGTAATTGATCTTTTTATAGGGAATCAAACCTACAGCATCTTTCGGTATTAAAGCTAACAGATTCCACAACAATAACACCACTGAAGCTGGGTAAGAAAAGCATCTATCTATCTATCTATCTATCTATCTATCTATCTATCTATCTATCTAATTTCATAGTTACCCATCTCCCTCAGAGTGGGGCTGAGGGCATTGTACAATAATCAATAAAATTAACATTAAAAACAGAATTAATTTAAGATTAAAATGTTTTAAAGTTGTAAAAAAAACCCATAAATTTCAAAAGGCGTTTGCCTTTGTTTTAGTATCTAAGTGTTAATTTTGCATTTAATTTCAAATACTAACATTAATATTAAAGATTTTTCCAGTTGATCAATAATGTTATTAGATTGCTTTATCAGATATATTAAGAAATCACAAAATATTGCTCAGCTGTTAAAACTGATGAGATCCTTTAAACATTATTAAACAATGTTCATTCTTACTATGAACTTCTTGTCCCACATCCCATATACCCTGTATGTCTTGCGTTTCCAAGGCACCCTCCTCTTTCTAGTGTTTTTGCACTCACCCGCCTTCACTTCCCTGACATTTCTGTGCTCATGCTAACCAATGCACCCACTTGGGTGCCTGTGCACACGCTACAGCACCTCCTGTCCCCTAGCCTCCTCCAGCTTGTGCATGGCCTGCACTGGACTTCTTAAAGCAATCCCTGGCTTCTCCCACCCCACTTACGACATCTCCCACAATCCTTGCCTGGGACTTACACTGCTTTCTGCTTAATGATCCACAAGTCTTAAGGTTATGATGACAACTGGGATTACTGGGATTGTCATTGTTGCAATTATGTGATGTTACACTTAGCAACAGCAACAACAGGTTCCAATTGCTCTCATAACCCAAGGACTATCTGTATGTTAAAACAGAATTCCCCAACCTTTCTGGGTCGGCGGCCCGGAGTGGGGGGAGGGGAGAAAGAGGGGGTGGTTTTGTGGGAGAGGCAGGCACGTGCCTGTATGCTTGTGTGAGTGGGACCACGAATGCCCACTCGAGTGGGGCCACAAGTGCCCATGATGCTTGAGCAACACTTGTGCAAGCGGGGCCATGAGTGCCCACTCGAGTGGGGCCACAAGCGCCCATGACGCTTGAGCAATGCTCGTGCAAGTGGAGCCATGAGTGCCCGCGCAAGTTGGACTGCGTGTGCCCACCACATGGCTTGGTGGCCAATAGACCCGCTACCCAGTAGTGGGCCATGACCATATGTTGGAAACACCTATCTTAAAATAAAAATCCTTTTGATAAAAAATCTTTATCAAAAATAAAATACAGAATGGAATAATAATTTAATTTGGAAGACTGTTTGGTGACTAATAATATAATCTGAAAGTTATTGCTCTGTATTGATTTTTTACAATATATTAAAATATTTTTTCTAGTGTCAAGCCCTCAAACAATTATGGAGCTCTTCTTTCAAGAAGGAGCCCGGAAACACATAATATCTCAGCTCTTCCAGGCTAATGCAGCCTTAGATGAAACATGTTTGAGTTGGCCTCAAATGTTTTCTGCAATTTCCAGTTATCTTCTGCAGTTTTTGTATCCTTTCAACATATTCCTGACCTGAATAATGGATCATGGCTGTGCTTTAAAAAAAAATGTAGTAGACATGAACTTTTCATTGTTTTAGACACATTTACATATATATAAATAAACCAACCTATTTCAAGTTGCTTTATTGCAGAGGCATCTTTTGTAGAGATAGTAATGAATTCAGCTAGGAACCAGCCAGAAATAGATTAATTAGAATCAGCTAATCAGAAGAGAATGAGAAATAGTTGCTCAAAATTGGTTAGTTGTTGATTTCCTAGTTTCTGTTGCATGTTTTTTCTCCTTCCTTTTTGCATTTTAAATAGTACTATTTCATTATTAATATTTTTATTCATTTTTTGAATGAAACAATACTGGAAATATGTAGGCTTGTTCTGAATTTACACGGAGGGCCATTGTCTTGTCATAAATTGAAGAAACCTATATTCCTTATGCTATTTTCAGATGGCCAAGTAATCCTAACTTCCTCTTCCCAGAATGTTTAATGGGGGCTTGTCAGTATGCTCAGTTGCAGGTGAGATCTCTTATGTGGAATACCTTTGGAGTATGTTTTAAACATAAGCAACGTATCTGATGTAATTGGTTATTAGTAAAATGCTAGGGTAGATATAATCACTGAAAACTTATCTTCCTTTCAGCTGATACCGGTTGTATTTTGCTTGCTAAAACTTGAATTTCAGAACACATGACTCAATTTAGTTAGTTGGTAACACTGGCAGCACGCATGTTTAATTGTAATTTAGTGAGAGATAAATATTTAAATCCAATGAAAAATAAGATTAACCTTTCTCTATCCAATTGCTTTATTTGCGTATCAGGAATATATTCGTTTGCTGGAACCTTGGTGTCATGTGAATGTGGGATCATGCCGCTTTATGATGGGACATTGCTACCTTGTTACAGGAGAAGAACACAAGGTAAATTTAGGTTTTAAAATGTTCTTTTTTAAAAAAAAATACTAAGTTGCTAGATAATGTATTCAGGTTGGTTTGTAATTAATCATCACATTCAAGAAAAGATTCTAAGATATTTTTGAACGTTTTGATGAATGTAGGTCGATCTAATTTAAAACAAATTATCCAAAAAAGAAAAGGATCGACTGCATAACTATCAACCTCCTCATATCATCTACTTATCAAAATTTTATATCACAACTCCTAAAGAGAAGCTTTTTTTTTAAAAAAAAAATTGGGACTGTATTGGAATACAGAGGGTTGAAACACTACGTGCGTCTATGGTTTTGTGGCTTGTGTTCTACTCTAAGAAGTAACTTTTGATAACAAACATATATGAGATTGACTAATTTTTACAGCTAATTTTGTAATAGTTGATAATACTTTTTATGGCTTCTGTTTTTCCTCCAGGCCCTGGACTGTTTCTGTCAAGCTGCCTCAGAAGTTGGAAAAGAAGAGTTTTTAGACAGACTAATTAGATCTGAAGAGGTAGAAATGGCTTCTACTCCACAGCTACAATACTACGATAAGGTATTTTTGTTACCGAGCAAAAGTAACACGATCTCATTTGTCCTTGCAATTGCTGCATGTCTTTACAGTATAAACAAAGAGTGAAAGTAAAACATTAGTAGCTGAATACTCTCTCCCTCGCTAGGTTTTGCGCCTCTTAGACACTATGGGTCTTCCTGAATTGATCATTCAGCTGGCTACTTTGGCAATCACTGAAGCAGCAGATGATTGGAGAAGTCAGGTAGGAGGCTAACATGCCTATTTGTCTCCTACAGGATTTGTTTGTACCACTCAACTATTTTTTTTAAGTGGTTCTGGGTCATCACAACTACTGTATTTATATTGCAGGCTACCCTGAGGACTTGCATTTTCAAACATCATTTAGATTTAGGACATAATAGTCAAGCATATGAAGCTTTGACCCATAATCCAGATCCAAGCAGGTAATGAGATATATCTTCCAGTCACAGCTATGAATTATTTATGCATAATTTTATACATTTGTAATAATAGCTGCTTATAAACCATGATATTAAGGATAGAGCCTGTAGGAGAGCTGTTGAATTTTCATTTTCTTTAATTCTTATTTTCAAAACAGCTGGTTCTATTTTGTAGAAAAAGTGAAAGTTTGGTCATTAATGGAGAAACAAATTGGTGTTCAAAATTAGTCCATAATTTTTGCACCTCAGCGTTAATCATGACTCATGAACAGCTGCACAAATTCCTCTTCTTGCCCTGTTTTTTAAGGGAAACATTTATGTAAAGGGTTGTTTAGATAGAAACATGTGACTGTTTTATTCTATGCCTTGATTGATGTTTTACATCTCTTTTTTGTGAAAGAACTAGCTGTGTGTAAATGAAAATGCTTAAATAGAAGGAGGTTTTGTAATCAGAATTGTATTTTCTGTGTATGTGTGTGTGTGTGTGTGTAATGCGGGCTTCTTCATCTGTGCCTATATTAGGCCTCTGTTGCTTATATAGAGGTTGGTTGTAAGATAAATTTGTTTATGAATTTTTGCTTCATCTCAATGCTTAAGGGGGGGGAAAAACCCTTTTCTTTTTCAGGCAACTGGATTGTTTACGACAACTAGTAGTAGTTCTCTGTGAACGCTCCCAATTGCAGGATCTTGTGGAGTTTCCGTATGTGAATCTTCATAATGAGGTATATTATCTATTCTCCTTAGTAGCAAGATAAAATTACACAAAATATTTGGCTATGTTTGATAAATATTATTTGTTTTACAGGTTGTGGGAATAATTGAATATCGTGCTCGGGCAGTAGATCTAATGACACATAATTACTATGAATTGCTATATGCTTTCCATATTTATCGTCATAATTATCGGAAAGGTATGAAAGATATATAGAAATGTTGCTTCGTTTATTCATTTTTGTTACCTTTTGTTTAAAAGGTAATAACCTATCCAAAGGATGATCCTATTAAGTTATAGATTACCAAAACACAATAGAACAAACAATAATCTTTAAAAGTTGTCAGGTTAAATTTATATCAGTCACCTATATTTCATGGCTGTGCTTGTATTTAATAATTGTTAAGAGTGTTGATTTATGTGACATTTGTTAGACACAGGTTTCCTAAACGCAGTTGTGCAAAAGGACAGTGGTAGAGGGAAAGTTGGCAGGCTTAGTGTATGATACTCAACCCTTTAAGAAATTGCTGATCCTTGCCCCACAAACCATGAGAACAACTGCTAAGTATTCAGTGTTTTTCCTGTGATGCAGAAGAAAACAGGCCTCAATCGTGGCCATAAATCAAAGGCTACCTGTATTCCTTTGTGAATGGGAAAAATGGGTCCAAAGCTAGTCAGATGATCAGGTGAAAGATTAAATATGTCTTTCACCTGATCATCTGACTAGCTTGGACATATTTTTCCCATTCACAAAGGAATACAAGTAGTCCTTGACTTATAGCCACAATTGAGCCCAACATTTCCATTGCTACGTAAGACAGTTAAGTGAGTTGCATCCCACTTTACGAGCTTTTTGTTACAGTTGTTAAATTGGTGCAGTAAAGCGAATCATGCAGTTGTTAAGTGAACCCAGCTTCCCCCATTGACTTTTGCTTGTCGAAAACCAGTTGAGGTCACAAATGGTGATCACATGACCTCAGGACAGTGCAACTCAAATATATGCCAGTTGCCAAGGGCCCAAATATTGATCATGTGACCAGTACGAAAGCTGCAATGATGATGTGAAAACTGGTCATAAATCACTTTTCTCAGTGCCTTGGTAATTTTGAGCAGTCACTAAACAAACGGTGGGAAGTCGAGGACTACCTGTAAGATCACTGGATGAATGCTCGCAAAAATGCTCTATGCCACTCAGCATTTGATTAAGAGAGAGAAACTGGGGAAAGGCCAGCATCTCAGCTAATTCAAAACAGATTAAAAACACATTTTCCCTGAGTTTTTATTCATTTTCAACTAGGAGATGTATAGAATTCTGCAGCCACCCCATTGACAAGGGAGAATATAAGATAATCTAAAAACATGACAAGCACTTTATTGTTTACCTCTAACAGAACATTTCCTTTAATGGTGCTATTTGCCAGTAATAACGAACAGCAGGTTGATATTAAAAGATTTAAGACATCAGGCTAGAACCGGGAGACCGTGAGTTCTAGTCCCACCTTAGCCATGAAAACCAGCTGGGTGGGTGACCTTAGGCCGGTCACTTTCTCTCAGCCCAACTCATCTCAAAGGGTTGCTGTTGCTGACACAGTAGCAGGAAAGAGTATTAGATATGTTTGTTGCCTTCAGTTGTGTTACAAAAATAATAAAGGTGAAATGTAAATTAAATAATTTTGCAGGTTTGTGGGATATTTTCTCTTTTCTTTCACATTTATATCAATTAGTTCTTCTCTTACATTTGAACTGGGAAAGCAGTGTTTGTGTTTGTCCTCTTAGAATTAGAAACTCCATTTTAAGGTGGTCAGCTCTTGCAGTTACAAATATCTCCCATTTTAATTTTCTGTTCTTTTAAGATGTGAAGGATTTAATGTGGGATAGATACACTTTTTTGTCATACAGTTTTCAAGCTAGTTCTTTTTTTGTTGTTGTTGCTATTTTTTTTTCCTGATCTGAAAATGATAGATCTCAGGGATAGGAAAGCTCTTGTTCTGATGGAAGAGTCTGTTTCCTTCCTCAGCTGGAACAGTAATGTTTGAATATGGAATGCGCCTTGGCAGGGAAGTTCGCACTCTTCCTGGATTACAGAAACAAGCAAACTGTTATCTTGCTGCTATTAACTGTTTACGGCTGATTCGCCCTGAGTATGCATGGATAGTGCAACCAGCTTCTGGTGCTGTGGTAAGAAACCCTTTCAGGATTTAATTTCACTAATTTCTCTCTCTGAATAGGTTCTTGTTGCTGTGTACAAGCATATTTAAGGTTTCAGCAACCTTGATTGCTACTGTTGAGTCTCTTTGCAGTGTTATTTCATAATAAATCTTCGTAACGGAAGTGTAATACCCTGTCTACGAATACTGTTTTGTTGGAAATAGACCAATAGGTGACCAATATTGGAATAGTCAAGATAATATTCCTTCAGACTAAACAACTGTTTCTCACCAGATTGTCAGAGATTCTATACATCCTCTCCATGATCGCTTTTCATTGTTACCTTCTGGGAGGAGGCTTCATGGTATCTGAAGCAGAACAACTAGATTCTGTAATAGCTTTGCCACCATACAGTATCAATCTTGTATAAACTCTCAAAACTTTTTTTTCTGCTATGTATTTAAGATGGACTGTGATTAATATGTGTGCATGTCTGGGTGCCATTTTTGTATAATTTGGCATTTTTGGATGCTTCTGCTGTTATTACTACTGTTATCCTTGAGGGGGTGATATTGTTTGGTGGATGGCATTTTTCTTTCGAGAGCAGTGCTTTGGAATACCATTTTAATGTGTGCCATTATGTAATAGTACAAGATGATTTTAATGCTTAAGGCAAAAGAGAAAAATAATTTTGCCTGTGAATGTGACACATTTCATTCATGGGATTACATTGTGACCAAAGTTAAACACTTTAGTGTCAATAACTACAGTTAATCCTTGACTTACAACCATTTGTCCCCCCAACCATTCAAAATTATAACAGTGCTGAATGGATTGATCAGTGCTGAATGGATTGATCAGTGCTGAATGGATGAAGTGATCTTGGAGTTATGGCCATCTCGGTATCCTTGTCATCACATGATTGTGATCTGAGTGCTGGGGAAACGGTTTGCTCCTACAACCAATTGCCAAACATCCCATGATTATGTGATCACCATTTGCAATATTCCCTGCTGCCTTCCCCAGAAAATCAATGGGGAAGCCAGCAGTAAAAACTGCAAGTTTTAGCATAAGTATTCCCCATGGCTCATCATCTCCAGCCCATCTATGCTCATATTGCACCAGCCACTTGTACATCCCTGCACACCCTCCCAAAGCAGCACTGTACCCCCACACATCTTCCCCAACCCACATGGCACTTCCTTTGCACCCCTGAACTATGGAGCATCTTTGCACTCTCCCTGTATAGCATAGCACTTCTGGCACAGCCCTATGTTCCCTCTGTAACCCTCCCTACCTCTCAAGGATACCAGGGTACCTCTGGTGTATCCTCCCAAGCCCCTCTGCGCTCACACTGGCCCCTTGTGCCCTCCCATGCACCCTCCACAACCTGCATGGCACCTTTCACCATCCGCATGCACCTTCAATCTCTCTCCCAGCTAGGAGCAGCAACTTGTCAACAGGTCTGGACTTACAACTTCCTGCCAGCTTCCTCTTTGACTGGCAGGAAATTGCCTCACCAATGATAGTGACATTGTCTCACTTAATGATGGCAGCTGGGACTGCAGGAATTGCTGATGCCAAGCAATGTAGTCAGGCATTGCATTACATCTGCATCGCTTAGCGACAGAAATTTCAGTCCCAATTCTAGTCATAAATCAAGGATTACCTATACAATTATGCTACAAGGAAATAGCAAATTCTGGGGCCAGAATAAATTAAACAAAATAAGCAAACTTGCATATCTCTTGTACACAC
This sequence comes from Ptyas mucosa, assembly GCA_012654045.1. NCBI lineage: Eukaryota > Metazoa > Chordata > Lepidosauria > Squamata > Colubridae > Ptyas > Ptyas mucosa. The sequence goes on along the minus strand of WNWU01000045.1, from coordinate 4,554,353 downwards.
TTTTTTCTTCTTTCATGGTCCAGGTTTCAGATAATTTGGTAATTTTAATTTAGGGGAATCAAAGAAGAATGTAGAATTGAGGATAAATTAGGCAATGGCAAATAATATAATTTGAGGGAATATGGTATGAAAACTTTGGGATGTGTGTGTGTGCACTTGAAGCTCTTGGGCAATTGCTGATGTATTTTCAAGGTTTTAGCCAGTCACTAGTATGGCATGAAAACTATTGTCTTTGTAGCTAAAAGAATAAAATGGATAAGCTTAGTTCTCTGAGTATAAGGTTATGCAATGAAGCATATGAAATAATGGAAGAAATTAACTATTTTCATTATGCATACTGAAGATGCTATAGAGATTGAATGCTTATTCTGTTTGATTCTAGTATGAACGTCCAGGAGCATCCCCAAAAAGAAATCACGATGGAGAATGTGCTGCTCCTCCAAGTAAGTTATATGCTATTTTATTATGAGTAATTACAAATTTGTTTTTCCAAGCTAGCTAGGTTATGTAACCTTTGTATATGGGTGTGGGTTACATGGTTCTGTACCATACAATATTGATTCAGAAGCTTACATTTCCTTGACCTGTTGTAGGAGAAGAACAGGCAAAAGCTTTGGAAATTTAAGAACTAGTCTAAAGAACTGAAGAGGTTTGGGATTTCAGGTTAAGAGTTTCCTGTGTTTTTCAGTGTTATTATTTATGGATAATGGAAAAAAGGAAGATATGCCAGTGGCAGCTTTTTTTTTTTTTTGCAACAAGAATAAAAAGATGGTGTGAACAACATAACTTGTCAAATCAAAAGCTTTTTCTAAACTCTTTAGAACAAATTAATGAAATCATGATTTGAATACTGAATTATATTATTCATGGCCTTAATTGTTTTAAATTTATTATAATGAAGTATTAATAAATGTTTGACACAGCGGGCAGTCACATTGAAATCTTGGAACTACGGGACTTAGAAAAAGAATGTATGTTGGCTCACATACGGTTAACTTTGGCACAACATGACCCAACATCAGCTGCTATTACAGGTAACACTGGAATACTTATATTAATAGTTCTCTAGCAAAAAACAGTTTAGTTTACAAGCTTAGATGATAGAAGCTTGGCAAAAGTCCTATTGAAACCTTCTTTTATTGAGTCTCTGGATAGTATTGTCTAATGTAAAATTATAATCTTTGTGACTTACACAACACTATCCTTATGGTGTTGCTATGTATGCAAAATAGCATTTTATTAAATGAATATCTGGCTCTTATATGCAGTGTGGGTATATGGTGTATTTAATTTTGTATCTGTAAGAACTCAAATTTACAATAATTTCATTTCTGAAACCATGCTATTAGAATTTATAGTTACATGTTGACACATATAACATTTGTTAATTGGCAGATTTATTATCTTTCCAGGAAACTCATCCCCCAAGGAGTTAGTTGTTCTATTGGTGCAGGCTGGTCTCTTCGACACAGCTATTTCTCTCTGCCAGACTTACAAGCTTTCCTTAAGACCTGTGTTTGAGGGTCTTACTTTCAAGTACGTGACAAATTATTGGGGTTCTTTATGGAGTATGAATGCTGCAATATGTTGAATATTTCTTAATTTTTAAATGTTTTGTAAATTTAAAACAGTTCCTTCTTTTTCAGTTGTGAACCAACATTATAAATTTCCTTTGCCTGTAAATTGAGCCCTGCCAAGGGCTGGAAAGGAAGGAGATTGTGAAATGGAGGAAGAGAATAGGATGTCATACTAAACTGCAATATGATTTGTTTGGTTAGTTGATGTAGTGTATCTAGTGTGAATTCAGTGATTACACTTTATATCCATAGTTGTGGTCATTGTCATTTGATGAAAAATTTATGGAAGTCCAGAAGGATTCATTACTGGGATCATTGTTTTTGTATCATGCTGACAATGGCCTGGAATGGATCTGTGGGGTTTTGGGTTATTTTTGGAGACCATTTGTGTCTATGAAAACTTGAATGTATGATGATGAGATAAGATGAATTCAACTTATTAATGTTGGTAGATTTGATATTTACAGTAATTTTAAGGAAGAAAATGCATTTTGCTTTCTGCCTAAGAGCAGTGGAAAAAAAGGATTTGATGGACAGATAAGCTGATTCAGTCATCTGAGAAACTCATATCTCATCACTCATCAAAATAATAGATGAAAATGATTTAAAATAGGGAGCCCTCCTACTGATGAAACCAATTCAGTTTTGAGCATTAGAAAAAGTAGAATTCCTTAAGACAACTGGACTTGGAGTTTGTTCTGTTTCTCAGGATAATCATCTTCATAAAATGGAATGATCTAGATCTCTCCTCCTTTGGCAAAAAAAACAATTCAACAGCTTTTTAAATATTAGTTTTATATAATGTGCTTAATTGTATATGCTCTAGGTGTATTAAACTTCAGTTTGGAGGGGAAGCAGTTTTGGCAGAGGCATGGGATTGGCTTGCTGCAAATCAGTTGTCATCAGTTATAACAACCAAGAAAAACAGGTAAAGTGTATTTAAATGGTGATCTCATAAATTTGCATGAAAGTAACATTCTTACTAATAAAATATTGTTCCATTTAAGATTGTTCCTTATCACCCATAACCGAACAAATTTTGTGAAACTTTTGAGGAATGAAATGTTTTTATTTATTTTTTTACCGAATGTCTATACTGCCTATCCCATTTGCATGTGTCTGGAGTCTGGACGGTTTACAGATAAAAGAGTAAAATGATATAAAAGCTGTAGTTAAATACAAGTTAAGAACCATGTTAAAACAAAGTTAAAAGGAACAATTGCAAAGTTAAAAGGCAGAGGGAGCACATTCATACCACTTTTTTATTCTTTAAATCTTGTAATATTAAGCTCAAACCTTAATAGAATTCGTTGTTGTGGTCCTTAGTTGCCAACATTTATATAAAAAGCTGAACAAATGATTTAGGGAAAAGATTGCTCATTGTAACAGAATTACCGGTAGATAAGTCAAGCAGAAAAGAAAACTAAAAAGAAGGAAAGAAATAATAGCAGAAGAGCAAATCTTTTTAAATTAATTGGAGAAGTTGTGCAGGACGTACCAAGATAGCCAAGTCAGGTTACATGAATTTAGAACAAATCCAGTTTAAATGGCACCAATAGTAATATCTTCTATCTAATGCAAAACAAAAAAAGATCCCAGGAATACATTGGGATTGACAAAAAGTAAATTTAGCCTTCCACCTATTATGACAAAAATGGCAGATAGAAGGAAAAGTTCTCATTGGAACTGGTGCATGTTGGGTAGACATCAGGGTTGTTTCCCTCTGTTCTTACAACTAGTCTTTAGTCCTGTGTGATTCTGTGACTCATATTTAAAAATGGTTGGGCCTTATAACTGAATCATAACTGTTAAAGGGCATTCACAAAAATGTTAATCACAAAGACAAAAAAATCCACCTCAAAGTCGCATTTAGTAACTTAAAAACCAGCAAAGCAATGTGTGTTAAATTCTAGAAAAGTACAGAAATTGTGTTAATTTGGAAACATATCATGATACCCAAAAACTTTGAGGAAAAGTGTATGTTCACAGCCACAAACGTGCACATATTTAGAAAAAAGGAGACAGCATTGATAATATAATAAATATATTCCAATTGTTTATTGCAGTGCAACAGATGAAGCTTGGCGTCTCTTAGCCTCCTACCTGGACAAGTATAAATCAGAGAATAGCCCATACCATCGTTGTGTAATCAATAAATTGCTGTCTCATGGTGTTCCCTTACCTAACTGGCTTATCAACAGCTACAAAGTAAATAATTTCAGTTTGTAGAAAATTAATTTGGGCTAGAGGATTCTAGTTAGCAATAAAAAAGTGTCAAAAATTAGTAACAGATTAGAAAGTATGATATATTTGAAAGTAAATTACAGGTAGTCCTTGATTTACAAGAGTTCATTTAGTGACTGTTTAAAGGTACAACAGCATTGAAAAAAGTGACTTATGACTGTTTTTCATACTTATGACCACTGCAGCATCCCATAGTCATTTGATCAGATTTTGGATGCTTGGCGACTATGATGGTTGCAGTGTCATGTGATCATCTTTTGCGACCGTTTGACAAGGAAAGTCAATGGGAAAGCCAGATTCACTTAGCAGCCATGCAATGCTGCAGTGATTCACTTAATAACCATGGCAAGAAAGATTGCAAAATGGGGCAGAATTCAAGAAATTTTGGGCGAAATTGTGGTCGTAAATTGAGGACTACCTCTACTCAGGTAATAAACTGATCAGGGACTGTTTTTTCCAGCTAGTATAATCTATTATTTAAATCTGTGAGATATCTTACTGTAGAAATACAGTAATAACTGTTGATTTTATATTGGTGAATTAGTCAGATGGGGATTCAATTCTCAGTAGAAGAATTAGGCAAAGTCATTTTAATCAGAATTGCCAACGGTTATCCAGGAATGGTCTTTTCCTACAAGTGTTCTTTTCCCAATTTAGAATCAGCTTGTCTACAGAGATTAGTAATTTTTATATTCTCTGGATTTACTTTTAAGTTTCTTAGTCTGCTACTCAGATTAAATGCTTCAGGATTTTAATTGTTCAGCAATAAAATTTAAAAAAAAGAAACAGACACTCCAGCTTTCAATTCTTGAATGACCTTTCCTAACCATCCTTTATGAAATTGCTAAGAGTAATCCCAAGACCATCAGACAGAATGAGAATCATAACAGTATAGAGCTTCTTAAATTCATATTGGTTAGTGGCCCAGAAAAATATCATTTGTATCAATAGCTATTAGGAGACGTGATAGAAATAATACAGACTGATTCCTCATAGCTTGTAGTGTAGGTGATTCATCCAAATGAAGAAAGCTAATTCCATCACAGTAAGTTTTTTTTAATTCCAGCATTTGCTAAATCAAATAAATAATTTGCAGATTTTTAAGATGGTGAAAATAGGAAGAAATATGCAAATCTCAGAAGAAAAGAATGAGAGGAAGATAGGTGATTGGGGTGGGTGAGCAAGTTAGATGTGTCACACTCGAAGTCATGGATTTTTGTGGCAGGAGCTAAATAGGAAAGGCTTTGGGAAGATCAGGGTGATATGGAACATGTTATACTCTATCCCATCAGTATCTTTACCAGAACACACATGTTCTGGTTCAAACTACATGGAATTATCTAGTTCCTTTTGCAGATCCTTATGTAAGGAGCATATTGCTTTAACTTAAAGCTACCAATGATAGTTGATGTCAGATGATTTCCACTTGTTCCTCTACAGAAGGTAGATGCTGCTGAACTTCTCCGACTCTATTTGAATTATGATCTCCTAGAAGAAGCTGTGGATTTAGTGTTGGAGTACGTGGATGCCTTACTTGGGAAAGGACATGATTACTTTGGGATTGAGGTACATGGGATATGTCTTGTCATTCCTTCCCTTTAAATGGAATAAAATGATTGAATTTAATTAAATATTCCATAATGAAAGCATCTTATTGCAGTAGAGCCTTTAAAAATTTGTATCTGCCTATTTGTTGGAATATGGCTGAATTGAAGTATAATTCAGACAACCTTGTGATCTTGATTAGGGAAGAGATAAATGGGCAGGGTTTTTGTCGGGGGGGGGGGCGGAAGCTAAGTTTGCAGTCTGTATCAAACTTAGTTGTTCATATCTAGGTACTGTCTCAGATCTGATTTGGAAAGAAATCCATATACTATGTATGCAGTCTCTGTCAATGGAAGCAGTTTCTGCTGATGGAATAGGAGACAAATTCTCTTCACAATATCAAAATCTATAGAAGGCCTCCAGAGACAGTGCATCAAAATAACACATTGAGGTGGTTGATGAATTGAATATATTAAGTTATACATGCACTCTTCTGTCAGTGAATTTCAGCAGCTAATTTAGCCTGTTTATAGAGATTGTTTCATGTTTTTCATGACATCTGGCAAAAATCCGCATCAAGAGAGATAATGTAAAATAATCCATGACTTGTTTTAGATTTGTTTCTCTTCTTAGTGATAGATGACATGAGAACTATGAAACAAATTCTTTAAAGTCCTGGCATACCAATGGTGAGCTATAAGAAGGATGGGTTTGGGGCTAGCCATGAGCCATGGTGAGCTGATTGTTGGAGTGCACTCATATTCCCTATACAGTCATACCAGATTTGTATTGGCTATGTCCACTGCTTTAATGTGTTGGCCTTGTAAATCATTACTTTATTAATAATAGAAATATATACTATAATTTTCTTTTTGTTTAATATAGAATTGGGGGGGGTATTTTTCTGTTTCAGGACAAAATTCAATCCCTTTAAAATTTTACTCAGTCTTGCTGAGTGGTAAATATTGTGGGATTTTTTTCTTTTTTACTTGAAGTTAAAGAGCATTCAAAATCTTAAATCGTTGGCATTTGGATACTATATACATTTAATTAATATTAATAATGTCACTTTCCTTATAGTTCCCATTATCAGCTACAACTCCAATTGTCTGGCTTCCCTATTCTGCAATTGACCAGCTTCTTCAGGTACTAGGAGAAAACACAACCAATCATCATAATGCAATGGTAAGTAAAGCTACAAAAAGTAGATTACCTATTCAATTAAAAAGGCTTTTATTACATATTTAATTTGCTTTTAAAACAATTAATAAAAGGATATACATGCAAAGAGGTATGTAATCTGAATATACGGAGGCTTTTTATGAGTAGATTTTAGAAGAGCACTCTAAAATGAGCAAGGAACTGATGCTTTTAAATTGGTTTAATATCCTAGCTTGTTCTAAAGCTACAAAACATGTTTCAGTTTAGATAAAATGGAGATTGATAATTACTTTTAAGTTTCCTACTTTAATCCTGGTTCCTTAGGCCAAAGGGACTAAATTCATGTGGTAAAGATGTGTGCATTTCAAGTTAAATGTCTAAAATTCTAGTAGCACTCATTATATGTTGAATTATTGCTGATAGGTAGAATTCAACTGCAGTTAGATGTTTACAGATACATGTTACAACTATGTCCTTGCTGGGTTTCAATTTTTATTGAAGCCCACACATTTATTCAAATATCCTGCCAAATGTTAGTAGGTAGGTAGGTAGGTAGGTAGGTAGGAAGGAAGGAAGGAAGGAAGGAAGGAAGGAAGGAAGGAAGGAAGGACAGACAGGATTATACTCCAAATTGTTCTACTTTGGGAAAATCAGTACTGCTTCATAAAAATTAGTTAACTTAGTTTTTCTTCTTATGACCAAAGGTTTTATAAAGCTTATATCTTTACAATTAGCCAGTTCCTGCTTCTATATGCAGCCTTTGGCCTTCTCCTTGTGAGGAAATTTTGCATTTTTAACTGCATTGAAAATTTCTGAGAATCAAAGAAAGATTCTGTGCTTTTTACTTAATACTTTTATAACAGGTTTTCATTGTTATAAGTAATTACAGGAGGCAGTAGTATCTGAGGAAAAGGAATAGAAGTGTAATCCTATTAAAGGGTAATCCTATTTTTTTTTCATTCTTCATCTTTCCAATGTTCCTAAAAGGATTATGCCGTTTTTCTCTTTCAGCTTTATCAGAAAGTGCGTGACAAATTAGAAGTCTACCAAAAGCAGGTTGATAAGGCAACTCGGGTTCAACTTCTGTATTGTCGAAACTAGCAAACAATCTTGATCTGAGTGTGACCTCTCCAAATCACCTTGTGCCTGGAGGCCCTTGGGACAAAATTACAAAAATTGTTTTAAACCAGGATTTCTCAACCTGTGCAACTCTCAAGTGTGTGGACTTCAATTCTCAGAATTCTCATCAAAGGCCAGATTGACTGAATTCTGGGATTTGAAGTCCACACATCTGGAAATTGCCATGGCTGGAAAATGCTGCTTTAAATTATTCTGCGTAACTGGCGTGAAGTATTGTATATGTAAAGCATTTGCTTTGCATGAACTGACTAGGATCATGGCGTGTCCTATGCACTGCTGGTGGTGCTATTATTATAAATTCTATTTTTTCATAATACTTAAAACATTCCCTATCAGGGAATGGTGAACTTTTTTTAGTATGGGGATGCTGAATTAAATTAAGCTTCAGTTTGTACTAAGCTGGATGCCAGTAATTACCTGTAATGAAAAATTGTTTGTATATTGCATGTTCCTACAATTTTTCTACTGAAATATTTTGTATGATCTCCTTTGTTCTGTACCATGTATGGGCGCTAACAATGGTTTTATTTATTGTAACAATTTTTGAATTACCTTTAATAAAATGTTTTGTTTTACAATTTCAGATTAATTTTAACAAAATAAATATTGAAATTTTATATTGTTAAAGAAGAAAAATTTGTTTTAAAAAAGCAAATAAAAAGTATGAACCAATATTCTCAAGAAAGAAAACAACTATTTAGCTTCAGTGCGTCATCTTCAATATTCTTCAGATATTCTTTCAATACTCTTTTTTCCTCCTCAACTATCTGATGTGCTTGCAACATTCCATGCTCACTTATTTTCCTTCATAAACAGAGTACGTCAAATTGCTGCATGGATAAAGGGCATGGCAATCTATTTGCACTTATATTTATGGAGATTCTCAGCCATCCAGGTCATGGTTGTCCGAAAGAGGCAACTAGACTTTTTGGTCTTTCTTTGAAGATGTTTCGCTTCTGATCCAAGAAGTTTCTTCAGCTCAGAGCTTGGTTGAGAAGTGAAACATCTTCAAAGAAAACCCAAAAAGTCTAGTTGCCTCTTGAAAAAGCACCTTTGGAAAGTCAATGGGGAAACTGTCAAGGAAGGTTATAAATAGCTGCTGCTACTACTGCCCTCTAAACTATTTTCTCTCTCCTCTATGTATGGTGAAAAGAACAGGAGGTGGAAATCCGTTATCAAGCTTCAATAACAAAGCTTGAGTCTTCGGTGTGCCTGTTTCATCTTTCTAGCCCAGAGCACAAGTTCCCTTCTACACAGCTCAGGACCTGAACTTTCTTTTGAACTTGGAAAGATTTCACTCCATCTGCTTAACAACTGCAACTAGGAAAGCCAGGATTGCAGTTATTGACCATAGCAGTTGCGCCATGTCGGTTAACAACTACTTTGTCAGTAAACCAGCTTCTGTTACCAAGTGTGGCCTTAAGCCAAAGCTCACTTACATTCTTAACCACTTTTCTCTGCAGATAAGTTATTGGTGCTAACAATTATCAGACTTTAGTAAAATATTAGCCAATCCAACATGTGTAGGAAGAAAAATCCATCTGGTTCAGTTCCAAGCCAGGAGAAAGGCCCTGAAAACAAAATGGAGGCTGATTGGAAAGAATGTTTATTGATGAACAGAACCATATAGTGCAGTTCTGGGACAACTGACAAAATGGAGTTGAAAGTAGGGTGGATTTTATACCTTTTTGATTTCTATGGGAGTCATGGCTGGCTCTATAGGCAAAAGGGGAAATGCAAATCCTAGGTGTTTGTCTGAGCTAATCTTGTCTTGCCTAATTGCTTAACTGGAGTTTCTGTCTGACCCAGTCTTTCTGAATGGAATCTGTATTTCTAAAAGCTGGCTCCCTCAAGTTTCTGCTTGGGAAAGGGAGGCTGGTGCTGGTTTCTGCCTCCCTTAAGATTTTCCCCCCCATTTCTCCTTTAGGGGAAATATTCTATCCTGCCTTTTTAATATTCCTCAAAATAGTTCGTTTTCTAGGAGGGTGGGTGGGTGCTGACTTTCCACGGTGTTAAGTTACAAGATCATTGCTGTAACATCCCTTTGTCAACAGAATTTGCAAAAAAAACCGCGCTCTAGATGGAAAAACAGCCAATTAAGTGTTTTACGAGAAGCAGGATTTAAACGCGCCCACTTGGAAGCTATGAAATTTAGCGGGAGGCTTTGGGCCAATCGCACACGTCAACCCCCCCTACCCCTTTCCTATTGGCAAGGCTATTATGAGGACAACACGGAGAACAATAAGTTATGCAATTAATCGCCCTACGTGTCCCTTTTGTTTACATGGAGATTTTCACTCAACTTGGGAGACGGGACTGGAAACCTGCAATCTTACGCACCATGCGCGCCCTGCTTGGACGGGCGGAGAATGCAAGCGGAGCGGCGCCGTCCCCGAATCTCTGGCGTCTCGCCGCGCAAGGCCTCCAGCCGCACCCAACCCTCTCCGGCGCCCGGCGGGCGGCGCAGGCTCCGCCTCATCATCCCGACTCTCCTTGCGCCCTACCGCGGCCCCGCCTCCACTGGTAGGCCCAGGCTGCGCTCGCTTCGCCCCTTCTCGGGCCTCTGCTCTGCCGAGAACGGCGCGCTCCGCTGCCACCGATGGGGAAAAAATCGCGGGCGGCGCCGGCGGGCCGCCGTCCGATCCTGCAACTCTCACCGCCGGGGCCTCGTGGGGGACGGGAAGAAGCGGCGCCGGGAGACGGGGACTCGGCGTCAGAAGCGGGTGAGGGCGTCGGCGGAGTCCTCGGCTGCCACCGCGCGGTGCGGCCTACAGGCTTTGGGGTTGTGGTGGGGGGAGGGGGGGAGAGCGCTTCCCCGGCCGCCCCTAATGGAAGGGATTGCGGGTTAAGGCTTCCCCCGGCTTTTTTTTTTTTGGGCTGTGTGAGCGCATAGCTGCGTCCTGCCTTTTGCCGCGTGTGTTAACGCTTGCTCGTCAGACGACAACAATGGGCGCCTCGGTCGCTGTTTTGGCGAGGAGCTTCGGGAAGCCCAAGGCGCGTTTTCCGCCTTCCTTATCTCTTAGCCTACCTACCTAAGCGGCCGGCGATGCGGCTCGCTTTGCCGATGGGAAACGTCCTTTGGGGAGAAGGTAACTTCTTCCAGGCTTTCCAGTAAGGCTGTCAAACTTCTGAACCAAGACAAGGACCCCCCTCTAAATCCACCCTCTCTCCGGGGGGATGATGTGGAAATAACGTGCGCCTGGAGGTGCTGGATGGCCTTGGAGTGATACCGGACCGGAATTGCCCCTATACAAATAATGATGGGGACAATTGATGGCGGTATCTTTCCTCAAATATGTTGTGGGACATTATGTAAAACGTCGGGGGTGGGGATTATAACTTCCTTTTCCGTGCCTTGCACTTTTGGTTCTGAGGGAAATCCTGGAGCACTTATAATTAAAGATGTGGGTGGGGGGAGTTTCCAAGATACTGTGCTAAAATCATAGGAAACACTATATAAGTGGATTGATTGACAGGCAGCTTCAGTCAACCAGGACCGAGCATTAAAAAAAAAAGGATAAAAGTAAAATCAGTAATTAAAACCACTGCAATACTGTGAAAGAGAAGAGGAAGGAAGAACCAGTATCAGAAGGGATGAAGGCTATACACTTAATCTATTTGATCTAAAACCCCTCTGAACGTCCCATAAATTTTAAATTTTATATACTGTTTTTATGTTTTAATATTGTATTGTACAGTGCCCAGAGTCCTACTGTGGTTATGGCTAAAAAGTCAGTCTTTTATCTTTAAGGAAAAGGCAAGAGATTGACTATCATCCTTGAGGGAGTCCCATGAATTGATGCCCAGTGTGAAAAGTCTATATATACTCACGCACAATAGACATCTGTAGCCAGAGTTAAAAATATATTATTACTAGGCGTGTGCATTTTTCACATTTTAACATTTGTAGCTGAAAGAAGCTGGCTGAAATAGTTGAGCAGTAAAAGTATAGCTGTCTTGAAATTTTTAAAAAAATTAAATCGAGATAAATTACTCTTCCTGTGATTTTTGCAGTATCAAAATCATTGAAGACAATCATTTGGGTTTGAAATGGACTTTTATTTATTTCCATTGGTGGAGAGAACTAAGATATATTTGAAAGTTGCTTGAAGGAAAGCAATTGAATAATTTGTTAATGGGTTTTTCTTGTATCAATTTGAATTCCTTGTTCTCCTGCAGTCCTCATTACTACCTCATAAAATTCTGGAGATTTTTTGAACTGTGTGTGTGTTTGTATTGTGTTGTGTGTGTTACAAAAATGAACAGCCAACAACTGAAAGTAGCTATGCTTGACAAGATAGCATGAAGAGCACTTGCTTATAAAGTTGCCAAGAGTTGGACATGACTGAACAGTTAAAATTACTACTGTATTGTTAATAATAAGTTCCCTTGCTTTTATGCCTTTAATTGTTACTTTTCTTGAGAGATCTAGGCAGGAAGCCTGTTTCCCTTCCTGGCACCACCAATGCATGTTTTTATTTTACAGTGAGTATATTCTTTTGAAATGTTTATGGTTTATGTTTACTTTTTCCAGATGAATTTGAAGCAACCGAAGAGGTCCCAAAAATAGCCTCAAACCCTCCTCAGGCTAACATGCCGGTTGGTCCTGTATCGGTCAAACCAACAGGTACAATATTTCTCAATTCTATTTATAATAGTACCTAAAGCTATAGTCACACTGTTGGCATACAACACATTTTTAAATGTTACTTATTTAACTTTTTGTCTTACATTTTTCCATTAGAATCATACAGTTGGTCCTCGATTTATGACCACTCATTCAGCGACCATTGAAAATTATAAATGAAGGGGACTAACAACAGGTCTGCAAAATTGCAGTCTTTGCAATATCTCCACAGTCACATGATTGTGATGACTGGCTCGTGATTTACAATATTTCAGCAAGCTGTGATTGCCATCTGCAACTTTCCCTGCCGGTTTCCCAGAAGAAAAGTCATTGGGGAAGCTGGCAGGAAAGGTCACAAATTGTTCCCATTTGTTTTTCTCCAGAGGTTTCCACTATGAAGTTCCTTGGCCACCAGTGCTCATCTGCTGCCCTCACTGGCTCACCCACACTCCCCAATGCCTGCCTGCAGCCCTTGCTAGTCTGCCTGCACTCCCCAGTGCCTGCCCATGGCCCTCACCAGCACATCCATAATTTTCACCAGGCTTTCCACACTCCATGCACCCCTTCCCTTCTTGTCTAGGACTCCTGCCTCTACTCACTTAACCCATGTGGTCCTGGGTAATGATTTGTCCTAATTCCAAAGGATTCATAATAGTATACAGCAATAAAGAAAAGCATAATAACTAAATCTAAATCAAAAGAAATATGCATTAAGAAAAGATAAAACCCATGAAAAGCACCTACAATATGTCGACTAGGAATTTTAAAAAATTCCTAGTGTTATGTAACACTGAAAAAGTTCCCAAAATTTATTTCACACAATTTTATCACAATATTTTGGTGACAGCAACATTATTTAAAATCCAATTCAAGCCATCAACACATATTTTTTTCTTTGCAAGGAGTTAAAATTTATATCAGCGGCATTAGTTCGAGAATCTGCAAAATTCTGGTTTCCTGATGTGGTTCTTGGCATTCCCCAATCATATCCCAAATTTGACTTTGCTGCTGTAACAGATTTCATATGATTTAGATGAAAAGATTGCATTTTCACTCTTTTTACGTGAGGGCAAACAACTGAAACCATAAACAGCACTACTCTCTACACATTTTATTTATATGTTATATTTATATATACGGTAATCTTTTCTCCAGGAGTCTGGTTTTTACATAGGGATCTCCTTTCATTTTACTTTCACAACAATTACCTTTTAAGGTAGTTTGGGCTGAGTGAGGATGATTGTCTCAAGTCACCCAGTAAGTTTCCATGGCTGAGAGTGATCTTCCCACTCTTGTGTGAATATTAACAACTACACTGCACTGGCATCTAAGGTCATAATACAATTTGCATTGTTTTGGTTTAGCATGTTGGGTAAACTCCATTATTATTTGTAAACCATGGTTTTGGCTTAGATGCGCATACATTTTTATAATTAACCAAGGTTGAGTAAATCATGGTTGAGTGGGGGGTATGGACCATTCTTTTGCAGACAGAAGGTATAATTTCCATTCTTTTCTATTTTTATAAGGGGAAGTGGGCTTCTTTTTAAAAAGCATGTTTAGTAATACTGTATTAATTTTGCAACAGGGTTAAACTTGTTTTACCCGTTTTTGGAGTCAAGGATTTAAAAGTTCATTTTCACTTTTTTGCTTAAACGTACAAAAACTCATGCTGTGGATTTTCAGCTAATTTTTTTTTGATGCAGTTTGGAAAAATTACTGGGACTACAAAATTGGGGCTGGAAAGGCTGTGTGTGGTCCACACCTGGATTAGTATGATTCATACTTAAAAATTCAAAATATCTTCAGGATTCAGGTTGGGTAGAAAAAATGTTTGCTATGATAGTAGAACTATTAAATCTATTTCAGGCATTTTGTAAATCAATTATGAAATTGCTGCTGGGGAGTTGTGTGTAATAAGTTATCTGGCTAAATATAAGAACCTGTAAAAAAAAATTCAGACATTGAATTTTCTGTTTGGATAATTATAATGTGTTGCTGTTGTAGAATGCCAGATATGATAATGTTGGCTTTTCTTTTAGGTGGTTTGTGTTTGCTTGGTACATATGCAGACAGTGATGAAGAGGACAGTGAGATGACTGAAAAAGCAGCACAATCTGCAGATGCAAATGGAAATAATTCAACAGACATCGATAGTACTCTGGCTAATTTTCTAGCGGTTAGTAGGAATGTTATTTTGGTTCATTAATTGACTTAGTCCTTGAACTACTGTAGAAGATCAAAAAAATTCACTGTAGTACTTTACAATAGACAAGAAAAGAGAGAAAGCATCTGAGGGATAATGTTTTTAGGAGCTGTTCAAACATTTTGTATGATGATTGAACATTTTCTCTTGTAGATTGACATTAAATAAATGTTCTTAAATATGTCATCTTCTACTTTTTCAAGGAAATAGATGCAATTACTGCTCCTTCCCAACCTCATGAGGCCACTATGCCAACTACGGCTCCACCGCCAACTCCTCCACGGCCAGAACCCAAGGAGTCTGCTACCAGTCAGGTTTTGGTAACTGCAAACGGAACAGACCAAGTAGCTGCATGGCAATATGACACTCAGTGTTCATTGGCAGGAGGTGAGCTCATTATAGCTAGTTTATCATAGATGATAATAATTAAGAGGATCACTTAAGCCATTAGATCTATCTTCCTGCTCATTGCACTTCCCTATGATTTAAGGCTATTAATCTGTATACTATACACTTGGACTATAAAGAAGTCTTGGGCTTTATTGTGTGTATTACTTGAAGAATACTATCAAGCTCTGGTCAGGTCACCTTTTCTAAGAATATAATATATTCAAGTCTCTCTACCTTGTCTTGTAAGATTTAGTTACCAATCTCCCTAATAAATACTGCTATTCTCTGTATACTTTGTATACTGTTATCAATTTGTCTGAATAGCAATAGCACTTAGGCCTATATACCGTTTTGCAAGGCTTTACAACCCTCTAAGTGGTTTACAGAGTCAGCATATTGCCCCCAACAATCTCTGTCCTCATTTTACTGGCCTCAGAAGGATGGAAGACTGAGTCAACCTTGAGCCTGGTGAGATTTGAACTGCCAAATTGCAGGTAGCCGGCAGTCAGCAGAAGTAGCCTGCAGTACTGCACTCTAACCACTGTGCCATCGTGGCTCATGAATCCTTTAAAAGTGTGCTCATTGCTGAGCCCAATACTTGAAGTAGGATCCAATTAATTTACTTGCCATGAGTTGGTAACTGTAATTCTATTGATGCAGCCTAAAATTGCATCTGCATTTTTAGCAGCCGTGTTAACCTGCATATTCAGCTTCTGATCAGTTATAATTTCAAGATCATTTTCACATCTACTGTTGCCAAACCAGATATCCCCTTCATCCTCTGCTTGTTACTTTGCTTTATTTTTCCTAAAAGAAGAACTTAGTATTTTTCTTTATTCAATTCCCAATCTTACTTATTTTTCTTACTTATTGTTTTGGATTTTGTTTCTGTCTTCTGGATTATTAATCAACCCATTTCTTCATCCAAGTCAAGGATTATTCAGATAAAATCTGCTAGTATATAAAGACTGATTAAAGTCCTTTGTTCTCTTTAACTACGAATACTTGGTATTTTTATATGAGGCTGAATGCAAAGGGTTTTATGAGATTGGCTTTGAAATTGAAAGATTATTAAAAGCAGTTTATGAATTTTGTCGTTTTAACAATTTGGGATATATCCAAGGGGCGGGGAGTGGGGGAGATAGGGAGCAAATGCAATTGCAATCCCTATTTAATATACGTGTATGGAGAAATATGGAGATGCTCAATAGCATAGTCTGTACTTATTTGCTGATTAATAAAGGGCAAAGTTGCTTATTAATATTTGGGGGGTTGGTTTTTCCTACAGTGGGAGTAGAAATGGGAGACTGGCAGGAAGTTTGGGATGAAAACACAGGCTGCTATTATTACTGGAACATTCAAACAAATGAAGTTACTTGGGAACTACCTCAGTATCTTGCAACACAAGTCCAGAGTCTCCAACATTACCAACACAGGTAAAATTAAAGAAGTGAATAATTTCAGAAGTTAAATTGGATTTGTTTTTTTAAGCTAAACCTTTACTAAAACTGCTCTTTTGTTAGTTCTGCAATAGAGGCTGATGAAAGCTACCAGGTGGCTGCAGATATCAGTTCTCAGGGGAAAAGTGGAAGTGGTACTAGTAGTACCATTGCTGTTCCTGCTGCTGGTAGTATTGGACGTAGGCCAATTCTTTCAAAACGTGAGCTGAGAAAGGTCAGTATGAATTTGAATGAAACATTTCCATAAAAAGTGCCTGCTCTTTTATTGTTCTTTCCTCAAGATTGTATATACTTCTGATTTCTTTTTTTCAGATCTAGAATGGATAGTTCACACTTTGGAGAACTTGATATTGTACAAAATCAATTTAACCTAAATTAGGTTGCTAAGCGTTCATAGCTAAATATCATGTATCAGGGTTCTCAAACTCTGTGATGCCATGACCCTAAAATGTTAACATGAATTTCTGTGACCCTCCCTCCCCAACAGAAATGATTTCATTAGGGTAAGAGTTAAGCAATAAATGGGTATAACACTTTAAATAATAGTATGCATGTGTATATCTTTCCATGAAACTGATAGAACTTTACAACCATAAAAAATAATTTGGGAATCCTCCCCTTATCTTCTTTTTAACAGGAGGGCTGAGCTGCTTACTTCTGTATCATTTTTGAAATCTGGTTTTAATTTTGAAGCAGCCACTTTCATTCTTTAAAATTGGGGGAAACTAAAAGATTTCATCTTAAATCAACTTCTCTTAAATTGTTCTTTAAGTGTTGCAACGTGCAAAAGATTGGTAGGCTGCAACTTGGTTTTGGCACTTTCCAATGCAGACATACTGAAATAATAGTCATTAACTTGATATATTAAAATATTTTAAAGAAACTGTTGGTGGAGCTGGGATTCTTAGGTTGCTACATTTTTTTTAATGGTGAACTTGTTTAGAAAGGTCCTCTGACAATCCTGTCCACTTTCAGACATCCCTCCCCCCTGAGAATCACAACCCAGATTTTGAGAAATGTTGGTATATAGATACAAGTTCATAATTCAGACTCCGTCCCAAAGTCTTCTTTCCTAGGCCTAAGACTTTTTAGACGGAAGTATTTATTTATTTATTTAAATAAATAAATAAATAAATAAAGGTTTAATCCACCTTTATTGATTTTACAAATAACTCCAGGCAGTAAACATACATAATGTTCCTTCCTCCTATTTTCCTCACAAACACCATCCTGTGAAAAAGCTGGGCTGAAAGTTGGGTTGAGAGACTGGCCAAGGTTACCCATCTGCCGTTCATGCCTAAAGTGGGATTAGAATTAGAAATTCTGAGCTGGTATTTCTGGGTTTTGTGCATTGTTAATCTACTGACTGTACATTTTCAAGCTTTCAGTGAATATGGTAAAAAGAACACTACCCAATACAGAAATTCAGAAGGGCTATATATTTATTTATTAAATTTATATGCCACCCATCTAACTTTTCAAAGTGACTGGAGAATGTCTAGAGAGCAGAGTTCCAGAGCTAAATACTGCAAGTGCAGTTTGTGATCTTTGTCTGAAATACTTGATTGGCTCTTTATTGTAAAGTATTCTAGTAGTTCTTAGAATGTGATTTTGAATATTTTGTCTGGCATAGTTGAAGAAGCTAACATTTTGATGGAAAAATCTCCTTAACTTCACAGGAGGTGAATGAAGGCATCCAAGCACTATCAAGCAGTGAAGAAGAGAAAAAGGGAGTGGCTGCATCTCTGCTGGCTCCTTTGCTTCCTGAGGTAGTGAAGGAGGAAGAGGAGCGCTGGAGACGGAAGGTTATATGTAAAGAGGAGGTGGAGCCATTGATGGAAGAAGATGTGACAATAGAACAAACAACAGCCATTTCTGATCAGCAGTTGGAAGGTGTTCATGATATTGGGGAAGACCCCTCTCAGGAAGACCTGTGTAGTGTGGTGCAATCAGGAGAAAGTGCAGAGGAAGAAGAAGAGCAAGACACTCTGGAACTGGAAATGGTGTTGGAGAGGAAGAAGGTAGGCTATATATTATGTAGGAATTATTTTCTCAAGGTTGTAGCTAAGAGAAAAAGGATGTACTTGCAGATACTGCATTGAAGGAAAAGCTATAACATCTTACATGATTCTAGAAAGGGAAATCTCATTTTGGATTAACTTGCTGTTGTGTTCTTCGGCATCTAAAAGAAGTGTGTGTTAGATTTGCCTTCTAGGAGAAAACTGTTATCAATTCTATCTTTTAAGATACAGATCCTTGGCAATAATATGCCAAAAACATATTTAGACCTGTTTCTCCAAATCAAAGATGATACGTATTTTTGTGGAGGCTTATACTGATCAAATTCCCTGTCTTTGGGGTGGGGGAAGTAATTATAGATTTACAAACAAGTAGTGGATATGACCAATTAGACAGTAGTTGATATGAAAAGTATAATAGAGTGTTCTACACATATAGTCTTTCATTATTAAAAGCAGATACTTAGGAGCAATGAATGAATGAGTGAGTGAATTCTCCAATACTGAAATAATGTTTCATTTTTATAGGCAGAATTACGAGCTTTGGAAGAAGGTGATGGGAGTGTTTCAGGCTCCAGTCCACTTTCTGATGCAAGTCAATCAGATCTAACACGGCGGTTGTTACCAAAGCAAGGGAAATGGAAGCTGTTTGGAGTTGCTAGTCCTGAATCTACAAGCCGAGGGTCTAGCAAGACAGGCCAAGATAGTCCTGAGCCTGGAGAAACTGGTAAGATTCTTTTCAGATCTTTGGTTAACTTTAGTTGCTTATGTCTTTCTGGCTACCTATGCCAAATTATTCGGAAACAAAGATGTTTAAGGGAAGATGGGGAATTCTTAAATTGGGCAGAGGAAATGCTTGGGGGAGGATAACAGCAGTAAGAACCCTCCCAAAAGATAGAGGAATATCTAGCAGAGAAATGACAGAACCTCTCAACTCTTTCCCTTACTCTTTTTCCCAAGGACATCTGTTTAAAGGGACCCAAACAGAGTCAGACAGTTAATAACCTCAAAGGAACTTGCAAATGTAATTTTTGTGTGTATGTGATCTTTGAGGAATCATGGAGAACAGGCTACCAAAGTTCCAGAGGTGTAGAAAAGGGCAGATTGTGTACATACATTAAAAAAAAAAAAGGAGGGCAAACGTAGTTATTTACATGTCATCTTGAAATTGGTACCTGGCAAACTCTGGGAAAGATTACTGAAATATTCAGTTTGTAAACATTTATTAAAACATGTATTGCTT
Organism: Ptyas mucosa; assembly: GCA_012654045.1. Classification (NCBI taxonomy): domain Eukaryota; kingdom Metazoa; phylum Chordata; class Lepidosauria; order Squamata; family Colubridae; genus Ptyas; species Ptyas mucosa. The sequence goes on along the minus strand of WNWU01000045.1, from coordinate 4,534,742 downwards.
GGCAAGAGCTAACTTTGGTACTAATTTCCTTTCCCCAACAAGTTAGTTGACCAGGAGAATGCAATGGACAGAATCTTGACTGCAGCAAAACATTTGACAAAGTCTCCCAAGAGATTCTGGTAAAGAAAATAACAAAATATTGACAGGACTATGCTACCTTTAGATGAATATACAGATGGTTGAACAATAATATCCCATGAGCATGTATCAAGTGGGAGAGAAATACCCAGTGCTATACTTCAGGGCTCAATTCTAGGTCCTGTGCTCTTCAGGGTTAAATATGCGATCATCACATTTGCAGACAACACTAGGTTGAGGGAATAACAGCCACCTTGGAGAATACAGGCAAGATTTTGATAGGCTGGAATAATAAACAGAAGTCAACAAGCTTCAGGGAAACCAAATGTTTTCAAATATCAAAAGGGTTGTTTATGAGTCAGGATTTAGTCATTTCAGAAGATAGGACAAGAAAGAACTGGTTTAAATTACAAGGAAGTAATTTACATTCTTCAGTTCTGTGATCCTGAGTTCTGAGTTCAATTCTCACCAGGCTCAAGGTTGACTCAGCCTTCCATCCTTTCGAGGTAGGTAAAATGAGAACCCGGATTGTGGGGGCAATAAGCTGACTTTATATAAAATAGAACACTGCTCGGGGGGGGGGGGGCAAAAAGCCTTACTAAGCAGGTATATACGAAAGTTTGAAGGCTATTGCTTAATGCATTGTAAGTGTTGTGGCTCCGACCCCCGAGCTCATCGTATCTGAGGAAGAAGGCTCCGAACATGAAGGAGAGGAGCCGGCCAGGCCTCCCTCTCCCGGCCCCTCCTCTCTGGCAATTCCTCAGGTGTCGGCCGAAGGAGAGGAGATTGGCCAGGAGCCAGGTGTCTCCGATCTGTCGGAGAGTGATGAGGGAGACAAGTTGTGGCTGGATCCACGCCAGTGTCGGCGTGCTAAACGGTCACAGCAGATGAGGAGGCGTGGCAGAGATTGAGCTGAGTCACTAGACCACACCCCACAGGCTATATAAGGGAGGGTGATGGCCATTCCAGCTCTGTGACGGACAAAGCAAAAACTCTGGCGAGTCACTTGCAATTCTGGGCGAACAACACCTCATCTGTTGTGGGTTTCTGTTACTGGACTACTTCAAACTGTCTGTATTTTTGTGTTATCTGGTGGAGGAACAACCCCTCCTTCTTGGAGTAAAAGCTCTTAGCAGGCAGCTGCTGCGTTGCTGCCAAGTTTTGATAACGAACCTTTGACTGTTTTGGAACAATTATATAACCCTTTGGGGTGGGTGTTTGTGCGTGTGGGAGACGGGGACAGAACAGTAAGCTGCCCTGAGTCTCTGGAGAAGGGCGGCATATATAAATCGAACTAATAAATAAAAAAAATAAAAAAATCCTTATATTCTGTGACTGTAAAGAATGAAAGTAGAGAGTAAGATATATAGTCACTACTCTTATTTTCTGTTCAGCTGTGAAGGAACAACCAGAAACGGCTGATGACAACTTGGGCCATGGACCAGACATGGAAGAATTTCAAGACAAAGTGAAAACACAAGAGGTTTTCAAGGTAGAAGATGAAGAGCAGGACTTAAAGGTGTGTGAGTTAAAATAGGCTTTATAGTCAAGAGAGAATCATGTATTTAGGTATATCATTTGCAAATCTTGTTTTCCTGATGCACAATGATCATTCATTTTCATATCATTAAGAAGAGTGATATGACCTTAAACGATACAAGTCTGATCATTTATAACTTCAAATTTAAGAACAAAATAAATAAGCCTATCTGAGTGTTTGTAGTGATGTACCTTATAGATTGAACTTTCTTTTAACCTCTGTTTTTGTGTGTGCATGTGAATTTGTCCTTAAGTCATTGTTGGTACTTAAGCTAGTGTAGGTTATTTTATCATAGAATACCTCTGAATCGTTTAAGTTTTAATTATTTTTAACTGCTTCTAGTAATACTTCTGTGCTGCATCCAAAAAGTTACAGGAATTTAAAAACAAATGGCATTTGATATGTGAAGGTGTAATGGAAGTTCTAAGAAGAAGTAGGCAGTCTTATTAATAACAAAGTATTTATTAGTAATGGGAAGCATACAGACTTATCCTTTTATTTAAGCATTCCAGCTTTTGTGACTGTCGGTACTGAATAATGAAATAACAGCATTTTTGTGCAAAGTAGATGAAAAAGTCTGCATTGGACATAATGATTACTGATTTATACATATTTAAAATTAGATAAGACTTTAAATTATCCCATCAGGATCAAATAAAAGTACATGGGCAATAAGATTCAGGACAATACATTTTTTAAAATATTTGGCTAAGATTGATTGGCTCAACTCTGGTCCTCATTAGTCACAAATTTTTTCAACTGAGATTTACTATTCAGATCATGGATCTTTGTACAGTTCAGAGTCAGCATTGCAATAGTCTTTTATGTTATGACTAACAAACCAAAACTTGACCTCTTGCTTGCTTTACTTTTGGCAGTTTCAGATTGGAGAGCTGGCCAATATGTTGATAAGCAAGCTGGAGTTCTTGGGCATCAGTAGACAGTCGATCTCTAACTTCCACATGCTACTGTTGCAGACTGAGGTAACCAGGGTTTACCTTTTATTAAAAAGAAACAATGGAATATAGGAAGCCATATACATGAAAGGATTGTGGTGTGACAAGAATTTAGGAAGTTCAAGTCCCATGGCATGAATAGCAGTCTCTATTTCTCTTCCCTTGTCCTTTCCTCCCCCACCAGCTTCTGGCTTTATTTAAGACAATATTTTATTTGCAGACATAAAGGATGTTATGTAATCTTTATAATTAATTACAAGCTTTATCTTTACTGCTGCTTCCTATTCTAAGGGCTTGGCACTGTATAAAATTCTAGAGTTCAGCAGAATATGGCATGCATGTGGCCAGTTGTCTGCAAATTTTTCATTATTCTGTGTCTTTATCTCTCTTTGACAGACTCGAATTGCAGATTGGCGGGAAGGTGCTCTCCAAGGAAATTACCTCAAACGCAAATTACAAGATGCAGCTGAACAGCTAAAACAATATGAAATAAACGCCGCCCCTAAAGGCTGGTCCTGCCACTGGGACAGGTACGCACTCTTCTCCCCTTTTCACCTTTCACCTTTGACATCTCAGACATGATTTGTGATCATCACCACCTACCGACCTGCCGTCATCTGTCTGGAGACTGAGAGCAGCTGCACTTAGCGGTGCTGAGCGGGCAAAGAGCCTCTGGCACATACAGATTTTGAGCCAGCCACAAAAATTGGAGAAATATAAAGTCTATGTTAAGTGTATTGAAATGGATTTGATTCCGCGATTGGACAGAGCTGGTGTTTACTCTCGAATGTAAATGCGCTAAGGAGGGCGGGCTTGGGGGGTCGCGCATGCGAGAGCTCTGTGCACATTGCAGGATCTCAGGAACTACGCTCCCAAGTAACGTCTGTGTCCTTATGGAAAGCTCACTGCCTGAGGATCTCAACGAAGAACAAGATAACTATCTCCTGCCAGCAGGTCAGACCAAACTATTTCTTCTTATTTTTGGCTTTCTTGATTATTTTTGTTTATTTGAAATCTTTGCTCTTTTGTTTTTCAGCTCCCAGATCCTCTCCCTCTCAGTAGCCATTCACTATGTCTGACACCAAGAGTATCATACATGTGACTGCAGCAGTCCATGGGAGCAGCCATCTTTCATAAATTGGGCTGTTTCTCTTTTGCTATTCTGGAAGGAAATGAATCCTGAGACTACCTTTAAAGTCTATTTCCTCACACAGCCTTTAATTTCATATCAGCCGCAAGCGAGTTGTTTCGCTCACCCCCTACTCTTGGAGCAAGGGGGTCAGGGCTGTGATCACAGAGCCAGCACCACAAACAGTTTGGAGCAAGCTCACCTTGCCTATTCTTCCTCAAAGCTGTTTGTTGCCTTTGTGAACAGCAGTCCTTTTATAAGAGGTTCTTCCTGTGAGAGTATTCCACTGTCACAGGATAGGACCACATTATTGTGTCAGTGTGGGGGGTGAAGAGAGTAAAGCTTTTTTTTCTTTCTTGTGATTTAGGGATCATAGACGCTATTTCTATGTTAACGAGCAGTCAGGCGAATCCCAGTGGGAGTTTCCAGATGGGGAGGAGGAGGAGGAAGGACAAATCCTAGAAAATAAAGCAGAAGCTCTTCCCAAACAAGCATTGAAGGAGAAAACTGAGTCTGGTGAGGAATCTACTGATAATGCTACAGGTACACACCTGGATGTTTTGCTAAAAGAAAGCTAATGGGGGGGGAGGGACTTTTTAGAGGGGACCGACCATATTTAACACAAGAGTAGCTGCTTAAGGAAAAGTATGCTTAAGTATTCATCTGTACATTGAAAAGTAAACTGAAATGAGAGTGCGTTATCTATAATATTCCTATGTATATAAACTAGGATATTGTTTACATCATTGTGTGCAGTTCATGCATCATATATACAGTTGCAAGAAAAAGTATGTGAACCCCTTGGGATTATGTGGAGTTTTACATGAATTGGTCATAAAATGTGCTCTGAACTTCATCTAAGTCACAACAATAGAAAAACACACAGTCTGCTTAAAATAATACAACACAAACATTAGATATTGCCATGGTTTAATTGAACATAACATGTAAACATTCACAGTGCAGGGAGGAAAAAGTATGTGAGCCCCTAGCCTAATGACTTCTCCAAGAGCTAATTGGAGCCAGGAGTGAGCCAACCTTGACTCCAATCAATGTGATGATATTGGATGTGTTGCTGACAGCTGTCCTGCCCTTTAAAAACACACACCTGTTTTGGGTTTACTGGTTTCAAGAAGCACTGTCTGATGTGAACCATGCCTCGCAGAAAAGAGCTCTCAGAAGACCTACGATCAAGAATTGTTGAAGCTGGAAAGGGTTACAAAAGTATCTCCAAAAGCCTTGATATTCATGTGTCCACGGTAAGACAGACTGTCTACAAATGGAGAAAGTTTAGTACTGTTGCTACTCTCCTTAGGCGTGGTCATCCTGTAAAAATGACTGCAAGAGCACAGCACAGAATGCTTCATGAGGTAAAGAAGAATCCTAGAGTGTCAGCTAAAGACCTACAGAAATCTCTGGCACATGCTAACATTTTTGTTGACACATCTACAATAAGGAAAACATTAAACAAGAATGGAGTACATGGGAGGACATCACGGAGGAAGCCATTGCTGTCCAAAAAAAATATTGCAGCACATTTGAAGTTTGCAAAAGAGCACCTGGATGTTCCACAGCACTACTGGCAAAATATACTGTGGACAGATGAAATCAAAATTGAGTTGTTTGGGAAGAACACACAACACTATGTGGAGAAAAAAAGGCATAGCACACCAACATCAAAACCTCATCCCCACTGTAAAACATGGCGGAGGGAGCATCATGGTTTGGGGCTGCTTTGCTGCCTCAGGGCCTGGACAGATTGTTGTCATTGATGGGAAAATGAACTCCAGAGTTTATCAAGACATTTTGCAGGAAAACGTACGACCATCTGTCCGCCAACTGAAGCTCCGCAGAGGATGGGTGATGCAACAGGACAATGACCCAAAGCATACAAGTAATTCAACAAAAAAATGGCTTCAACAGCACAGAATACGCCTTCTGGAGTGGCCCAGTCAGAGTCCTAACCTCAACCCGATTGAAATGCTGTGGCATGACCTTAAGACAGCGATTCACAGCAGACATCCCAAGAATATGGCTACACTGAAACAGTTTTGTGAAGAGGAGTGGTCCAAAATTACTCCAGATCGTTGTGCAGGTCTGATCTGCAACTACAGGAAACGTTTGGTTGAGGTTATTGCTGCCAAAGGAGGGTCAACCAGTTATTAAGTCCAAAGGTTCACATAGTTTTTCCTCCCTGCACTGTGAATGTTTACATATTATGTTCAATTAAACCATGGCAACATGTAATGTTTATGTAGTATTAGACTGTGTTTTTCTATTGTTGTGACTTAGATGAAGTTCAGAGCACATTTTATGATCAATTCATGCAAAACTCCACGTAATCCCAAGGGGTTCACATACTTTTTCTTGCAACTGTATCCATGTGAAGCCAGATTTTTTTCTGCTGGAATTCTTTCAGTTTAATTTTAGAGTTTGGGGACTGGTTATTTGGATGCCTTTTAATATTGCAGGTGAAGAAATTCACATAAGAACAGTACATGGTCATATGTGGGGGTTTTTTGTAAACAAGTTTTATTAAAATGTTTCTTTCATCATACATATTTTATGAACAGTGTTGACAAGGTCACATCTTATACATTTTATATATATTAATCTTTTTAATCTATTCCAATTTTCCCATTTTTTCCATAATCATCTCTTTCATATAGTTCTTTATCACGAATTAATCATTTTTTGTTATCATAACCATATCTTGTTATTTCAACTCTACCATATTGTTCTTTTTTTCTCCAAGTTCATTTTACATATTTCCAATTTCAGCCATATTGTTCTTTTTCCATACTTCTTTGTCTTATCTTAATTTCTCCTAATACATAATACATAAACATCTTCCCCGCACCCTGAGAAGGAGCATATCAGGTAGGACCAACACCCCATCACTATCCGCCCTTAATTCCTAATCTCTTACAATAACATCAATTATCTTATTTCCCCATTACAGAATATATTTCTCAAAATCCCCATCCCACTTGTTAACATTTCTAGTTTGTCTCTTAATTAAAATTGTCTTCAAAATTAAACCAAATTACCATTTCACATTTCATCTGTTATTCTGTTTTACTATAAACAATATACATCGTCATATTCAAATCTTACATTAAAACCCTTTAACTAAATTGACCATCCACAATTAATAATATTAATACAGTTCCTTTAAATCTACTAATATTTATCTTATTTCCCTTTCCACTGATCTTCTCTTCTTTAACCATTTTCTCTTGGTTTCTCCAAAATTCCACTTCTTAATAATTTTCTCCTTTTTTCCCATTCTCTTAACTTCTTCTTTTTCTTTTCTTTTTTGTTTTTATATTTATTATATCTTTTCTTCTGACTCCTTTTTCTCACTTTTAGATATATTATTCGAATAGTTGTCCCCAAGTTTTCTCCTAATCTCTTTCCACTCTTTCCCTCTTTACCCTTTGATCGATTCTTTTTTGGGGGATGTTCCACCATATCCACTCTTTTTTTTTTTGCCACTGTAAATCCCAATGAAATCATCTAACTGCTTTTTGCATTCAATTCCTTTTCCTTCAATATTATTTTCTTGCTCCTCATTTATACTCTCTTCTGCCACCTTCTCCCCTATTTCTTGTTCTATGTGTTCCAGCAAAATTTCTTACTTTTTATTACCCTTTAGTGATTCACACATATTTTTAAACATCTCAATTAATTCTTCACACATCCAAGACTCCATATTGCCAATTTAAGAAAGTGTTAAAACTTATAAATTATGTTACATTTAATTAAAATTTAAAATCCATACAGTCTGTTTTTGTCCAAATAATGTCCAGTTTAAGCATTTATACAGTCCACTCCAAGTTAAATATTTATATCTTCCACAGCCGTTGAGAATCGAGACCAAGCAATGTAGAAAGACAGATACTCCTTAAAAGTTCTCACAATTTCCAAACTATCTTTTAGTGGTCAAGGTCACAGCTTCTTCCTTTCAGTAAATATTGCAGTACTCTCTTTCAGCCAGCAGATGTCTCTCTCAAATCCACAATATTTTCAAACCAACTAAATGTCAAAGCTGTCAAAAATATCCACATAAATAATAATTTTCCTTGGATTCTTTTATTATTTTTAGTTTCTCCAAATCCAATTATAGATACAAAAACTTTCATGGGCTTTAGTATTTTAGCCTCCTCTTTGTTCTTCCTCCATAGAATTTCCCATGTGCCAATTAGACGCTCATTTCAGCTCCAGGACACCTTTTAATCCAATTCGATTTTTTTTTTTACCTGTGAGTTGGCCAATCACTCACCCAGTACCAGCACTCCATTCAAACACCACTCCTGCACAAAAACTTAGTCCGGTTGTCCCAGCTTCAGAGCAGTCATTTTATAATGGCCGCCTCCCCCGCTGCCAGTCTGAAGAGCTGCCTCTGACCTTTCGAGGAACTTGCCTGTTCCTCTTGGTCTTCCGAGATGCCTCTCCTTCTTCACTGTCCCTACAGGACGGTTCCGGTCCAAAGACTCTCCGACAGCAGTTTGTCCAGCTAGATTTTCGTGGAGCTCATCAGAGCCCGCTATTTTTCCAGCCAGTCTCACCATGACGCTTCCGCTTCTCTCCAGTACATGGTCATATGTTAAAGCAAAGGAAACTGGACAAGAACATAGTCACTGGAAAACCCAAGAAAAACAGAATAGCAATTTATATCAGGTTGCCAGTTTGACAGGTATTCGATCAGTTTGAAGACTGAAGTGGGAAAGTTTTTAATTTAGAAACTATGGAAAGATGGTAAGATACCTTCATATATACCTCCATCTACACTCCAAATAAAAATAAAGAAAAAAATTAAAAATATTTTTTCCAAGTGTTAATAGAGGTAGAACAAGGTGAAATATTTATCTCTGGAAATACATGTGGAGCGTTAGATTTGAATTTAGACAATTTCAAGGGAGAAAATCAGTTGTACTTCAGAATGGTTATGTCCCCAAGGTTCCAAAATCATCCATTAAAGAAGTTCAGATTCTTGCAATGATATATGCAAATTACGATCCAGTTCTAATAACATTGCATTCTGGGGGAAAAAAATCTATCAAATGAAAGATGAATAATAGATTGCTACTCCATGACAAGATCCTACAGAATTTTTTTATTTTATTTGTATCCCACCTTTATTATTTTTACAGATAAGGTGGCAAAGATATCCAACACACTTCCTCCTCCTATTTTCCTCAAACCAACAACCCTGTAAGGTGGGTTGGGCTGATACAGAATGATTAGTCCAAAGTCAACCAACTCGCTTTCATGGCTAAGGCGGACTTGAACTCAAGTCTCCTGCTTTCTAGCCTGCTGCTTAACCACTAGAGAATTAGAACAAATGCATAAAACTGCAAAACACATAATCCAAAAGAAAAACTGCTGATGAAAGAATTGCAATAATTAAGTTCATTGGAAATGGGAAAACTACAAAAGAAGATTTTAAAAAAGAATTTCGAACATGTGAATAAATCAAGGAAATTTGTATCAGGTTAGAAAAAAAGATCAATTAAAAAAAATAGACATCAGAAATTATAGAATAATTGGCAGGTTTTTCTATATTCAACAGCTAATATTGAAGTCGCTATGAATAAATACACTGAAAACACTGTCCTTAAGAAATTTAATGGCCAACTTAGACAAATATTAAGTAAGCCTATAACTACCCAAGAAATAAAAGCTGCAATTTATTTTTTATTTATTCCAGTTTTATCCCACCTTTATTATTTTATCAGTAACTCAAGGTGGCATAACTTGGGAAAGAATCAGATCCAGATGGGGCAGTAGCTCAGTATTATGAAAAACTCAGAGGAATTGTTGGAACCACTGACAAACACAATGAATGATACCACAAATATGGGAAGTAACGTACTGTACATAACTTGGATTTACAAAGACAATGATATGGAGAAACCACAGTAATACAAACCAATCTCTGTGTTGAATAAAGATAACTGTTTAGAATACTAGTGAGTGCATTTGAGATATTATACATAAGGACAACAGGTTTATAGTCAGTACAATAGAATACATCAGCAATAAATATGAATCAGTTGCCAAACGTCTGAATTTTAATCACATGAGCATCAGGATGCAGCAGTGGTTGTAAGTGTGAAAAATGGTCATAAGTGTCTTCACTGCCATTATAACAATCACTAAATGAACTGTTGTAAGATGAGTATGTCAGTCAGAAAACAACAAAGAAGTTAGAAATTAAACATGATGTTTTTAGTCATTTCCCCCTTTTTTAATGGCATCTTTAAATAACAAAATAGTGGAAACTGGCAGAGATTCAAAAGGTCTTTAAAATTCTTTTTCTTATTGTCAAAAATAGCTTAATATATTTTGTCTTTCTGGTTAATTTTTCCTCAACGATATATGGTGCATTAACTAGAGAACTTCAGTAACTTGTTTGTCCACTGATCAATATTTTATCTCAGTATCAACTATTTTTTTCATTTTCTTTCTTTAAAAAATAATTAAAGAAAAAGAAGTAGATTTGCCTTTGGCAAAAAAAGCTCCATAAAATGATAGAAACAATAAAATGTCTAAGCAAACTAGTTAAAACTTTTATATATAACTTTTTTCTTTCAGGTACTGTTTCTAAAGAATCTCTTTCTAGTCAAGCGGGAACTGCTTCTCTGGTGCCTCTTAGTCCATTTTGGACTGTTCTTCAGCCCTCTGTCCCAGTACTGCAACCCCCTTTACCTTTAGAAATGCCCCCACCCCCGCCACCCCCTCCAGAATCACCCCCACCACCCCCTCCCCCTCCCCCACCTCCTGGAGAAGATGGAGAAATACAGGAAGTAGAAATGGAAGATGAGGGAGATGAAGAGCCACCAGCACCTGGAACAGAGGAAGATGCTGTTCTAAAGCCTCTCCTTCGACCAGCTGTTGCCAACAGCCAGGTGAATTAATAGTCCTTGGAATATGAATTATATCTGTTCTCCACCGTGAAACCAATTTGTCGTTTGTAATGTATGGTCTTCCCAAAGCCATATTAGGAAGTAAAACACAATTTTCATCACCTATGTATGCAAATTGAGTTATGTAAATTACGTTGCTGCACTGGGCAAGAATTTTGAATTGGTATATACTTCGTTGTGAAAAAGAATATTGTTTTTTTCTAAGAAATTATATGAAAGTTGGAGGAAGTGCTTGGGTTTATGCTATTCAGGGCTAATGAGGAGCATCATTTGTGTGTAAGGAGATGAACTCAAATTCAAATTTGTGTTACCAGTTCAATGCATTTATTTGTTTATTTTGTACCTCATCCATTATTAAAAACAATGCTAAAGTGGGTTGTGTTTAAAATTAATTTATACAATGTTAAAACAATTTAAATATTTTAATAAGAGTGACAAAATTTTGTCCCCTCTATATTTAAAATAAATAAAACAGTTAAAACACAGTAGTACAGAGCATAAATGGTCTCTGTAACAAATCACTGGTAAAAGTAAGACTCTCAAGGGATATTCCCATTAAATCTTAATTGATGAGCAAGTACAAAACAGGTATGGAACAGCTGTTCCATAAAGTATCTAAGTATTAACTCATGATGCTTTTTATGTTAATATAAGTATCTTGAACTTAGCACAGTAGCAAATTGGCAGCAGTTACAATGCCTTCAGAATGGGCAAATTATAGTTAGCAATTGAGCTTCGGCATTTTGTTTTGGCTACTGCTTTTATTCCAACCTCAAGGATAGTCCTGTAGACAATAGTATAGTAATCCAGTCATAATACAAACACATCTGTTTGTCTGTGGAAATTCTCAATCATCCAGGTCACAGTTGTCTCAAAGGTGCTTTTTCAAAAGGCAGCTGGACTATATTTCTGTTTGTAGTAGTTGGTCACTTCCGTCACATGGTGATGTATCTATTGTTGCAGGTAGCAGTAGCTGCTTTTCACAATTGTATTAAACAGTGTACAAGAACGATGGTAATTGCTTATTAAAGGTTTGTAGGATTCACAAGCCTCAAACTGACTTCCTTGTGTCTGTTTCCAGACCAACTCTGAAACCAGCACATCCACAACTTCCGCTAAACCTTTAAAAAGAAAAGCTTCCGAAATGAATGCTGGACAGGTGCAGCGAGCAGCAACTATTGGAAGTTGTCCGGTGCTTTATGGCCAGTCAGTAGTAGCTGGAAGTAAGTTTCATTCCTCAGGTGCTGCTTTGGTTTGATAACTCTGTGGGAGATGTTAGGATATCTCTCATTCTTTATGCTATTGTGTATTCAGGCCAACAAGCCCATGGGGCGAGTTTACAATCAAGTTACCTTGGAGTACCACAGCCAGCTCTCATAGGCTATTCAGACTGTAGTGCCTCAGGGGGACTTCCTGCCAGCACGACACAGCCAGTTCCTTCACCAGGAGCTCCATCTGCCACTGCAGAACATCTGCCACCACCGCCTCCACCACCACCACCACCTCCTCCTCCTCAGTCACCACCTCCACATGTTCCAAAGTCATTACCTCTGGAGAAATCAAAAAAGCTTAGAAGAGGTAGCAAGGTTAGTGTATAAGTTTGAATTTTCTGTCATTGAATGTACCAAAATGGAATGAGTTGCATATAAGTAGAAATGTGCGTTATTTTACTAAGCTGATCTTATTACTTGTTCATTGGGTAGCATTTCATATAGGTAACTTGGTTGTTTTGGGATATTGGTTTATAGTAATGTACTGAGAAAATAGTGTCTTGGCATGAGAGCTAACAACCTGGGAGAGGGTCTGATCTCAGATCATCTTGGAGATACTAGCCTGGTGCTCAGAATTTCTGAACTCTAATATGTTTGGGTTTGAAACAAAATAATCTTTTTTGTGTCTGAATCAGCAATGTAGAATTAATTAGCTGGGTATTGGGTAATTTATTGTTTATTTTGACTGGATCAATTTTCCTTTTTTGATATCAAAGGTAGATAGACTGTGTTATCCAATATTTAGAATGTTCCACCACTTTTCCTCTTGATCCTTGTCCAGAATGGCTTGTAACTTTTAGCCAGAAAGTTATTAAAGATATCTTAGTCATGAACATAGCATGACCGTCAGAAGTTATGATGACTCTTTGTTTATAGGGGGCATCATCAGCCTTTTCTGAAGACACTGTCATTGGTTCCCTTGGACATAAACCTGTGTCCAGACTGAGGTGACAGAGAGCTCCCCATTATGGGCTGTCCTTGAGGAAGCAAATTACCTTGTTCCAGGCCAAACTGGCTTCAGTTTGGACACAGAATAGAGATAATCTTGGTTGTCCTATGATGACAGAGGGAATTCTCGACCTCTCAATGGATTTTGATCTCATCCACCATAGTATTCTTCCGGATCATCTGGACTATTCTGAAATCATTTTTTTTTATTTTATAGACAAACAAACATACAATACATAATCATTCAGTGTATCATCTGCATACATCTTTTGTGTCTTCTTACTCCTCCTATATTCATCACATCTTGGTATTATCCATTCATTTTTTTTTTTTATTTTTTTTATTTGATTTATATGCCGCCCTTCTCCGGAGACTCAGGGCGGCTTACAGTGCGTTAAGCAATAGCCTTCATACTTTTGTATATTTATACAAAGTCAGCTTATTGCCCCCACAATCTGGGTCCTCATTTTACCCACCTTAGAAAGGATGGAAGGCTGAGTCAACCTTGAGCCTGGTGGGATTCGAACTTGCAGTAATTGCAAGCAGCAGATGTTAATAGATGTTAATAACAGGGTGCTTTAAACCACTGTACTACAGGCTCTGTAGTACAGAGCCTGTTCTCCCCTCCCCACTCTTAATGTTCTCCCCACCCTTTCTTCTTCCCTTGTTTTATTACAACATTACCCTACATATATCTCTTCTCTAACCAATGGTAAAATTGTCCCCATATCTTAAAATGTTCCGATTCCTCTCTTTAATTATCAAAGTCAATCTATTCATTTCTGCACAGTCCAATATTTTCTTAATTACTTCCCCCTCTGAAGGGATTTTCTCTGCTTTCCATCTTTGCGCAAATACTATCCTACCTGCAGTTATTACATGTATAATCAAATATGTGTTTTCTTTACTAATTTTTTCTGGTAGGATACCCAGTAGGGAACAGCTCAGGTTTTAAATCTATATGTTGTTGTAGCATTTCTTCTAGCCATATTTTAATTTTAATCCAATAATTTCTCGCTTCTGGACATGTCCACCACATATGATAAAAAGATCCTGGTATCTGATGACATTTCCAACTTTTAGCTGATTTATCTTTAAACATTTTTGCCAAATTTTTCAGGTGGCATATGCCACCTGTAAAACATTTTGTATTGGTTCTCTTTATATGCTGTGGACGTTGTTAATTTGTAATTCCTTTCCCATAGCTGCTGCCATTTATCTAGCTCAATTGAATATCCAAAATTTTTTGCCCAGGCTATCATTGTTTCTTTTACCTGCTCTTCTTCTAATTCAATACTAAGTAAGTAATTATATATTTTTAAAATTATTTTATCTTCTGTTCCTGTGAGTATCCTATCCAGATCTGTCATTTCTGAATAAAAACCATATAATTTTGCATCTTTTTCATATTTTGTTTGTATTTGCATATGTTTATCTATCAATCCATCTCAATCTTTTGTTCTATTTCTTGTTTCCCTTTCAATTCCCCCTTATCTGTTAGTATATCCTTATATCTAAGAATATTGATAATATTCTAAAATTGATAATATTTGGGTGTATTAACGCTTCCATTGTTGATAACCATGTTGGTATTTTCAAATAATATTTATCTCTAACCTTCTCCCACACCAATAACAATGCATTTCTTACGTAATGTCTTTGAAAATATGTATGCATCTTGCTTCTGCCATACCATAAAAAAGTGTGCCATCCCAGTTGTAAATCGTGTTCTTCCAAAGTTAATAGTTTTATATTTCTTAATTCAATCCATTCTCTCATCCAAGTTAACGCTGCTGCCTGGTAATATAGTTCCCAATTTGGCAGTCATATGGACTATTCTGGAGGTCATTTGAAAGTGGGAGGAAATGGGATGTGTCATCATTTCATTTCAACATCTCCCTGTTCTGGGAAAATTCAAAGAGACACAATATATACCTATCCTGAAAGCATTATACAGGCTACAATTTATTTATAGATGAGAAATCAAGGGCTGATTATTTTCTTAAAAGCCAGGGATGCACAGAAAACAATCTTTCGTTATTTCAGTTATCAGTGTTTTAATGATACAAACTTTCCAAAGCAAATTAGAATTAGGCAACATCTAAGAGGAAATAAATGGTTTTGGTGTTTGTGAATATTTTGTTACAGAGGAAAAAAACGAAGACAAAGATGCCATCTCTGGTAAAGAAGTGGCAGAGTATTCAACGGGAATTGGATGAGGAAGAAAACTCCAGTTCTAGTGATGAAGATCGGGAAGTGATGTCACAGAAGCGAATAGAAGAATGGAAACAGCAGCAATTAATCAGGTATGTAGAAGCTTGCATGATGCATCTGTCACCCAACCGCATGCACCCTAAAATACTTTGTTTCAGTTCAGTTTTTCCTAATTTGGGGGCAGCATCTGTTATTTCACGTGGTATTATCAACAAAAATGAAGGATGCTTTTGTGTTAAAAATTGCTTTTCAACGTGTTATTTAACAAAACAATATGTACTGTATGCAAGAAATGTTCATTACTTAGGATATGTTTTTTCATAAATTGGTGCACACATGGAAAAATGTTCTTCTGATTTTAGATCTTATATTATGTAGTGTTTTTTTTATTATTGTAATGTTCCTTTCTGTTCTTTTTACAGTGGTATGGCAGAAAGAAATGCCAATTTTGAGGCTTTGCCTGAAGACTGGAGAGCTCGACTCAAGAGGCGGAAAGCCACTTCAAACACATGAGCTTTTTTAAACCATACCTGTACAGTTAGAACCTTTTACTGTTGGATCTGTTGTAACTTTGAAGATACTTATTTCAGTTCAATTACCTGAGAGAGAATTTTGTTGGACTTGGGAATCTTTTGGAGATATACTTTGGCAAATAGGCCTGTGAAATGATGGTTAGGCTTGATACTTCTATGTTAAGCAGCTCCCATTTCAGACAGCTGACATACCATTCTGTCCAGTTCCCTGGTGGAACAGATAACAATAACTGATTGATGCACTTTGGCTGGTTCCATTTCTTACTCCATATTTCTACTCTTGCATTCTCAAGTACCGTAATGTGTCTAGCTGTAATTTGCCACTTAGATCAAACATAGCATTTCAGGATTTGAATCCCTTGTTTCATTCCTGGTTTTGCCAACACTTTGGGTTTGGCAAAATTATTCGTTTTTGTCCCCTGAGCATTTTCATTAATTGTATTAAAAATAATCTTCCCTTCCTATTTTTGCTGCTCCTAACATCCTACTAGTTTCACTGGTGTGGCTAAAACAAGATGGAAAATCCCTTTTAAGTAGCTGCCATATTGAGCACTCTTTGAATTGAAGGGGGCTCCCATGTTTTTACTGTTGGATATTCAGAGGGAAGGAGCCAAGTGACTCATTTGTATAAAAAGCTGCTGGCTTGCTATTCTGTTGCTGGCCAAGCAATAGCTGAGTGGCCTGCATAGTCCTGGATCAGTTGCAATACAGCCCCCCTCTCATAAAGACCTGCATTTGTATGCTTCTCTGTGTTTAAGCCCTATCTAATCGGCTGCAAGTTGATAGATACCTGCTAGAGGAGGGGATGGGGGGAGATTCTCAGTATTTAATTCTTAACTCCATGTCATTGAATTCCAGCAAAAATTCTGTGTTTAAAGCCAGGCTGAATATTTATTCAACCTATGAATGTCTGAGTGCTTTTTAAAAATCTAAATCAAGTGATAATGATTTTCTATAAAATGAAAGAAAGGACGGTTTATGGTTGGATGCCATTTGTATTTCTCCAGTTTATGGCTCTGTAAATTTGTACATACACATTAATAAAATCTTTTTTTATACTTCAGAACTGTTTTATGCTAGCTTGAGCCCATTGTCAATAAAAATGATAGTTATGTAGCAACTATATACCTTATATGAAAACCCTGCAAAATTACCTTTCTGCAAGACAACAATGGATAGTATATACATCAGCATCAAGGGTAGATCTTTCACTGATTTTCAGATCTGAAATAAATAGCACAACTGAACACCTAAATGTTTGTGGAAAGTTGCAACAAATAACTTCCCTGACTTACGAAATTTAAAACAACCAGGAACCAGTTCTTTTTGCTTTTGTGGTTTAGAAAAAAATGTATAACGTGCACTGCATATGGACTGTCTAAAATTATATGGTGGGATGAATGTGAAATCATTGATTCCAGAAGAATTTTACAAAGGGTATTATAATTTGACCCCTTAATCGACTGTTCCTTACCACTAAGAAAAGAGATCTTAATAGCTTGCTGAATTATTACGCTAAATAATCATTAGCATTTTATATTTCATTTTAAAGGTATAAAGGATTTATATTATTATGATTATATGCTATCAAATCAGTGTTGATACGTAGTCACTCCATGGACAGATTGTTCTCCATGACTATCTGTTCCTAACCTGGCCCAATAGTTCTTTCAATGATAACATCCATTGCCACTATAATTCAGTCCAATCACCTTCCTGTTAATTGTCCTTCTCGGCTCACACCGCTAGGCTACCAATGCTGGGACCCAAAGATAACACAAGAGCCGATATGCTGTGAATCAATCTAGGTTTATTCCTGCTATATGACAGCTTGTACTCGGCGCTGGCTTGCCAATGACAAAAGTCGGTGTTGGGGCCGGACACCACCTGGCTTCCTTTTAAAGGGTCGCTCTTCCTGCCAGCGTTGGGTGCAGCCCCGTGATTACAGTCAGCTGGCGAGCAGTTTGTATCTGCCGCCGATTATCGTAGTCGCAGGGAAATGACGTCAGCTTTCTCCAACGGCTCCAATCCCTCCGACACCGCTATGCCTCGGCTGTCAGCGGCTCCTGCAACCGACCCCTCTATGCACTGCTAGTGAGTCATAAACGCCTATACACAGTCTATCCCATCTGCCAGCATCCGTGCCACCGTCACCTCTCCCTCATCCTCCCACGCCAGCCCGCATGCCACAAAGGAGTCCTTGGAGCTGTTCGGTGTCGAGGGTTGTGTGCACTCGACAGGTGCCCCCCCCAGGTGTCCGCCTATGGGAAACAAAAAGGAAAAGGGTTAGTTTCTCGTCTGTACCGTCCCTGGTTTCATGGGATAGGCTCTATGGAACTTCCGCAATAGACGCGGAGCTGTGATGTCTTCCGCCCGAACTATGAGGCGTCAGTGTCTGGGTACCCTTTCCATCGGACTAAGTATTGATGTCTCCCTCTATGATGTTGGGAATCGACTACCTCTCTGATTTCATAATGTGTTCCTGACACAGGCCCAGGATAGGTATGTGGGTCCTGTGGTTGTGTGACAGGTTTCAGCAAGCTAGCATGGAAAACGGTGTATTTTACCCAATGGGGGGGTAATTTCAGCTTAACCGTTACTGGGTTTATGATTTTTGTTATGTGAAACGGGCCAATGAATTTCGGACCCAGTTTTCGACTAGGGATCCGTAGTCGGATATACTTGGTAGACAGGTATACCTGTTCCCCTACACTGCAACAACCATGGACCACGTGTTTTCTTGGCTATCAATGGTATTCTCATGAGTCTTCTCCAATACCAAAGTTCAAAAGTGCCAGTATTTTTTATAATATTCTGCTTCTTCACAGTCTTCCACTTCCATAGAATGTTGCAAAGAATACCATGATTTGCATTACTCCGATCTTTGTAAGTAAAGAGACACAAGGAATTTGAATATCTTTTTTCAGTGCCTTCATGCTGTTAAGTGCTAGTCTTCAGTATACTTCTTGACTGCTAGTAGATCCCAAAAGGCAGAAGAATCCTCAGGTCTTTAGTAGCACATGGATTACTATCCAACCTGAGGAGCCCATCCTCTAGCACTGTAGCATCAATCGTTTCATATGTTCTATTCATCTGTTTTTCTTGGTTAAACAACGGGAGTTTACCGTTCTGCACTATATAAATCGATGCTTTTGCTTTTGTCACTACAGTGATCTGCCTCCAGCATCTGCTTGTATTGCTGTTGCCCAATGTAGGCAGCGTCTGCTTGCTTGCTTGCTTTAGCTGAGCAGCTGCAACCTTCATGCCTTGCAATGCCCTGCTGGAATTACATACTTTTGTTACATACCTCTGGCATTCTTCGCTCATCCTTCCCAAGAAACCCATCTCTCACCTCCCTCCCTGGTGAAACAGCACAACAGGAGTTAAGAGAAAATGGATAAAACAAGTTGATATGTAAATAACATTATAATAATCTGTTCTTTCCTTTTCTCTCATATTTTACTAGTCCTATTTGTTAAATTTGTATCTTACATTTCCTCCGGAGCTCACATACATAGTGTTCTCACCTTTTAAGTTTTCCCCAGAACAGCAGTCCTTTGAGGTAGATTCAACTGAGTGAGTGATTGGCTCTGAATCATGCATTACATAAAGAGCCAGTGCTGAATTAAGAAAAGTGAAACCTGGGTATTAGCTCTGCTTTTGACACATAACTGATTGAGTTGGGTTAGGTCTTTTTATTAAAAGCTATAGTACTTTGATGCAGTTAAGGGTACTGAGCTACTCACTGGGAGAGTATGAATTATATCTGAAGCATGAGCTCAGCTAATGATTCTTGGCGCTAGGAAGGAGGTGATAGCAAACCACTCCTGAAAATCTTGCCAAGAAAACCTGCAGAGACTTGTCCTGGCAATCACCAGGAATCAGCAGCAAAAGTTTCCATAGCTGAAGACAAAATTGAACCTGGGTCACCCCAATCCCAATCCAACTCCTTAATCACTATAGCATATTGTTATATAGCAACAGCACTTAGACTTATATACCACTTCACATTCCTCTCTAAGCGGTGTACAGAGTCAGCATATTTCCCCCAACAATCTGGGTCCTCATTTTACTGACCTCGGAAGGATGGAAGGCTGAGCCAGTGAGAATCAAACTGCCAAATTGGAGGCAGCTAGCAGTCAGCAAAAGTAACCTGCAGTACTGCATTCTAACCACTGCGCCACCACAGCTTATATCTTAAGACTTCTTAGTAATTCCTCAAAGATAGCTTTAACTGCAGTCATTAATTTTAAAATACTTTTGTATGAGCATAATAATGATAATTTTATACTTGTCCAATTAATTGCTGTTAACTAAATCCAAGATAGAATAAGGTAAAGGTAAAGGTTCCCCTCACACATATGTGCTAGTTGTTCCCGACTCTAGGAGGCGGTGCTTACCTCCGTTTCGCTGTCCAAAGATGTCTCCGTGGTCATATGGCTGGCATGACTAAACATCGAAGGCACATGGAGCGCTGTTACCTTCCCAGCAAAATGGTCCCTATTTTTCTACTTGCATTTTTTACGTGCTTTCAAACTGGTAGGTTGGCAGAAGCTGGGTCAAGTAATGGGAGCTCACACTGTTATGTGGCACTAGGGATTTGAACTACTGAACTGTCAACCTATTGATCGACAAGCTCAGCATCTTAGCCACTGAGCCACCACATCCCCATCAAGATAGAATAATAGGCCATCAAATTCCCATATGCTAGTTCCTATTAATCTTTATTAGAGGATAATAAAATTTGTTTCATTAAAAAATGTTTTGTCCTGCAAGATATTATACTGCATAATTGTGTATCAAATTGTTACAAAAATTACTCTCCGAAATAGATTATATATTTGGATCTTGATCTTGATCCTTAACTGAATGAATGTTTAATATGATATACACATTAATGCTGTATCCAATCATGTCCAAATAAGATTATTACAAGAAAACGTCATGCCATTTTTCCCCAAGAAAGTATTAAAGGACCCACTGTTTTATAAAACAGTTGCAACAAGAGATGGAAGAATATTTTCTTATAAGCAGACATTCTGGGAATTCCAAAAAATAATGAATCCCCTTATGACAGCCACGTATTGACTGTCACACACACACAAAAGAAAAATTAAGAAGTTAAACAAAATCTGGGGGAAAGAGCTAAGGAATTTCTATTTGTATTTTTAATTGTAATTTTCCCAGTAGTTTCATCTCTTACAATATATATAACCTACTATATCATTTTTTTTGTTTTCTTTGTATCTAGACCAGCAAAAAACTAAAAAAGCCACGGCTGAAACTCGACCCTAGAGTCCCAGTGTATGTTGAATTTGGACGTTTCTCCGTCCAATTTTTATTCATTCAATTCGCTATTTCGCCTGAAAGGGGAACATGGAAACCACATCTGAGTTGGTTGATTGAGACCCACCCTATTCACAATATCCCTATCAATATAAAAAGTGTGCCGATTGATATCAATAACGTTCAATATAGACCCCCAGTTCAAGCACCACTGAAACTAATCTCCGCACCCTTTCTTACTAGACGGCAACAACCACAAAGTCCAAGAAAACCCAAACCACGTGGCCGCTTCACCGGTTTTGCAAAAGCCACTTGCGGGCTTTAAGGCGTCGCCGCCAGCCCGCCTCGGCCGACCAATCAACAGCCACCTTTCTCTCCCCCCTCCCCCCGCCTCCCCCGGGTGCTGCTTGGCGTGACTGGTCGCTAGGATACCAAGTTCTCTTCTAGAGGGAATGAGGGGAACAAGAGAGAAAGGCCGTGGGTGTCACTGCCGGAGATGCCCGAAGGCCCGGAGAGGCGGGCTTGCGTTATCCTGAATGGAGCAAAGCCTTGCGGCGGTTACCCGGAGGACCGGCGGAATACTCCTTCCTCACTCCTGAGACAGTTGCGACTGTTGTACGTTAAGGCTAGGGCAGGAGCGACTCCCGCTGGAGGGGCTATGGGAAGCAGGGCGCACACACGCCCTTGATCCACGCAAAGAGCGTGTGTGTGGTTGTGAGAGTCCGTGTGGTGGTCACAGGGTCAATGGTGCCTGGATCTTGGCAGGAAATATTGTTTTTAAAAGTCTTTTTAAAACACAAAACTTCTTTCTGGCTTCTTCGAACCTCCTGCTCTTCCTCCTCCTCCTTCCCCTTCCTCCTTTGTGCTCTGCTTAGTCCTGTCGTCTTCACAACTCCACATCACCTTGTGCTTGATAGAATTTGTACTACAGCGAGAGATTTGCAGAATAATCAGTCATTCCTTTTAAGCAAAAAACCCAACAAACAAGTTCTAAACCTTCAGGTATCTCCCCCCCCCCCTTCTCTTTAGGTATCATCAGATAACATCACTGCATTCAACATGTGTTCGCTAGACCCTGAGATTCAGGTTAGTACAAAATTGAGTTCATATCAGTAGTGGGTTTCAAAATTTTTTACTGGTTCTGTAGGCGTGACATGGCTTGGTGGGCGTGACATGGCTTGGTGGGCATGGCAGGGGAAGGATACTGTAAAATCTCCATTCCCACCCCAATCCAGGGGAAGGTTACTGCAAAATCCCCATTTCCTCCAGATCAGCTGGGATTTGGGAGGCAGAGAATAGATGGGGGCGGGGCCAGTCAGAATTTTTATTACCGGTTCTCCGAACTACTCAAAATTTCCATTACCGGTTCTCCAGAACTGGTCAGAACCTGCTGAAACCCACCTCTGGTTCATATGTTTTAAGAAACTAGGCTTAAAGTCTCTCATTTTTAATTTCTGAGAGTGGTTGTTGGTTGCGTGGGTAAAGCAAAAACTGGGTTCTCTGGGAGAGATGAGCAATCTTTTAGATTTTTAGGAGAAATTAGACAACTCGTGATCCATTAGATCATCATTTTACAGCTATTTCCTTATCAGATTCCTCGGTGCCTTCAACAATAACAGAGCTTCTAATACTGAAAAATTACTAAAAATTCCGGGAGATATTTGGAGATGCATCTGCCTTGAAAATAGCCCATGCTGAACTGCATAGCACAGTCAAACAGCAGGAGTTGAGCACATGAAATGTTTTATGACATTTATTATGTCATAAAGTGCCTTGTAATATTTTATGTCATAAAATATTTTATAAAATTTGCCAAATTTCAATTCCACTGGAGTCAGGGGTTCCAGATTTTGGACACTTTCTGTAAGTTAGCCCATTTGAGGTATCTCAGTTCAAAAATTGTTGCCGTACAATGCACTGTTTCACCCAGTTAAAGGTTACAGACACAAGCAATTTTAGTAGTATACTGGACAACCTGTGACCCTTTGAGTCATTCTTCTTTCCGCATACAATGTAGGCTTGCACGCTTTCCCCTCCCCTATGATCCTCAGGCGACGGCTGCTGCCTTGGCTGGTTCGCAGTACTGTCTGCACTTTGCCGGAGGAAGGGGGAACCAAGTGAGTTGCAGACCACAAGGAAAACTGCACCCCTGCTCCCCATTTTGGAATGTCTCCCTTGCCAACCACCAATAGTTCCCAGCCAGCACTACCTCATCAGCCGGCATTCCAAGCGCTCACTTGTCCTTCCTCTTTCCACAGATAATATATGTTTGCTCAATTTCTGCTCCTTTATGACCCTCAGCAGAGCCCCAGTAAAGCAGCTGCCACTGACTCTCCTCCTCCTCCTCCCTCCTCCAGCTGCCTATCACTTTGATTGGGGAGGAGAAATAAAGGGAACAGCAAACCTCTGCTTCGCTATTCAACAATGGTGTCTCCTATCAGGGAGGAAGAGGGCTCATCTGTCAACTACCAACACTCCCCAACCAGCTCTACCTTACCAGCAAGCATCCCAGTTGCTCCTTCCCCTTTTCCTCACAAGTCATTATCATTAGGAGATTTCAAATTTTGGACTTGGCTCCAAAGCATCCAGTGGACACTTGCCCATCAGGCCTTGCTGCCAGTCCTCAGGGATTAGAGGGAGATAGGAAGGAGGGTGGGAATATGCCTCTCCCATCTTTCCTTGTGCTATGCAACCTACAGGTTTCTGGGAAGTATAGTTGAAGGTGTGATGATGCGAAGTGGCCACAACTTTCTCAAATTTCATTCCCACGAGAGTCATGGGTCCCAGCATTCTGTAAGCCCATTTCAGTTACCTTGGTTCAATAACTGTTGCTCTGTACTTCTCAATTTTGCCCAATTGAAGGCAACAAACAAACAGACACAACAGTATTACGGTAGTAGTATATATAGATCTGATGAACAGTTGTAGTTTGGATTTTGAGTATGACCAGCAAGAAGTTCTTTCAAGAGCATACTTAAAATACAGCATATTCAGGTATTTTTATTTTGGTCTCAGCATTGCTACACTATGGTAAATGAGTTTCAAGTATACATGCTGGCTTTTAGAATAATCAGAAATCTAATTGTTTCCACAGCAGTTTAAAGACCCATATGAACAGTTTATATATCAACATCTTCAATACTATGGTTATTTCAGAGGTAAGGCGTCTGTTCTCAATTTAATGTTTCCATTTTTATTGCATCTGTAACATCCTATAGCAAGAGATACTGCCTTTGTCAAAGGACTAGCTAGGGATTGCTTTTCACAGCTTGTTTTTATTGTTTGAACATTACAAAATCCTTTGTGCTTACTGTTACTTATCATGCAATAATTGCTTCATTCATATAATTCTCTATGGAGACCAGATGGCATTAAGCACTTTTAGACTTAGATTTCCTATCATGATGGATAACATGAGGCTTGACGTTTCAATTCCTGAACCTCCTTTTTTATGACCGTGGAACCTCCACAGATTCTGAGAATTGATAGCAAATAAAAATATAAGGTAGCAGTAAAAGAAACATATCATGGCTAAAAATCAGCTTCCCCTTCTCCATTGTACACAGTCCGTAAGTGAGAAATGTTTAAGTTGTCCTTAGCTGTGCTAATGTTAAAATAATAATTTCCCATTTATTCTGACACTATCCAAGGACAGCTTCAAGGTGTATAAAATCTATTAAGCTTTGCCACGAATTAACATGGAAAGAGGTCAACTGACTTACAGTAATTGGAGACAGAGTGGAGGCAAGACAGAGAACAGCGATGGGTACAACAATTTTTGGGCTATTGTAGTTTTCTGCCAGCTTGTGGATAGGTGGATAACAATTTAGGGGATAGCTTCTAATATGAAAAAAAATGTCCTTTAGTCAAAAAAGCTGTTATAAAATGAGAAAATATTGAAAAAATAACACTTAATGGTTAAAGGATTATAAATTTGCAGAGTTGTAGTCCGATTTTAGGATTATATGAGTTTCTATCTTTCAGCTCTAGGAAGAAGACACTGGAAAACCACTTCTGAAAATGTTGTGGAGAAAACTGCCTGGACTTGTCCAAGCAGTTGCTAAAAGTCAAGATTGACTTATAGGAACACACAGATACTACACAATATAAGACACGGTTCTTTTATTTCTGTCTCAGTCCTAATCATCTGAAACAGATAATCCTTCCTCAATGGAGTTTAGGGACATAGGGGGAATAATGGACTTTTCATTCTCCCTTGACTATCCCTAGGATGATACCAGTGGAATTTAATAGAACATAGTTGATATTTAATATCAAAAGAGTTCTTGCATTTTTTCTAATATAAAAGATTGAAATTGATGATTAAACCTCCTTTTTCGGTTTCAGTCCTCATCTGCCAAAAAACAAAATGGGTCAGAAATGTTCATCCTTACTTACTGTGATGGCACCACATTAGCAAACCTTCAGTGACCATTGGAAGCCAGCTGTCGATGGAGATTCTCAATCATCCAGGTCATAGTTGTCCCAAAGGTGCTTTTCAAAAAGCAGTTGGACAGTCTTCAAGGAAAAAACAAAGGAAGTCCAGTTGCCTTTTGAAAAGCACCTTTGGGACTTGAAGGCCAACATTGTTTTCGGTTTTTTTGGCACAGCCTTCAGCTTAAAAAATTGTCCACTCTTGAAATTGATAATGCACATCACATTAGACAGCAGTTAAAACTGGTCCTATGTACAGTATATACCAATTTCAAGGATTGGCAGCTTGCTATCATATAAATGATATTGGACTACAGTATCACCTACCTGAAACAAACAGACTTCTGGGAATCTGGGATTCCCAATCTTCCAGAATAGATTAGAGAAATATTTATTTTTATTTATTTTAGGAAATTTATATTGTCACCTAGTCGCACGTGGTGACTAGGCAGTTTACAGGAATATAAAAAACTCATATAAAACAATAAAACTAATAAAAGAGAATAATTACATAATAAATTAATAATAAAATAGAATAACCCCCCTCACCCCGGCGACCACACATCACATGAGCCTTTTAATGGGCTCTATCCTGCTCTGTGTTCCCCAAGCCCGCTGGCAGAACTAGGTCTTCAGCGCCTTCCAGAAGAGTGTTAGAGTAGGGGCCATTCTAATCTCTGGGGGAATGATGTTCCAGAGAAAGGGAGCCACTATGGAGAAGGCCCTTCTGTGTCCCATCAGGTGTATCTCCCTCGGGGATGGGACCCGCAACATTCCTTGCCTCCCTGCTCTCGTGGGTAGATGTATGAGGGTAGAGTGGTGCAAGGCAATGTGGAATCTGCAGACAAATGCAGTTGAATATAACACATTGGCAACTGTTCCTATGAGCCTGGCATATAAATATGGTTTTAGTAATACACCATAATTTCTCAATGTATTTGCTTGTAATTATAAGATTACAAAATAATATTTCGTATAATTATTCACGAAATAATATTACAAAATTTTACTTCTTAGATGAGGAAAATTTCCCTCACAAATTTAGTTTTCCTTTTGAAAGCTGGGAGAGCTCATGCCATTTATTGACAGCAGGCAACTTCTGCAAAAAAGATAGAGAAGAACATGATTCAGACAAGACCCTACTCTGTAAGTAAATTGAATTATTAATCTGTTGTGCATTAAATATTGAAAATGAAATAAAATCTTCACTGAATGCCTGAAAAAAAAATAGTAGTATATTGTATATGTTTTTTCTTTGGTAGGTTCTTTGGTCATGGAAACTGCTCTTCTTAAAAGTAAACAGCGCATGCTTGATCAGCTAGAAAGCCCTAGTATCTTGCGCTTACGGGAACCTCGGAATCTTTTTTCTCTTCCTAGAGGTAGAAATTCAAAATTGACCCCACTCTGGCCAATCGAATGTGAAGTAATTGAGGATCATATCTATCACACTGGTAACCTGAATCTTATTTTGGGAATAATGCATTTGTTGTAATGTAATGTATTTACTGTACAAATAGAATTTTGCTCATATGACTGCAAATCATTCCAGAAATAACCCTATACATTTAAGAGAAAAGAAGGATATGGGAATCCTTCTTGGTAGCCTTGGTAGTACAGTGGACTAAAGCACACTGTTATTAACACCAGCTGCCTGCAATTACTGCAAGTTCGAACTCACCAGGCTCAAGGTTGACTCAGCCTCCCATCCTTTCTAAGGTAGGTAAATTGAGGACCCAGTTTATGGGGGCAATAAGCTGACTTTGTATAAAATATACAA
This sequence comes from Ptyas mucosa, assembly GCA_012654045.1. NCBI lineage: Eukaryota > Metazoa > Chordata > Lepidosauria > Squamata > Colubridae > Ptyas > Ptyas mucosa. The sequence goes on along the minus strand of WNWU01000045.1, from coordinate 4,507,644 downwards.
AAGTATGAAGGCTATTGCTTAGCGCATTGTAAGCCACACTGAGTCTCCGGAGAAGGGTGGCATATAAATCAATTTTTTTTAAAAAATTGCCAAGCTGGGCCAGACCAAGGTCTATCTAAGTCCAGCATCTCACAATGGCCAACTGGATGTTTCAGGAAAACAAAGTAGGAAATACAGGCCCTCTCCCACCATTATTCCCTTATAGCTAGTACTTAGAACCATGCTACTCACAACCTGGAGGTATTCGAGGTTGAATATTGATTATTATGTCTTGAGTAATGAATTTCAGAATTTGATGATGTGCTGTGTGATGAAGTGTTTTCTGTTTGTAACCAAATACATAAGAGAACAGGTCTACTTTTCCTATGACTGCTAAGTCAACAACTTTTGATGAGAAATAGTTTTTTAAAAATCCAAATATATACTATCAACAGAGTCAGATCCAAATATGCCATGTTGACAATCACTTTTATTCAAATGCCTGATGAAAATTTCAAAGAACTTAAGAAGGATAGCAAAGAAAGAATAACTGTTTGGAAATAATGCTGAATTTCTTTTTGCAAGGCTTGTTTCTATATGCTTAATTAGCTTTTTAAATAGGTATTTGTATTTTGCCCAATTTTATGACCTTTCTTGCCACAATTGTTAAGTGAATTACTACAGTTGTTAAGTTATTATTAACATGGTTGTTAAGTGAATCTGGCTTCCCCATTGACTTTGCTTGTCAGAAGGTTGCAAAAGATGATCACATGACAGCAGGTCACTGCAACCGTCATAATTATGAGTCAGTTGCCAGGCATCCTAACTTTGATTACATGATCGTGGGGATATTCCTACAGTTGTATGAAAAATGGTCATAAGTCACTTTTTTTCAGTGCCGTTGTAACTTTGAATGGTCACTAAACAAACTGTTGTAAGTTGAGAACCACCTGTATTATTTTATACCTTTTTAGATTTTTAAAATACCTAGTTGGTGACAAAATGGTTCAATAGATACATAAGTATTTTACTCTATTTAGGTAGTTGGCTCAGAACGTTCATTAATGTTCACTGAAAGTAGAATATACTGTATGTATATGTATATAGATAGATAGATAGATAGATAGATAGATAGATAGATATAGATATATATATATATAGATATATAGATATAGATATATAGATATAGATATAGATATAGATATAGATATATATAGATATATAAATGTGTTCTGCATGCTGGCATATCATACTGTGAATGGAACTGAGAGGAAACTCAAATTGGAAGAAGGAGTCAACCAGAATAAATAGGAAGTATTTAATTTTTAAATTAGGAATTCAAAATCACAGTGAAATAAGTATGTGCCATTATTTGCTTCTTTATTTAGAATGGGTTCCTCCCGAACCGGAACCTTTTTATCAGCCAACTGGAAATGAATTTGCACCGGAAATAGTTGGAGAGAGTTCTGGAACCGTTGTCTATTTCATAGAACCAGGTATTGGTATACATGGGGTGATAGTACATTGCTAAAAGATGCCTTAATATAGAGAGTCAGTGGCTGAGAACAGTGCAAGCTATCTACTGTAAAGGTTGAAAAATATCTTAATTTTGAAATCATCCATGTACATCTGTCTGAGGGTATATATACATCTACAAACATTATATTTGCATGTTTTAGAGTCTTAACTGCTTGATAGTTCAGTGTAATCAATTACAATTTTTTATTAATTATTGAATTGATTTTAAATGATTTGCTGCAAGTTCATGTAAATTTTGACATATACATGACTTTGTTCACCTGTAAACAAATCAGTTATATAAGCCCTACATTAAATTGAGAGCATAAATAATCTATGTCTTATTTTTTATGTATTGTAATTTAAAAATTATCATATTTTGGCTTTTCCATAGTGGTTCTCAGCTTCACAGCATCTAGGATAATACATACCTATAAGTCAAATAATGTATCAGATAAAAGTTATGCTCCATATGCATTGGTCTCTCCTATCCTTAAGAAAGATTAGCTTCCTTTGTTTTTAAAAATAGCATATACAGATACTTTAAATGCATTTTATTAGTCTTAACAAAAGAATACATGGAGAAACTGGCAACCAGGAAGAATGATGGAAAACTAAGAGAATTCAACAGAATAGAATGAATTTGTTGATAAAACTTGGAAATGGAGAATTAGAAAATAAAGACAAGAGTCAGCTGTGAATTAGAATACAGAAGAGAAAGAAAGTAGTGTAGGTAACAGACCATGGGGAAAAAGGAAAAAATGGGTTGAGTGAGACTTAAGACTGCTTGAATTTAACTCCCTGCCCTATCTCAGGTTCTTTACTAAAGATGCCAAAGCACTTATTTCAAAAAAGAGCATAAGGTAGAAAACTATAATAAAAATGTTTGTTGAAGGCAGAGTTATGCAGCTTGTCAACTATTCTCCTGCTCCACCATAGCCTCTATAACATTGAGGAGTGTTATACATATTGCCTTGCATGTATTATCTAACTTAGTTCTTACTCATCATTAAGGAAAGTTAAAGAAGTACTGTACAATGTTTTTAATTTTGCCCAGTTTTTAGAAAGTAACAAAACAAATCAAATTACTTATTTGTAGTCAATTTTAATTGCTATTTATCTATGGGAGATTCATATTTGTCAGTAATTTTAACAACGGATTTTGCAGAGTTAGTACACAGATCTAGTTTCTGAGACCGTGATCTACGATGCCTCACTGACAGGCATTTTTCTTCTTCTGCAGCAATTACAGGTACCTATTTTATCGCTTCACGAGTTGGAGGGTCAAGGCAACCTATCAAGTCAGCTGCCATCAGCTTAAAAGATCCAGAAGACACCGTACTGTTATTTGAATCACGCTTTGAAAGTGGGAATCTCCAGAAAGCAGTCAGGGTGTGAGTAAGAAGGGTTGGGAATCATACAGGGCAGGAAACTGTCTGGGACCAGGAAAGGAGAACATTTGTTTAAACGAAGGGCTAGGCTAATTAGTTGATGGACATTTATTATAATAATGCATGAACATTCACAGTGCTACCGGTAAGGTTTATTACAAATCCAGTGCTTGTAAGAAATGCCTCAAATTTCAGATGTATGTTATTTTATCATCAGTTTTAAGAAGGCAACTGGACTTCCTTGGTTTTTCTTTGAAGACATTTCTCATCCAAAAAGCTTCTTCAGCTCTGAGAGGATAGTGGGGAATGGAAATCAGAGCTGAAGAAGCTTCTTGGATGAGAAGCGAAACATCTTCAAAGAAAAAATAAGGAAGTCCAATTGCCTCCTGAAAAAAAAGCACTTTTGGGACAACCATGACCTGGATGACTGAGAATCTCTACAGACCATCAGTTTTAATGTAAATTGCTATACAGGTGGTCCTCGACTTACGACTACAGTTGAGCCCAAAATTTCTGTGGCTAAGCAAGGCAGTTAAGGGGGGTTTGCCACATTTTTATAACCATTTTTTGCCACAATTGTTAAGCAAAGCACTGCAGTTGTTGTGTGAATCGTGCAGATGTTAAGCAAATGTAGCTTCCCCCTTTGACTTTGCTTGTCAGAAGCCAACTGGGAAGGTTACAAATGGTGATCACATGACCCTGGGACAGTGCAGCTGTCATAAGTACATGCCAGTTTCCAAGTGCCCAAATTTTGATCATCTGCCCATGGGGAAGCTGCAACAGTTATAAATGTGAAAAATGATCCTAAGTCACTTTTTTCAACGCCGTTGCAGTAACTAAACAAATGGTTGTAAGGATTACCTGAATAATAAATTATTCCAGTTATTTTAATTTATGTAGTTCTTTGCATAAATGTGAAGCACCTGATTAACTCTTTGTAACAGTTTAAAACAATTCTTACAGCCTCTTAAAAGCTAAATATGTTGCTAGTGAAATGTTTATCATGAAGTAATCTTGTTTCTCAAAACTCATTTTCCATTTACCAACCTTTCTGTGTTTTCTATTAAAACATCTATTAAAGAGGGAAAGGTGAACAAACTGCATAGTGAACAAGCTGCATAATAATATGTTTGATCGATTGTATTTGGAGCTTATCTAGTCTGAATCACCTTCACTTTTTATGACACAACATGCTCCTTAAGGTTCACAGTATTCCTTGTTTTGCAAATTTTGCCAGTCATGTAGAATGTTCTTTAGTATATACATTATTTAAAATCTTATTTCCAGCATCTGTAAAAAAATTACTTGTCTGCCGAGTCCCATCATTTTTACCAAATGCTGGGGGGGGGGGGGGGGGGGGAAAGCTAAATGTTTATGTGCAAATGTATCTGCAACTAAAAACAGTATGATTTATTATGCCTTGCATAAATAGTTTAAAGGAAACTAACATCTTGGGCAAATAGTGCTTTACCTAAGCTGTTACTTTAGCAAGATTTTTAGTTCTCCAGAACTCTTAAGCACTCTGTATATATTAAGCAAACCAACAAAGGAAATGAGAAGAAGAGTGAGAGATGAGACTTTGCTGAAGGTATCATAGATGCAGGCATCCAATACTAGGGCACTTTTGCTCAGCAGTTTTGATTTCCAGTTGCTATTACTAAGGGCCAGGTTGGACCGTCATAAGACTTCCCTCATCCAGAATCTTATCACAGAAGAGAGAGCTGACCTAGCATTTAGCACTGAGATTTGGAGAGGCCTATGGAGGCATTATTCTCTCATGTCTCCAAATTATCCATGCTTTCAGGAAAGAAAGACCAAGGTTTTGGAATGGTGTCTGTGGAGATTCTCAGTCATCCGGGTCATAATTGTCTCAAAGGTGCTTTTTCAAAAGGCAACTGGACTGGGTTTTTTTTAGGAAGAGACGTTTCGCTTCTCATCCAAGAAGCTTCATTGGTTCTGGAAGGATGATGGGGGTGATGGAAGGATTAGTTCTGACAGGATGAGGGGAGGGAATCATATTTCTTTGTAGTCATCTGGTCTTAGTACTCTCCCTGAGAGCTCTTGAGGTCACTTGGTGGTTTATCTGCGACCTCAAGGACATCTGTATCAGAGTGCAAAAGAAAAAAAAACAAACCACCAGTCTAGTTGCCTTTTGAAAAAGCACCTTTGCGTTTTTGGACTGGTCTTTCCACTCCCCAGAACTGGATATTATTGAAAGTCCATGGGAAAATCTTAAATATGCAGGGCGTGCAAGGAGACCTGAGACTATTAGAAGAGATCTGCAAGGAAGAGTGGGGAGAAATCCGACAGTGAGACAAAATTCTTATCTAGCTATGGGAAACTTTTTTTTTTTAATTTGATTTATATGCCGCCCTTCTCCAGAGACTCAGGGCGGCTTACAAGGTGTTAAGCAATAGCCTTCATACTTTTGTATATTTATACAAAGTCAGCTTATTGCCTCCATAATCTGGGTCCTCATTTTACCTACCTTAGAAAGGATGGAAGGCTGAGTCAACCTTGAGCCTGGTGGGATTTGAACTTGCAGTAATTGCAGGCAGCAGATGTAAGTGGATGTTAATAACTGCCTTAGTCCACTGAGCCATCAGAGCTCCTGTTTTGAAGTTGTTCCTTCTGCCAAAGGTGATATAAAATAGTGACCAACTTTTTTCACCTGCCGTATTCACTCTTTATTTGTAAACAATTGCACATAAGTATTAAGTAGTCAACTTTGCAGAAGATGTAGAGGTTTTGTCAGCTTCCACTCACTTCAGGATTTATTTGAATTCACAGTTTAACTAGTAGTTCTTAAACTTTGCTTGCAACTGTATATAGGTGACACATAAGTGGCATTTTCACGTTTGGCATTCCAAAAAGACACTGCTTTCCCTATGAGATTTTTAGGGAAACTATTAGTACCACATGATCCTTGAAGAAAGCCACTTAGCTGTCTTTGTTACATCTTAGCCCTGTTCTAAGAAAGTTCTTGCTTACTTGTTTCCCACCTTTCATTTAACTCATCCCCTTCCTTGCAGAATGAGAGAAAATAAAAATGAATATTTGCTAAGATTTCTAAACCACCTTGCTTTCCATATGAAGCATATCAGCTAAATACCACACAAATAACAAATTATATGCCATATTAACATGTTGATGGAAAATCATGTGATGGAGAGTTCATGTGATTGAATTCTCTAATCACAGAGAAGAAGACCATAATAAAATGAATCATTCTATTTAATCTTCAAATAAGATTGTAGAACATGTTATTATGTAATTCTTCCTAGAGGAAGAGACTGCTGCTGGCCTTTAATGCATCTTCATTCTCTCTTGTTTCATTTTAGAGGCGAATATGAATATGAACTCACTCTGCGGACGGATCTTTATACCAGCAAGCACACCCAGTGGTACTACTTTAGAGTACAAAATACTAGAAAAGACGTCAAGTACCGCTTCACAATTGTTAATCTGATGAAAGCCAAAAGCCTCTACAATATGGGGATGAAGCCTCTTATGTATTCTCAGAAGGATGCTGAGTCTCAGGGTATTGGCTGGAGGAGAGTGGGGAATGATATCAAGTATTATAAATACAACACAGAAGAAGGTCAAACCCTCTATTGCCTCACATGGACAGTGTGCTTTCCTAACAGCCATGACACATGTTACTTTGCTCAATTCTATCCTTATACCTATTCAGACCTACAAAATTATCTTTTGACTTTGGTAGGGAATCCACTCTATTCTCAGTATTGTAAACTCCGCCCTCTGTGCAGCAGTCTAGCTGGAAACATAGTATACCTTCTCACTATTACCAATCCATCCAAAGGTGCCATTGCTGCAGCAGCAAAAAAAGCGATTGTCTTAAGTGCCAGAGTCCATCCTGGGGAAACAAATAGTTCGTGGGTGATGAGAGGTTTTTTAGATTTTATTGTGAGTGATGCTCCTGATGCTCATCTCCTTCGAGATCTCTTCATATTTAAAGTTGTACCCATGCTGAACCCAGATGGAGTTATTGTGGGGAACTATCGCTGTTCATTGGCAGGAAGAGACTTGAACAGAAACTATAGGACAGAACTAAAGGAATCTTTCCCCTGCATTTGGTATACTCGGGCCATGATCAAGAGGTAAGTGACAGAGATTTATATGAAATTTCTGAAGGCAGCATACATTAAGAACTCTGTGTGTGTGTGTGTGCGTGCATATATATAGAGTCACTGCATGTGAGTTGAGCAGCTATACAAATTTCTTTAATGATGTTCATCCATCGTGTTCGAAGAGGACCTTGACATCTAATGGGTTGTGACAGGGATGGGTTCTACTTACTTTTACTACCGGTTCGCAACGGGATCGCGTGTGCACGCTTGCTTCACTCGCACTATTTTAACTGTTACTTCCTGGATATCATGCATATTTTTCAATAAGCAGGTAAAATGATCTAATACACCCATGATTTTTAAGGGCTATCCCGTGTTTGATCAGTTTTGACAAAAGTGCCAGAGAATCCGTGTTGTTTTTTCCTTTTATTTCTTGTTTCTAAAATTCTTGTGCTTTCATTTTCTTATTATTTATTTATTTATTTTTATAAATAACTCAAGGCAGTGAGCATATCCAACACAATTCTCTCCTCCGATTTTCCTCACAACAACCCTGTGAAGTGGGTTGGGCTGGCCCAAGATCACCCAGTCAGTTTTCATGGCTAAGGCGGACTAAAACACTTGGTCTCCTACTTTCTACCCTGATGCTTTAACCATTAGGCCAAACTGCCTTTTTTTTCTGCCAGAAGTATACTGGGTTACAGCTATTGTGCCAGTTTTAGTAGGAAAACAAGAATCAACCAGTTATTTACTTTAAATAAGTACTAAATCTAGCTAAAGATGCATCAGGCAGGAATTTTCAAATTCCTAATTGTTTGATAATGCCATACAAGTGGGGGAAAACAATACTATATGGTTGTTTACATGTTTATCTGTATGAAATCAGACATTCAAAGGTTTCCTTGGATCTCACTTTCTTTATCTGGTTCTTGTGTCCCTTTTCTGAAAGAGTCCTTGAGGAACGTGAAGTTCTGCTCTATTGTGATATCCATGGGCATAGTCGAAAGAACAATATCTTCATGTATGGCTGTAACAATAAATATGCACAAAATCAGTTACTTCATGAGCGAATCTTTCCTCTTATGATGAGCAAGAATATTCCTGATAAGGTGGGACCTGGATATATTCTATATGCAGATTCTAATTCAGTATAAATTCTCTAAATTTCACAGATACCATTTTATTCAGACTTCTTTTCATTATGGGAAAATATCTTTTTTTAAAAAAAAAAACAACCTGATTACAATGGCAAAATTTTTTCTCCCTTAAATAAACTACATATTCTGATTTGTGCCATTTTTAGTTAATGGATGTAGAAGCATTTTCTTTTAATTTGGTGGTGAAATGTGAGGTAATTTGGAACAGAAATTTATGCAATTTATATATTTTTTTCAATCCTCTTGAACTATGACATTGATTTTTCTTACGTTTTACAATTATAGCAAATTATTCAGTATAAGCAGATAACAAAAAATTAATACAAACTCATAAAAATAAATCTTTTTTTATTTTCAAGAAACCAGGTAAAATAATGCAGCTCCTAGAAATCAAATTATACCTCTAATTTTAAAAAGCCATGCATTTCACTGTTGTAAACACAGAAGATGCTTTTGAAGCATTATCTGTTCATTATATATTCCTCTATGATTGATATATATATATGTGTGTGTGTGTATGTATGCATATGTACGTACATACACACACACACACATATATATATACATTGTCTTTTTTATTGTAAGATGGAATTAATTGGATACAGTTTAGAAAATGTTTGCCGGCCTAAATAATGACTGGAAAACAATTGTAGCTGAAGATTAGGCAGAATTCAAGCATAAGGTGGTGGGGAAGGAAAATGTGCACTTTATCAGAAGCAGGAGAATGAGGTGCTAACAGCTCAGAATGCAACGTTACTTAAAAGCCATGTGTAAATTATTGGTTGTAGATTTTTTTTTTAAAAAAAGATCCTATAGCTATATGCACACTTCCAAATTGCGTGTAGCCAATCAGAAGATCATAACAAATAATATTCTGAAACACTGATTTGCTACCTCAGACTTTCTATCTAGAATTGTATTTTATTTTACAGTAAGCTAATCCAAGCAGTTCACAAGATGGTTTAACATTAGATGCCAACAATCCCTAGAAGATACCCAGTTTTTAAGATGAGAGATAAATGGTTTTTATTATTAAGTATTTATATCACTTTTTATATATTCATACTATACCCAATACTCCTGTCTTCTATTTTCCCCAACACAATAGCCTGTGAGGTGGGTTGGGCAGAGAGAGAGCGACTGTCCCAAAATCAATCCAGACAGCTTTCATGCCTGAGACAGGCCTAAAACTCACTATCTCCTGGTTTCTAAGTCAGCACGTTCACCAATACACCAAACTGGCTCTCAATCAACTGCATTCTAGAGTGTTTTTTAAAAAATACATCTAATGAACTACTGAGAGTTAGTTATTTGGCCTGATCCAACAATGCTTTAATAAAGAAATACCTCTAATAATATAATCATTCTAATGTGGACAATTTGGATGTTCAGTTTTGTTTCAACAGCTGTAAATTTCAAGTTCAGAAGTGTAAAGAAGGAACTGGACGAGTTGTGATGTGGAGAATGGGAATACTAAACAGTTATACTATGGAATCTACTTTTAGTGGATCAACACTTGGTGAGTATACACCTTTTTTCTATTCAAGGCAGTACATTATACGTTAAAAATGGCTAGGTTCAGATAATAGGAAAACAACCAAGCTCAGAGAGCACCAAGGGTCCCATAGTTCAACTCAGAACTACATGTATTGTCTTGTTTTTAATGGTCTGGCAGTTTTTAATTGGTTTTTGTTTAGCAGCTGTGCGCTCAGCCTACAGGATGGGAGGATTTGCACCTTAGGCCTATATTTAAATTCATAGCTATCCCAGCCTTATTTCATTACTTGGGCTGATTGCTTCATGTTGTGCGAAAATAAAGGTATCTCCTTGTGAAACAGAGACTGTATGGTAAGAGTATTTAAAATTAAATACAGTAAAGTGAGCAGCACTGGAAAAAGAAGAATCAAGCTTACTGGCTATGAAATCCTAACATCATCAAGGTGTTTTAGCATTCTGTCAAAGTCAATAGACTTTGGTAGCATTAGCAGCATGAGTGAGGTCATCTAAAACTGTATCTCCTTTTGAATTTTTAAGGAGCTAAGGAAAGTGTGGGAGGAAGATCTTAGCTAATTCTGATTAGCTTTCTGATTAATTCTGATTAACTCTGATTGTAGAAAGCATGGAAAAGAATATGACATAATTGTAGACAGCAAGAGATCAGAAAAACAATACAACTAGAAGAGTAAATTCTCACTCTACAGGAGCATTAAGCAAAAGAGGAAGGAGCAAAAGAAAGACAAAAGATTAAATTGGATGCTCTCTCCTTTATTGAATAATAATAGGTACAATGGACTCTGATGGCAAAAGAAAAGACCACATAAAGAATGCTGGTTAAGTAATAAATTATACAATATGATGAGTAAAGGAAAGACTTTCAGAATTTTTTCTCTTGATTGCATATCAAGGTATTTACTGTACTAAAGACTAAAGAGCCACATGTTTATTTGTCTTTCTCAGGTGCTAAAAGTAACTGTCATTTTACTTTTGAGGACCTCAAATCTCTAGGTTATCATGTCTGTGATACTTTATTGGACTTTTGTGATCCAGACCGCTCCAAGGTGAGAACTTCCTGTTGTAGTTTAACAGAACTAAAAGATATTGTTGGATTGGTCAATGCCTTTAAATAGCAATTGTACTTAGACTTACATACCACTGCTTAGTGTTTTATTTCACTCTCTGAATAGTTTACAAATACCAACATATTGCCCCCAACAATCTCAGTCCTCGTATTACTGACCTCAGAAGGATGGAAGGCTGAGTCAATCTTGAGCTGGTCAGGATTGAACTCCTGGCAGTGGGCAGTCAGAATCAGCCTCAATACTGCATGCTAGCCATTGCGTCACCATGGCTCCCATATTTTTGAGGCCATTGTTTAATGCTTTAATGTTGCCATTCCTCATATTTTGAAAATATGTAGTTTGGAAATAGCCATAATCCCTGCAATTCAAATCCAAAATGTCCAAATACCAATAGAAGACATGTATGTAGCCCACTCCTCTACTATATATTCCTTTTCTTTGTGAGTCTGAAATGTATAAGAAATAATAAACAAAACTTCAATCCAAGTAGCAGATATTAATTTTTCAGAATACATATGAACTTTGTTAATGTTCTGTCCCCGTCTCCCACATGCACAAACACCCACCCCAAAGGGTTAAATAATTGTTCCAAAACAGTCAAAGGTTCGTTATCAAACCTTGGCAGCAACGCAGCAGCTGTCTGCCAAGAGCTTTTACTCCAAGAAGGAGGGGTTGTTCCTCCACCAGATAACACAAAAATACAGACAGTTACTGAAGTAGTCCAGTAACAGAAACCCACAACAGATGAGGCTTTGTTCGTCCAAAAGTGCAAGTGACTCGCCAGAGTTTTTGCTTTGTCCGTCACAGAGCTGGAATGGCCATCACCCTCCCTTATGTAGCCTGTGGGGTGTGGTCCAGTGACTCAGCTCAATCTCTGGCACGCCTCCTCATCTGCTGTGATCGTTTAGCACGCCGACCCTGGCGTGGATCCAGCCACAACTTGTATCCCTCATCACTCTCTGACAGATCGGGGACACCTGGCTCCTGGCCAATCTCCTCTCCTTCAGCCGACACCTGAGGAATTGCCAGAGAGGAGGGGCCGGGAGAGGGAGGCCTGGCCGGCTCCTCTCCTTCATGTTCGGAGCCTTCTTCCTCCGATACGATGGGCTCGGGGGTTGGAGCCACAACAGTAAACTAGAAACTTGTTAACTTGTCTAACTACAGTTGCCCCACAGGTTATGAACGTATGAAATGCAAATTAGTTCATATAGGAAATTCAATAATCAAAGGATAATTTTAAAAGAATCATACTGATACTGGTACATCCTAAAGGAAGTTCAGCTGTGTGTGTGTGTGTGTGTGTGTACGTACGCACGCACGCACATGCACATTCTGGTTGAAGAGATTTTTGTTGATGCCATTTGGATTTATTTTTTATCTTTTAAGTGCATTGTATGTAAAGATCAATATATTGTACATTTTTCAAATTGTTTTATATTTTGCTTGTTAATATTTATGTTACTCCTCACTGAAATGGTTAGAATGGTTGGAGCATTTTAAAGTATATAACCAAACAATATTTTCCATTTGGTCTAAGAATTCTCTGTTCTTCTCTTAGTTCCAGCAATGCTTGCTAGAGCTTACGGATTTACTGAAACAAAAAATCCAGACTAAGCTCTCAGAGTTGGGTAAAAACATGGAAAGTACTTGGAGTGACATCTCTCTATCTGATGTTGAATCCAGGTAATCCAAGTCTGCCGGCCTTTGGTGATAAGGGATTTTAGAAAAGTGAGATGCCCTGTGGATTTTTCTACCCTCCAAGACTATAGAATAATCAAGCCAGGAGATACCATACTGCTAATATGTTTAGCTCTTTTATTCAGGAGAGGGAAGCTTAAAACAAGAGCTACATCTCTGAAGGCTCTTTTTCTTATCCTGTTCCTCATACTTTTGTAGGCTGTAATCTTGTTCATGTATCCAGCTACCTGAGAATATCAATGCAACCTCACTCACTGTCTTTATTCAACAGCTTGATTTCAGAGATGTTGCTGTAGCACATACTGTACATTCATTTCATTGGCACTTTTAGTTTCGTAGGAACTGTTAATGTATGTGTAATGCTACACTGAAGGAATATACTAATGGGCATTGGAGCCACATGGATAGACATGGTAATTTTTTAAAAAAATTAATCATTGCTCTCTAGTTACCTAAGAAACATATGTGCAGTCTTTTGAATTCCATTACCAGACAGCTATGCAGCTTGAATCAGAAATAACTTTCACACCACAAAAGCATGAGAAGCAACTCAAGGGAAGGGATATTCACCACATAATTAGTTTTAGCAGCTTATGCCTGACAGGTGATTTGATGATGAAAACAGGTTGAATAGTTTAAAGTTTTAGGCATAGCCCAGGAGTCAGTTTATGACTAATTCTTAAACTTTCTTAGCAAAATTAGGTTGCTAGAAGCAATACAATGACAATGTTTGTTATTGTGCATCACATGAATAGTTTTTCTCTTATCTCTTAATTAGCACGAGTGGGTCTGACAGCTCCCAATCAGATGGCCCTCCCGCACATTTGCTCAAGATGGTAGAAAAGGTGAGAGCTATGCATTTTCAGAGAATAATTCCAGATGGAAAAACTGAAAAATATAAAATACAAAAGTCAGTAATTTTATTACCCAGTGTCTGCTGTTACTGTTAGTTATTTATTCAGAATTATTATATTTGTTATTTGTTTTTGCTACCTACCGTAAGGTGAAAGGAAATGGCGATGTCACTTGGTGTAAAATTGCCAATTCACCTTGCACTTTGCACCATGAAGCGCTGATAAGCTAGCACGTTTCTGATTTTTCCCCCCTCTAGTGATCTCAGCATTGCAGGCATTTGCTGTCTCATTTTCCTGGGGAGGATGGGGATGGGGGGCAGGAAACCAGCAGGCACCAGTTGCGTTGATTAAAGAGGTAACTGTTTTAAAATGATCTGCTGGGTGAACATTCAACAACCTTCTGAGCCTTGCAAATGTAATTTTGCCACTGGTTTCAATAGGAAAATTGAGTTAGCTATTTTCTATTTAGAGCCAGCAATCAGCAGCTCTTGGTTGTATTGTGGAACAGAGAGTCTCAAAAATAAGATTGGCAAAGCCTTGGACAAGATCCCCCAAAACAGAATTTCCTGCAGCTTCCTTCTGATCTTTGTTTGGAGTTGCAGTTCTTGTATTACCTTTACAGAGAGGATTTTGAAAATGTTGGCTTCTCAACATCTTTAGCTCTGTGTAATAATCATGATAGCCAAAAAGTTATAGGTGAATGGATCCACCTCAGAGATTTTGATCGATTCATCCAGAACAAATGAGTTATCCAACATGAATTCCTCCTTTAGTGGGGGGGGGGGGGGGATGAGGACATGACCTTTTTAGACTAAGATGGACAATTTGAATCGCTTAGAAGCTTGTGGTCATCTCAGGAATCTCCAGATGTTGATATCGAATGATCTGTTTTCAATGGAGCAGGAAAAAGTGTGACCAAATAAGCTATTGAAAAGTAAATTTATTCATTCTTTTTTATTTTAATGTCATGTTAAACCAAATGTAATCATCTTTAATTTTTGTCTTTTTTTTTCTCACTAAGCCCGGGACCATGATTTTCCACTCAAAACCCTGGATAGCATATGATATTCCTCATTCTAAGCACCACACATCCCATAGTTGGATATTTTATTATTTCTGCATGATCAGATACAGATTCAGATTGTTGCAGAGTTTGAAGATGCATTAATCTAGGAAGATTTTGACCCAAACATGAAGAATCCATGAGTCATGTGGTCTGTTCTGGAACCTTGTTGCATACTTGGCATTGCTTAAATTTTCACCCTGGAATTTGTTCTTGGAATTCAGTAATTTGATTTATGATGAGATGGAATGATCCACAGCGGAAATATAAAGTAGAATTTATTTTTTGACTCTATATTTTCTGATGGTTGCAAGCTGCCATAGAGTATCTCCAACAGATAGTCATCTAAATCTGTGTGAAGATCTCCAATGAAGGAGAACTTCATGTGTCAACCTCTTCCATTGGCTGATAGCTCCTAACATCCTCTTGTTGTCAGGCCTGAAAGTACATCTTTGTAATTTCTGCCTCTGGAGAAATAGACAATGCATCCAGTTTGGGTCACCATGATACAAAACAAATGTTGAGGCCCTAGAAAGAGTGTAGGGTGTAGAGCAATAAAGATGATAAGTGGTCTGGAAGCTCAATCATATGATCATTGGCTAAGGGAACTAGGTATGTTTATCCTGATGAAAGAAGGCTCGGGGAGACATGATAGCAGTCTTCCAATACTAGAAGGGCTATCGCAGGGAGCAGGGGCTCAATTTATTCCCCATAGCATCCAAGGGCAGGACAAGAAGCAATGGATGGAAGCTCATCAAAGAGAGATCCAACCTGGAACCTAGGAGGAATTTCCCATCAGTGAGAACAATTAACAAAGAAAGAAACAGCAGTCTATAATCTTTTCTGAAGTTGCATTCTATAGTTGGTTGTGTTCATGCTGGAAATGCAAAGGATAAACAAGTGTGAATTTTTTTTCTCTAACTCTACCTCCTTTGTGAGAATATTGCATGCATTTCCAAAGCAAAAAGTTCTTGTGGTTAAATATTGTGAAAATAACAGGATTACTAAATGGTTCACAATGAAGAAGTGAAACAAATGAGCCAATATAATATAATGACTAAAGTGCTGGATTTGAACTAGGTAGACTCAGATTCAAGTTGTTTTGACTATAGAACATTCTGGGGGATTTAGCGCCAGTTATTTTCTCTTAGCCAGAAATATCACAAACAATTGGTATAAGGAGAAAAATACTACTCTCAGAATCAGGATATATATTCAGTAAATAATTTTAAAATTGATGGTAAATAGTTTGTTCAAAACCTAAGTAGCCAATAACTCAGCCAGGATAAACCACTGTAGAAGTCCAAGAAATCTATTTATAGATGAGAAATCGCAGCTTTAGATAATGATAATAATAATAATAATGGAACAATAACTCTGCACCCTGATGCATGTCAAATCAGAAATATTCTAATATTCAACAGGGTTTAGGTTATGATTATGGCCAATTGCAATCCAAAAATAGCTATAATATTTAGGAATATTTAAAGGTTGGTAAAAATATAGCTCAACAATTGTATATTTCAGAATAAGGGGACCAATAATTAATTGCTTGTTTCTTTATTGCAGCAAGATTTGGAAAAGCTAACACCATCTTTACACAATAGGACCCAGTTTGTATGTCTTTAGAATATTCTCATATTCCAGCCTGGAGATAACATGGCTAAAACCTTAATTATGTTTTTCTTATTCCACCCCAAAACATATTTTAACCACCTCGATGCATTCAAAAATTTATTCATGATTTTTGTAACGATTGAGCTGATTTGACATAGGTTAATGTATCACAATTTGATCATTGATATATTTAATTATTGGAGTATTTCTTTTTGGAGGACTGTAATGAGAAGAAGAAAAAGAAGAAGAAGAAACTTCTGCGAACCAGGAAAGAAAGAAATGATTTGCATCAGCAATTTTCTGTGAGCCATGCATTAAAGCACAAAGAAAAAGTTCTGGTAAGAAGCAAATAAAATCAGGTCAAACGTAACTGTATTGGTTAAAAGTAGTCAACTAGAAAAGTTTTCCATTAGAATGCAAAATTAATTAATTTGAATCTATGTAAGGCATATAAATATTTTTGTATCTTTGAATACAGATGTCCAAAATTGTATGTCCAATTTTAATATTGCAAATGCTATTTCAAATTTGCCATAATTTCTACAGTAAAGAACTGCAAGAAAGGCAAGTAATGTTCATTAATCATTATCAGCAAATATATTTGTAACATAAGAAAATCAGAGACTTAAGACATACATTTGTCCGATATAGGGCCATTAGGGGATAATTCAGTCTCTTTATTTTTGCAGGGAGAAAACTCAAGTAACTGTCAAAAGTGTCAAGGTAAGATATTTATCTTGGTATACTGTGAGGTATGCTGGGAATGCACTATCCCAGTTATTAACACTCTACATATATTATGGAAAAATTCATCTCGTTTATGTAAAATTATGACTACTATCAAAATTCCCTGTTCCAGCATCTTTATCGTATTAATTTATATTTGTACTTCTTAGTTTCATCAAATAAGCAATAAACTTGGTTATATCACATTGCAACTGTCATCCAGCCTAATAGTTTCAAACCTTTCCAAACCTTTCACATAATATATTATTTTTAAAATTGCCTCTACACATTTCAAGATGAAGTTATTATTATTGTTCGAGAGCATTCAGTAGCAATAGAAATAGCACTTAGACTTATATACTACTTCACAGTGCTTTACAGCTCTCTCTAAGCCAGGACTGTCATGCACTAGCCATGCCCACACCTGGTTTAGCGAAGGAAAAAAGTCCTGATATGTCACGTGATGACGGCATGAGTTTGACACTCCTGCTCTAAGCAGTTTACAGACTCAGCATATAGCCCCAACAATCTGGGCCCTCATTTTACTGACCTCAGAAGGATGGAACGCTGAGTCATCTGAGTCAAACATGAGATGGTGAGAATCAAGCTGTCGGCAGTCAGCAGTCAGCAGAATTAGCCTGCAATACTGCATTCTAACCGGTGTGCCACCATGGTTCATGGTTTAACATGCTGACAGTAGTACAAATCCTTCCTTGAAGCTCTTTTCCACTGGTTCAAAATAAGAGATTCTATAAAAATAATAATGGAATAATGTGACCTCAAACCTCACTCATAATAATCCAGTGAGAGTGCCATGGTATGATTTATAGATCTGAGTTTAAAAATTATGATTTTTGTGCGTGAATACAATTGTTGACATGAAATATTCCTTCTAAACCTTGGGCATGAGATAATGTTTAATGTGTTCAATACTAAATATCTATTTTATTCAATACCACTTTTTGCCTGTGACAAAGCAGAGCAAAAAAAAAGGTAGAATATCATCCTTTCAAGACTTCTGTGTAACATTGTTCAGATCTCACAAAAAGGATTTTGTTGTATTCTATTGAGCCACTAAATATCTATGCAAATGTATTTCATTTGGAACACATAAAAGTGAATAGGTAAGAGTTTTTCCGATTCCAGAAAACTATATTTTAGAGAATTTTGAGATCCTTTCACTTGATATGTGCTTTCTACAAAATATCTGCTATATAGAGATTCCTAGAGGAAAACAGATTGTTCCCCTGACTGAATGTGAGTTCAGGATCAAGAATCCTAACCCCCTCCTGATATCCACGATTCCTCTATCACCAATACAGCGACCCAGCTTCACAACATCAACCATCAAACAGCTTCCTGCTCCATTTTATGTGCATTCCAATGGAGAACTTAATGGGAAACAGGATGCAGGTATGAGAAGCTGCAAATACCAAAAGACTAGCAAATTTTGTGGAACGTGTAAGAAATAAGTATTTACTGGAAGTATGGGTAATTATAATAAAAGATTTCAATAGATTTTAAAAAATACAAAGTTTGGAGTAAAGCATGACCATACATGTATAATTAAAATGCCACTCAGACACCAATTCTGTACCATAGGCTATGTAAATGAAGAAACTGGTCTATTTTAAACACTGCACCCTTGTCATCTACATAGAGAAAAAGCTCTTTTAAAAAATGTATTACTGCTATTACTTTATGATTTTGCGGATGTTTTTCCAAAATATATTTTTGTTTCTCTATAGGTATCACTCTTCCATCATCCTGCCCTGGAGTCAAACGGTACAGGTATTCCCATTTCCCAACTCTTGAAGATTACAATGAGTGTTTAGTGAAATGGCATTGGTGTGTGCCCAAGACACTAATCCTTGAATAGTTAAAGCACTTTTTAAAATGAATATTGTCCTGATGTAATGTTCCATGTTCGTTGTGTGTCTTTGAAGTTAGGTATTTAGCTTTGAATAGGAATGCCGCTGATGTACAGTAACCATTGCTGTTCATCAGATTCTTTGGTCCTTTCCTCACTTACACTTAAGCATGAAACAAACGTGCCCATTCAACATGTACCACCCATCTCATCACACTTCTCCATTGCCATAAAATTCTTCTTCTTCCTTGCAGAGCTACTGCTGTATTCAACAGGCTTGCTGACTTTTGGAAAATGGTGGTGAACAAGCTCTTATGTTCTAAGAGGATAATATGTATATTCTCTCTATATAGATATTCAGGGATGGAAGACATGCAGAGAATATCCATTGGGTTAATGTCCCTATATATAGCCCTAAACCAGAGGAAGCAATTCCCTACTATTTGGGTGGAAAATGCAAGTTAAGTCAGTTCAGAATTGGCATCCCACAATATTATCCCATAGGCAATTTAGGAATATGTGATGCCTCTGACATTTGGCCAAGACCCATTGAAAATTAAATATGTTTATTAATAAAATCCCATAATGATTTATTTATACTGCCTTAAGTCTTCGGAGAAAGGCGGCATACAAGTTGGACAAACAAACAAACAAATAAATAAATAAAATAAATAAATAAAACAAATAAAACAAATAAAACAAATAAAATAAATAAATAAATAAATAAATAAATAAATGCTATTGAGTTCAGTATTGACTTTCTGAAAACTACTGGTTTTAGAAAGATCAGCAAAGGCTAGTTTTATAATTCTTTTCAATATTTTCTTGATATATGTGTAACAAACTTGAAGCACTTTGAACTAAACTGATCCAGATTTCTTGCACTTCACAATTTGCAACATGTTTTGCATTTTAGGCTTAAATGGTAGATGCATGCCATCCTACAACCCTAAATAAATTTTTAAAAAGGGAGAGTATTTATGAAAGAACACATCATCATTCACCAATTACAATTACGTTTAAGTTCTTAGAATTCAGGCATGGTGAACAGAATATTTACTGCAGACATTGTTGTCTGCTTATATAGATGTCACATTATTTATCACCTGAAAAAATACATTAAAATTATTACATGCATTTTTAAATCCTAACCATCAAGTTCACATCCATTCTATGAAGCTGTGTTGCTTCTGAGTTTTTTTTTAAATAATATATTTACCCAATAGTTGTGATAGGAAATGTATTTCTTCTTTCCATCATTCTTTCACTATTATCTTTATCAAAATCCTACTCCCCAGAAGGAAAAGTGATTAACTATATTTCTCCCTGAGGACAAACCATAATTAGTGAAAGGGATTATGAAGGAAAATCATTAAACAGGCCAACCCCCAGTACCATAGTTTCTGTGAGGAAATTGGAATCCATTTGAGACTACTTCAGAAAGGCAGAGGAAATGCATCCAGCATTTGTTCTCTTTTTTAAAAAAAATCCATTGAAGAGGAAAAGATGGAAGAGCTGTAAAGTGTACTTTGATTGGTAGAACTATGAGCCATCTATTTGAAAATATTGTTACATATTGTTTTTTATGATCATAAACTTATTTAACACTCCCCCCACTTCCTGTTTAGGTCCTTGTGGTGGAATCCTGAAGTACCTTCTGTGACTTCAATGCTACGTCGAAGTCTTTCCTTGAAATCTCAGATGCTATTAGGCAATAGACCTAGGTGGCACTTGAGTCAAAGCAGGTCACAGGTTCTTCCTCATCGAGAATTCATATGGAAGCCTTTCCAAATTGACCCCATACTTCTGAGGGCAGAGAATGAATACTGTGCCAATAACAAGGGACTTCAAAAAGCAAACGGCCACAAATATTCATCACAAGATCGCAGAGAAACTACTCAAGGCATTAGGTTTGTGTACCAGGAACCATGAAACCATGAATTTTAAATAAGCTACACTGAGTTTAACAGCTGGTCAATGGGAAAGCAGGCAGTCTCCTGTTCTGATTATTTGTCACAAGACTTTAGTGCAAAGACATATTTAGTGAATGAGAACTTGGAGCCTT
Organism: Ptyas mucosa; assembly: GCA_012654045.1. Taxonomy (NCBI): domain Eukaryota; kingdom Metazoa; phylum Chordata; class Lepidosauria; order Squamata; family Colubridae; genus Ptyas; species Ptyas mucosa. The sequence goes on along the minus strand of WNWU01000045.1, from coordinate 4,487,036 downwards.
CATTACGAAGACAGTAAATTCTCTTTCCACAGATTAATTGCAAACTGTTCTGAAGGACGGGTTTTCCTCCTTCATTAATATCTTAAGAGAAGTTGCATACAGATTGCCCACCTATTTGTTTTGCTGATAAGAAATAAAGAGTGGAAGGAGATTTGTGCCACAAAGGAGAATTGTCAGCAGGAAGCTTCATGAACCTATTGGAAGTTTTTCATCTCCTCTTGATTATTTTAATAATGTGCTCCCTTATGAGATTCAAAATCAGCTCAGGGAAAAATCAATGCATGAATTTAAAACAAATTCAATGAACAAAGGAAGAGTTAAGTGTCCTTCCTTCTTGATTCTTCCTACAAATATATCCACCACCATTGAATTCAAATTACTTTGGCAAATGTTGCTTTAGAAAACTTCTGCAATAGAATATCACTCAACTCTTTTCTAGTAGAGAAAAATATTATGCCTACGTAATGTATGCATAAGGTTTTCTTTTTTATGATGAAGGATAAATCGCAAATTCTAGAAACTCCGTTTTATTGTTCATAGGCTATTATAAGAATACACCTGTTTATTGCTACAATGCACAAAAAGCAAGCAAAACTGTTACTGCATTTTTATCCTTTGGGTGAATGTATCACTCCCCTATTTCTTAGCAGTACATTGACTGATTTGGACTCTCATTACTGCCTTAGCTCATAATTTAAAAAGAAAATGTGTATACATTAGAGTACAGAAAAGTGTGCTGAGGATGCGGAGATCATAAAATAATGTTTATGTTCTTAAAGTTGGGCAAAATTAAATAAATCTCTGTTAAAGTATATTTATTGAAGCCATGTATCGGAATGTGTATTTTGTTATGGATTTGGTGTAACATTAATGAAGTTTGTATGTGACTTACAAAGGTTAACAGATTTTGAAACTTATTCAGACTGGGTTTTGTTCTGTTATTAAAAAAACCTAAACAAATAACAAATTATAAGTACAGTGCTGAAAAATACATGATTGTATCAGAAATATTTTACTTTTGTATTGTTCTCGTTACAGATTAAGGAACTTTACATAGTAAGCCCTGCCTAACAGTCATTTATGTTTCACTGAAAAACAGTATAATGGCAACTATAAAAGACATGAAAGATTTATGAGCCAAATTTAAATTAATTCACACAAAGGACCTAAATATCTGATTACGTTTGACATCCTTGGGTATTTTTTCCTATTGACAAAATGACCATTTTTGAAAATATTTTCTAGAATTCTTTTCCAAAAACAAAAGTTTTTAATAATATATTAAACACCAATTTATGTTCTAAAAAATAGAAATTGCCTTATTTTTGTTGTCTTTATAATTAACTATTACTAGTCTTTAATAGTAAATAGTACTACAGTAAAATTATAAATTTGACTAATTAGGAAAAACACAGAACTTGAAATAGATTAATGAACAAAATATTCATAAAGTATAGAAATTCTGTGTCTCACTTTCACATGGGCTGAGCAGAATTAAACACTGCAACACAGCCACTTTATTGGTTTTGTAGAAATGTATGGCTGAACAGGTTTTTCTATTGAAGCACAGTGGCTTGTCAAAGTGATAGTCCTCCTTGATACTAATTGGAGATGTCAGAGCAAAGTCCCTTACTTTTTCCATGTTGTGACACCACTTTATTCCAGTGATGAGACTGCAAAGCAGCACAGCTTGTGCAGAATGCCGTAATGTAATACCTAGAATGCTTTTAACTGTTTTTGTTCTCATGAACTTAACATTGATAAAATTTACTGAACACCCCTTAAGTGTATCTTGCTGTTTTATGAATGTTTATTCAACTTTATGAATCAGTGTAGATTTTCCTTCTATGCTAGTCAATATGCATTCATTGTCCTTAATGAAAAGCAGCTCTCCTGGCCTCTTTTGGTGCACATTTTAGAACATTCCACTTCTATTTTAGTATTGTATCTGAATTGTGGGGTGCATGTTTTACTCAATACTTCTTCCATTTATTTGTGATGAATATCCCCAATAATTAATAAAATCCAGGAAACTATATTATTAAACACTTTATTTTAAAATGGATACTATTCATTGATGTAAAATAAAAAACTCCACTGACATGGCATGTAGCTCTTGAAATCACTTGTCAGTTACAGATGTCCTCATTTACAGATTGTGAAAAAAATTCATTCAGTCTATATTCTGCACATTGAGGCCTGCCTCTTAATAGGGTGCATGTAGAAAAGACAGCCTTATATCAAATATGAACGCAAATAAGTGGATCACCATGCAAAAAACCAAGCATAGTAATCATTGTTCAATTTTCTTACATTTTTTTTGTGTCAGCATATATTTTTTGCCAAAAGAATTGTCAACCATCCATTTTTTTTCCTGCAAAGTTGCACATCTTTGAGAATGGCTTTTTTATACTTTTGTATCCCATATAGAAATCTATTTGACACACAACATTGCAATTTTCATTATTGTCGTCTTGATGGGAAGTTTTTTTCAGATTGAGTGATGTAAAGCAGGGGTGTCAAACCTGCGGCGTCACGTCTTGCGACTTTTCCCCCCTTCGCTAAACCGGGGTAGGCGTGGCCAATGTGTGACGCATCTGACCCATAGGCCGCGAGTTTGACACCCCTGATGTAGAGAGAATGGTTTAATTGCAACTGCTACTGTACTGAAGACAGCATATTTTTCATTAAGTGTTAGGCATGATGCAATTAAGGAATGATTTTCTTACTGGGTTACTCTTCAGAGCAGAAAAGAGAGAGAAATAAAATGAAAATGAATGTTGAGTAAAAGGATCTAATATTTACTGCAGTTAGATCCATAATTGGACAAGAAATCCAGTTTAAAAGGCAGGGATGTTTCCAACTAGTTTGGGTTGCATAGTGAAATATGCCAGAAGGCTATGCATTCATGGCAACATATGGAGAAGGCAGTAATGCTCTGAATGACAAACTATTCATCTGCTCTGAATGACAAACTATTAAAACCTACATGTAATGTGGATTTAAAGCAACAATATTCTACTGACTTAAAACACTTTAAAGTCAACAATATTTTTGACAGGGCAGGTATACAAATAAGCCATTTATTACAGTAACCTTGAAAAAACTGAAAATACTATTGAAAACCAGAGAACAGCAACAGTGAGTTTTGCTAAATTAGGTTTAGGTCACTCCCATTGTAATCTTGCACACATTTACTTTAAAATAGATCTGACCGAACTAAATGGCAATGAGGGATTTCCTAATAACGTATGCCAGATTTACAGGCCTATAAGCAAGAATGATCACAGACAGAAAAGAAGGCATTTCTGCTGGCTTTTCTAACTAGCAAGTAGTTATTTTACACACAGCAAGATGTACAGAAAGCAATGTGTTTCGTTTCCTTCAAAACTGGAAACGGCAGGGCCATCGTCACAAGGCATTTTTATTTGGATTTAAAGTGTCCCGTAAACCTCAAGAGGAGCACGCCCGAAACTGGAAGAAGAAGAGCACGGGATACACACGCGATAATCGGAGGCTCTTGACACCCCCCCCCCCCAAAAAAAGCCCCGCTTTTCATTGGCCGATGGAGCCTTTTTTTTTCTTTTTCAGTTTCATTTCAAGTGCGAGTTGCGCAACTCAAAGACGAGGCCAGATCGATAAGAAAGGCCAACTTCGTGCAGCCGACCGCCCTCGCCGTCCTCAGGACACCTTTCAACGCGCATCTATAATTCCCTCCAGGGAATCTTGGGCCAAGGACGATTTGTCACTCCTTTTTTTTTTAATCGGAAGATCTGATTTTATAGGCGGCGGCTCCTCCTCCTGCTCCTCTTCGGGCCTAACTTGCTCCTCAGGTGGCGGAAACCGGAACCCTTTGGACCCGGAACTGATCGAAAGAGGAAACGAAGAAGCATCGGCGGCGGAGCCCTTTTCCCCCTTGTTTTGTCCTCCGCCGCAGGTCACGTGGTCCTATCACGACCGCTCCTTCTTCCGCTGTTTCCCCCCCTCCCTCTCTCTGCCTCCCCCCCTCCCCCGCGGCGGAGAGCCCGGTGCGGCTGCAGCGCGGCATGGCGGACACGACCTCCCAGGTGCTGCTGGGCTCCGGCCTCACGGTGCTCTCGCAGCCGCTCATGTACGTCAAGGTGCTAGTGCAGGTGAGACCTTTGGCCCCTCCAGCTTTTCCCTCCTCTTGCGAGAGCGGGGTAAGGGAGGGGGGTGAGACGCCCGGGAGGGAGGGAGGGACCCCCGTCAGACCTCACGACCACCCCTCGCAATCTCCGGGGTGCTTCCTCTTCGGCGATCGCTCTTCTCTCTTTGGGTCGCTGTCGACCCTCGCCGTAGCAGGATCACACACACACACACACACACACACACACACACACACACACACACACACCCCACTCCCACGATCCTCCAATCTCGGGGCCTTTTATTTTCCTTCGGTTTGGGACGATCACGCTTCTCTTGTTCCGTGTGAATATAGTCGCCGACTTGCAAGTGGTAAAGAAGCCGCCGCTTGGGTGAAGGAGACCGATCATCCCACTCTAGCCGATCGTCTCCCCCCACCCACCGGCACTTCTATTCGGAGCTTATCCACCCACCCACCCGCAATCTCTTCCTCTTGCCTAGAAACACAAATATGGTCCGAGATGAGGTTTCTTGGGGGGGGGGGGGGGGACCGGAGCCACAGCTAGTTTTTTGTTTTGTTTTTTTCTCAGAGGTTAATTTTTCCAAGAACCTTCCTTGCTTTGCCATCAGGTAATAGCAGAAAACTTAAGTCCTAATCAAGAGGCTAATCAACGAAGTAAATTAACTAGCAGAAACTTAACTTAGTGCAGGGTTTTAGTCCAGTTATGGTGCATGATGGGACAGGTGCCCTTAGACCCTTGGCACAGTTCTCGCTTGTAGAAAGAATGCTTCCGCTGAGGTCTGGCTGCCGTGAGACATTCTGCCAGTTGCTTGTCACACTCGCACGCCGTTCTGCCACAGATGCTTTTGGATCGGCACTCCGTCTCGGATGTTTTACATAGCAGTTTGTAGCGCTGCCATTTTACTCTGTTGTGACATTTCAGAGAGAGCCTGGTGTGGCGATAACAGCAGTCGTGCAAGAAACAGCAGCGATCCACCGCGTCCAGAGGCTTTCCAAAGCCGCCTGTTCCACAGTGGCAGCCGTATAGGTTGAGTGCTAGCAGTGGGATCCGCAGACGATCCCCATAACACAACAAAGTTGAAATCATATCCAGGACGCTGCGCGTTTCTCGTTTGCTGCCCACGCTTGGTTTAATTTCTTGCACGAGTAAAAGTCCCACTGTAAGCCATAGGGCAGTCTTCATTGCAGAAACCAGTTTCGAATTTGTTTGTTCCACTCAGGTATCTTTGCAAGTGAGCTGATTTTCAAAATTCCAATCGCTTTTCTAGTTGTATATAAACCTCATATTTAAGTCTGTCTTATTTTATTGGCCTTGTCAAGGACACTCCCAGACAAACTCTGTAATTTCAGACTTCTTTATTTAGTAACATCGATGGTGGTTTCTGGCTTGTTGTGTCCTTATACTTATTTCATTCTTGGCTGAAAACCCTAGTTTTGTAAAAACAACAGTCTTCCTGTAAAATGTGCTTTCAGAACAAGAGCTTCTAATTGAAAGTACAAGCTATAAAAGAGTATTTGCATTTTCAGAATATGAATACATGAATCCCTGCAATTTAACCTTAAACCTTTAAACCTTACATTTGTAAAGAGCAATGAGACACTTGTATAACTGTCCAACAAGGACCACTCAGAGCAAGGGGAACATCTGGCTGTTTTTGTATGGAAAACACACTCTGTATGAGACGTACACGTGTACTGTGAGAAATCAGAAAACTTGATATTTGCTTGCCAATAATACTTTTTGCTAAACTGCAGATCTCCTAAATAATTTACATTGTGAATTGGAATGTGTGCATTTGCCATGCTCCTAGCAAATCAATCAATGAATGAATCACCAAAGCAGTTTCATCTAAAGAATTAACCACCTAATTGTTTTATAACTTAATCATCCTAGTCAGCATAATTTGAGGTAGCAGGATATGTTAAGGGAAATTTCCTGCTTTAAGTAATTAAATCTTAATAGCAAAATACTGCAAAAGAGTGAAAAGTGGTTAGATTTTGTTTGAAATTAAGGAAGATAAAGATTGCTTTGGTGGGGACGACATATATTTACACTACAGTTCTAAATTTGTTATATAGTAAAAAACAATGTCATTATCCAATATACTGAATTGCAGATTACCTCAGTACCAGTTATATATTCCAAAAATCACAACCAACTAATAGAAATTGTGCTTTTGGTATTGATACTTCTAGCACTCGTATAAGAAGGAACTTCTGGTTAATGAAATAATTGTATTAATGCTGTGAAATGCATGTTGACTGTTTCTTTGAGAGGATGTTCAAATTGTAAGCTATAAAGTTCATTGTGGATTGTCTCTTTATTTCAAAGGTGGGATATGAACCCCTGCCGCCAACTCTGGGAAGAAATATTTTTGGTCGGCAAGTCTATCAACTGCCTGGTCTCTTTGCTTATGGTGAGTACATAACATATGTATTTTTTAAATAAAAAGCCTAAAACATAGGATTGCTATAGTTACTGACGTGTATGTGAGAAATGCATGCCTTTGAACTAGACTTTTATCAGATATGTTATAATAGGTTTTGCAAAAGACAACTTTTGAAGAAAAGAATAGTTATGTAACTGAATTTGGTGCATATCTAAACTGGATATTTAAAAAGAATGTCAAAACTGTGTCTATATTTACTTTTGAATTCCAGCTAGTAAGCAGTGTTTTGATAGTAAATGGTTTGTCAACATTCCTTCCTGTGCTTTCTTCCTCTTTTCAAGCACCATATTTTAAATTTGATTTAGAAATACATATGCACATTATAGCAATGCCACATTTTCCCCAGTGTGCACCTTATACAGCAACTTTTTAAAAATCCCTGTTTAATGTGGGGATTGAATATCTGTTTTGAACTATAGGTTTCTAGTTTTTGGCTATTTTGGAGTTAAACCATTGCCTGTTCATTTTTCTTCATGCATTTCTCTAATGATAGGCACTGAATTTCCATCAGGTTCCCAATTTGATGTTTCTTTGTATGTTTATTCAAAGCAGCCAGTTATTTTTAACTTTAGCTCATAGTTCTTGTTACTGTTGAGCAGGAAGGACAAAATAATGCTCCAGATGTTTGGGGATTACAATTCTTGTTACTCCTTAATACTGGTGAGAGTAATAAGAGTTGAGAATTGAGCTACAGACTGCTCATCCTTGCTCTATGGATAATAGAGTCTGGTAAGGATTAGTACATTATATGATTATGTTGCCTGCAGATGTTATGTGCAGCCAATGCATACTTGAATGACATGGATATGGTTAATATCAAAATTTCTAACCTGGCATTAAACAGAATTAAACTAGAATTTTCTAGGATGAGATAGATTCAGATATGTGGCACTTGGGGGAGAAGGGTGAATAATGGGACAGATGCTTACCTCTGTTTCTGTTTTCAGCAAAACACATTATGAAGATTGATGGGAGGGCTGGACTCTTCAAAGGTTTGGCTCCTAGACTCTGGTCAGGAGCCATTGGCACTGTAGTACACAGTAAAGTTTTACAGGTACTTTATAATTTGGGTGCATATTGTTTTAATATACAAAATATTTCAGATTTCAAATACTTTATAATGTAGGCCATTTTTGCTTGAATTTTGTAAATGACCTCTTAACAACTTCCTTATAAGTTTTTTTTTCAGCCTAGTCCAGTTTATTTTTCATTCCATACCTCTACCTGTGATTTGCATTCATTCTGCAGGCACAGATTACAAGTCACAGCTCAAAGCACCTAGCACTGAACTAGTTTGATGTTCAGTTTTTTGATCATCAAAGTTTTTTATTCCTAGATTGTACAATTTTTTATTTGATTTTAATGTAAGATATTTAAACATTTCTGTGATCTACCAGGATTGCTGCTGCAGTTCTTTTGTTAGGCCAACTTATAATGGCGGTGCTTAGTTACATATTGGAACAAATACGGAGCACACAATCAAGTTATCCTATAGATAGTCCTCCCTTAACGACCATTCGTTTAGTGACCATTAGATGTTGGTGATCAAATGGTACTTAAGCCCAGACTCTGAAGTTACAGCCATTGCATTGCTCCTGGGGTCATGTGATCAAAATATGGGTGTTTGATGACCCACCTGCACTTAACACCTTAGGGGTGCTTCAACAGCCCTCTTTTCCTCAGACACTGAACTGTTCTGTCAGATTTACATTTTGACAGAGTTTGTGTGTTTGCATTCTTCATTGACTGGGTAAACTGTGTGTTGAATTTATAATTATTGTCTATGGTACCTTTGGTGCTTTAGTGATATGTATATAGAAAGTATAGGCCAATGTAATCTGGTTTACAGAGCTTGCCACTGAAGTAAAGAACCTCAGGAGGAGAATAGGAAAGAATGTGAGCGCAACTATGTACATTTAATGGTAATAAAAGATTGAGAAGTTAATTTACGAGCTTATATTTGTATATTTTCTTTCTATCTAGCAATGCCAGAATGCTGACCAAAGTGAGGTATGTCATGAAGTCCATTCATAAATAACTTCCCAATAAAACTCCTTTTTGAAATTAAAGTTTGTGGAGCATGTCTATGTTCTATACTGCAGTTTATGGAAGTGGAAAGCTCTGCAGAATTTGTAAATAAAATTGATATTATACTTGGGATTGAGGATCCCATGCCTGGCTAGTTTTTGAGAGTGGCTTCCCCCCCCCTTTCTCTCTCTCTCTCTCTCTCTCTCTCTCTCTCTCTCTCTCTCTCTCTCTCTCTCTCTTTAGGAATTAGGGAATACTCACAAAGAACCTGGATCCTCTTTTGATCAAGTTATCAAGGAGGTAAGATATGGGATTCATTGATCAGGGGATTGGCTGGTTGTAGATCATGTAAAAGAGCATTCCTGACCTGACATCTGCCAAATGTGTTGGCTGGTGGATAATTGGAATGGTAATCTGTTGTTTCTGAAACCAGGAGATATGAGGCAACAGCCTGTTTGCCTACACTATAGATTGTATCATAATGAAGTTGAGAAGCACGAATATCTTGTTAACATAGGAAAGTATAGAAGTGAGCTATTTCTTTGCTCTCATGACATTCTGGCTCCAGTCAGAGCTCTATAGAAGCTATATAAAAACTAGAAGCAAGGAAACAGACAGCATAGGAATGAGATCTGCTTACCCTGTCAACCACTTCCAGTGGTGAGTGCCCCCTCGGAGCCCTGGCCAACCCACAAAACGAAGTTTGATACCTTTCTGGGAAGGTCAGAAGGGTGGGAGCAGTTCTCATTTTCAGTAATAGAGTGTTTCTCAGGGCAGGGATCCATAGCAGAAAAGCCTCTGCTCCTTGACCCTGCTCACTGAAATCCCTTAGATGGAAGATATTGGGATATATTCGGGGTATATACATCATATTGGAATTTGTCTAAGGTGATAGCAGGGCAGTGACTTTTTTCTTAAGTAACTGAAAACGTGGTTTAAATAGGCTGATGTATAGAGCAGTGATAATGAATGAAAACATTTAATCTTGCTACTTCAAATTATATGATAAGCAGCAGTTATTTAATCCTTTACTGGAATCTGGGTAGATGGGACATCTTGCTTGTTCTTTGGCTAACCTTTCTTCTGATATGTCTCCAACTGTTTTTCATCTTAGACCTCTCAAGAGATGATTGCACGTTCTGCTGCTACACTAGTCACCCACCCATTTCATGGTGTGTATAGATTCATCTTTCAGTTCCGTTTCAATCATACCATTGTAACTCCTAGATACAGAAGAAACTCTCTCTCTTCTACCATCGGTTCGGGTTTTTTTGGCTGTGCATTAAGGCCGGAGATGGCTGTGTCGTAACCCTTCCCTGTTAATGTTTTTACCACTTCACTGCTTTTAATTTGCAAACAGGTGGTAATGATTGATAATGAACTATTTGGGAACATTTCCACCCTACCTTCCTTCATGAACTTTAACTAGCTAAGAAGGGGAAGTGTTAAAAATCACCATGCAATCAAACACACTGGGGCCATCAGCAAGTTAAATGACTGTGAACACACAAATGTAACCAGAACAATCAAACCCATAACAATCAAACCAAGACTCTGGCCATGCTTGAGGACCTCCTTTGAAGAGAGGCAATGAGAGGAACCCAGCTGGGGAGGATGAGCCAGCAGTGCAGCTGATGGAAAGGCCCTTTTTTTCCCTCAGCCTCAGTGAAATGGGTTTCTAGAGAGTTGCAATATGCAGGTGGGTCTTTGATGGTAACTTCAAAAGATGGGCAGGTCATATTGGGTAGGGTAGTTCTATTGAGCACGTTTTTTTTAAAAAAAATTGATTTATATGCCACCCTTCTCCGGAGACTCAGGGTGGCTTACAATGCGTTAAGCAATAGCCTTCATACTTTTGTATATTTATACAAAGTCAGCTTATTGCCCCCACAAACTGGGTCCTCATTTAACCTACCTTAGAAAGGATGGAAGGCTGAGTCACCCTTGAGCCTGGTGAGATTCGAACTTACAGTAATTGCAGGCAGCTGGTGTTGATCACTATGCTTTTAGTCTGCTGAGCTAAACCAGGCTCTGGTTGGTCCTAATCTCAAGTTTCTTCTCACAGAAAGAGACCTCTTCTCATGGCACTTTGAACTGAGCCAGAGTAGCTGATTCAGTAAGAGTTTTGTGTCCTCCCACAGGCAGCACCTCAGAAGACCTTGGCCACAGGATTTTATCCAGCCTGATTTCCTAAGAATTGTGAAATGCCACTGCAGTAAACCAGATACAGTTTAATTCAGGAAGATATCATTGTGGCCAGATGGGCCATCTGCAGGAATGGCTGTAATTACATTCCAGCCTCAGTTAAGCAAAACAATCTTGGTCATAATCAAACTTGATTATTTCAGATCCAAAAGAATTCTAGATGCTGAGCCAAACATTTTCAAAAGGAGCTCTATTTCAACCCACATGTTGCACTCACATACCAGATTGGTTGTACCATTCAGGGGCATAGCCTTTTGCCTAGGTTCATCTTGAGTTAAGAGTCTTGGGATAATCAACCAGGCAGTTGATTATATGCTCCCTTATAAGTGTAAGTGGGTAGAGGAGTACAGGTGAGGTCTTCCTTAATAGTTTTTCCCTTTTGACTCTTATTGTTCTTTAGTGATCACCTTGAGGTGTATGGTGCAGTTCGTTGGCAGAGAGACCAAATACAGGTACACACATATTTGCAGTGAGGTTGGCTTAATTGGTTTTTTAACCCACACAATGGAAGGAACTGAGGGCTGGGAGATAAATTAATGTATGATGTCAGAAATGTTCTGTTGTTGAGATTAGTAATAGTGTCTGTGGGATTGGATACATATTATGGTATTTGTAGAATCTTGATGGATTGTTTTTCCCCTTCAATTTTCAGCGGCGTGTTTAGCTCTTTCGTCACCATATACCGGGAAGAGGGAATCTTTGGATTTTTTGCGTGAGTACTTTTTACAGTGTGTTTTTACCATCTTTTGATGCCATGAAAGCTAGTGCAGGGATCATGTAGGATTTTCTCAGGATGAGCACAATATGCCACTGCATATTTTATTAGTTACTGGAGAAAGGCTGTTATTTGCTTGCTTTCAGAAGGCATCTGATTGGATGTTGTGGGAGACTGGATTAGGATGCTGGATTAGGTGAGGCAGAATTCTTAAGCAATGCACTATCCCAAAGTGAGTGGCAGAAATGGTAATTTTTTTCTGGGTGTTACTCAGCCTAGTCTTGCACATGGTTGACCAGTTTCCTGCCATGTGAGCAGTTAATGGTAACTATGTTGTCATGTCAGTGTTGACGTTATCCAGCCTTATTACTAGTCGGCTGTTTTCATTTCAGGGGCCTGATTCCCCGTCTGCTTGGAGACATCCTATCCTTGTGGCTTTGTAATATGCTGGCCTACCTCATCAATACCTATGTACTGGAGAATGGGGTAAGTGTTCTGCCTGTAGAGTGCTATGTCCGTAGTTAGGAAGCAGCAATGACTGTTGAGGCTCCATTTGGTTGCAATTTTCTGGTATTGGCCTTGAAGGTGCCTATTCTCACTGTGCTGCAGCATCCTGAAAAGTCATGCATGAAAGGCATGGAACAAACACTTTCTGTTTCTGTCAAGTTATTCTGAGTGGTTCATGGCTCAACAGAACTGAAACCTGATACTCCAAGGTTTGTTCTGGGCTCTAGCAAAAATAAATTTGAGGTAATCTTGTAGGGCAGTGGTTCCCAAAGTGTGAGCCGCGGCTCCCTGGGGAGCCGCGCTATCGTCATAAGGGCGCCGCGAAATATTCTGCCCGCTGGGTCTAACGCTGATGCGCCATTTCTGAAACGTCTAGTGCGCATGCGCAGTTGCAAGTCGGATTGCTATGGGAGCCGCGAACCGAAAAAGATTGGGAACCTCTGTTGTAGGGCAAGAAAGCAAGACTGATACACCTCCTCTTTCTTTCCCCTCTTTCTCATAATGGTTCACTTGTCTACCCCTGCAGCTTCCCAACAGCTTCCATACCTCCATTTAGCTGCTGCTATGTCACTGATGATGTCCAGATGCCTAATACCTCACATGGAGCACAATTGCCTTAGGGTGATTTCCAAACCAAACACACAATTCTCAATTCGGTGTCAGGATGAAAAACTTGGATTATGGTGCAGACACAGATCGCCAACATTAAGTATTGGTTTCAGGCATAGGGTGGTCTGTGCAAAGAATGCTTTATGCACCCCAGGTCATAAGTATTAGCCAAAAATTTTTTTTTCTGTTCTCAACCTATACATATGGTTGTATAGGCAACTATACATGATACTAATACCACATTTTGATTACAAAAGCAAAGGGTCATTTTTGAAGCACACGAGGGGCTAAATAAATGTAGCCCCTGTCAGCATCTTCTTAAAAGAACCCGATTGCCCTCAGTGGCTCCTGCATGACCCTAAGAAAACACTCCTTGGGTTTAAGAAGTTGTGGGCAGGGCTGTGTTTAGGCTGTTATATCTTCTTGCCTTGAACCCGAAGCCTTGCAGAGTTCTGGGAGGCATTGTCTTTACCTTTTGGTCAAAAGTTGGGAATGACTTCTGTTATTGAGGAATCTGTGTTTTATTGATGAATCTTCTTTCTAGGTCTCCACCATGACTGAGATGAAGGGTTACTCTCAGGCTGTCACTGGAGTGAGTGTGTAATTTAATGTCTTTTTTCTCTGGTGTAGATGAAAGGGAAAAGGTTCTGAGAGGACCACAAGCCTCATAACTCACTGTTAAACCTTTGGTCCTGGTGCTCTTGAGAGGAATGTTAGAGAATGGTATTTAACTAAGGGTGTTAAAAACACCTTTCAATTTTCAGTCTTTAGAATCTCTGCCCAACATTGTTTCTGCCCAACAGAATTTACTGTTTCTTCACTAGAGATGTATCGAATGCTGTTGCTAGGTGCAGATTACTTTTGGGGCTTAGCTGAGTAATTGCCAGTCTTTTTTTCCCTTTGATTTGTTATCAGTGTTAAGATTTTATCCTTCCATCGTTGCTGTTGCTCTGTATGGGGCATGGTTAGTGGTAGTTCTGTTATTATCTAGTCCTCAGCCTTATGGGTGAGGAAAGAGTCTTGGCATACTTTGTCCACTGATACATCATGCTGTATTGTACTTTCAGTTCTTCAGCAGTATGCTGACCTACCCCTTCGTACTTGTTTCAAACCTAATGGCCATTAATAGCTGCGGGTAAGTGCACCCTTTATTTTCTCTCACTTGGCTTTCATTTGAAAGCACACAAAACTCAGTTTTATTTTTCAGGCCTCTTTCTTTCAATAACTATTGAGAATTTTAGCAGTGTGCTGCACCTTGCCACAATGTTCATGTTTTCAGTAATTGCTCTTAGGAATGTTCATACCATAGCCAACCGAGCTAAAAAAAAGTTTGTGACTTTTTTATAGGAGGCCGTTCGGATGACTAAAAGAACTCAAAGGTTTTAATTTAAAAGTACAGTGGGCAGAAAACCCATTATTTTATAGAGCCCTGCCTAAAACCAAAATATTTGTGGCTGGAGAAACAGCTAAGAGTTTCAAAAAAAATTGAAGACTTGTGGGTAGCAGCAAATCCAGTACACTTTTAGAAATTCATTTATATAAGTATATAAAGTATTGAAAAAAGTCTTGATTCTTTCCCCAATTACCCAATTATTACCCAACCATATGAAATGGGAATCTATGTTTAAGTTTTTAGGAATAACTCTGGAGCCAGAAACTGCCTGAATTCTGTCTCTTTCCTGTGATACATTATTCTGTGACCATAGCTTTGCTGATAAAAAGATAAATTCCAAATTTGTGGGATCAGTTCTTTTTGGTTTTGTATTCCAGTTTTGACCAGTGAGATCCTTGCAGTAAAATTACCACGAGGTTATGAAAAGTCCTCTCATTTGTGCCAAATAGCCACTGTTCAGAGCTTTCACCTGTGTGCACATTCCATTTAACTCTTGTCTGCACTTAGGTGGCTGTTCAGAAGTAAATGCAGGTTAGCTTAGTATAACGTACTGTTAAGGCCAGCATGCACACCTGAAGTCAATAACAATACGTTAAGAAATATTTCCATTTGTTAATTCTTATGATAAAGTCAATCAGTTTCATGGTGGCATTCCAAATACCGTTATGGAATGGGGAGGACTACGTTTAGTTTGTGGTTGCTAATTTGCTGAATTATAATATCTGTCTCTGTTCTTGTAAATAATGTGTTGATTATTAGATCGCTCTGCCATATAGAAGCCAGTTGCAGGCCAGTTTCCTGTCAGACTACCTGTTGAGATTTGTCTCAACCACCTTAGCTCCCCTTTCCTTGTGCAGAAAAGAAAGGACTGGGTTGGAAATGGCCTCTAAACAGTGATCTACAAACAGGCGCCTGGCACTGAAACCTGGTAGGGAGTGAATTCTATAAGCCTTGCCTTCTATTTTCTAGGCTCGCTGCTGGCCTCCCACCTTACGCACCAGCGTACACCTCCTGGTTACATTGCTGGAGCCAGCTGCATGGGGAGGTATGTCTGAAATGTCTGTCCTTCCTTACAGGATCCTCATGTTTTGCTTGGAGATGGGTATAGAATTGACAAGGCAGAGTCCCTCCTTTGGGCATACCTACCATCTAAGTAAAAATTCCAGACAAAGTTACAGATACACTCCCACATACACACACTCACTGACTGCACACTATCTGGTCCTCAAACCTCAGCTGCTGTATAGTGTGTGAATTTCAGAGGGCCCCGATGCTCTGTCTACCAGACTCTCATCTGTTTCATTTTCTTCTCATTTAGGGCAACATGAGCCGAGGCAACAGCCTGTTTTTCCGGAAGGTGCCTGCAGGAAAACGATATGTGTGGGAAGAGAAGAGATTTCAATGAGTCCGCAGCCTTTTGTGGCTGCTTCAGATACACAGAATGATGGCAGTGTGTTGATTTCTATACAGTTCTTTTTTTAAAAAAAATAATCATTTAACCTTGGGAAATGGACTTGACTGTGAGCATGACTTAATGACAAAAGTAAAAGGGGAAATCCTGTTCCCCCCTCTGAAACATTGGGGTAATTGCCAAAAAGCTGCCACACTCGGGTTGGGGTGGGGGAGGAATGGAGGTTTACTGTTTTGTGAAGGGATATTTTTTTAACTTTCTCCAGAGAAAACCATCTATGTTGGGAATACTCTTGCCCCTCATGTTCTTGCTATACTACCCCAGGTATTACTGCAACTTGGTTGCCAAGCCATGGAAATAAGCTGCTCCTGGAACAAGATGGATTCTGTTTGGCCTTGTGCATTTTATTTGCGGCTGCTAGATCAAGTTGGGGAATGTGGACCAATTTTTTTTTTCCTTACCCAGGGAGAAAGTCATTTCTCAGACTTCATTCTTTCAAACATATTGTTAAACATTGCTTTAGTTAAGCCCAAAAGATGAGTCTGTTTGTCTATACAGAAGGTTCAGCATTACCAGGAAGCAACTAGAGCCTGTTCTGCCACTGAGCAGATTCAGAAGTCATCTTTCATTGTTTCTGCAAAATGCTTGAGGGAGCTTTACTCTTGATGGCCATTGAAAGCAGATGCCATTTTCAATAGATCACAGTATGGATTAAGAAATGCTCTTCCAAAGTCAACACAAACGTTTAAAAAGGAAGATCTGTTGTTATGGAGAGAAAGCCACCTAATTGTTTTTCTTCCACTCTGCCCACAAATAATCCCACATAGGGATAGCTTTAATCTAAATTGAATTCTGTGCAATACTTCAATCGAAAGCTGAGCACTGAAGCTTTGGGGCATAAAAGTCTTTCATCTGGCATTCTCGTGGAACTTCTAAATAAATAACCATTTTTTAAAGATAGCTATTCTGCCCCCGGAAGGAAGAATATGAAGTAGGGTCATTTGGGTACAAGAGATTCCAAAAGAGGTGAGGTTACCCTTATAGTTGTGCCTGGAAAAAATGCTGTTCAAAAATGTGATCATGAAACTTACTGGCAGTGCAGAATGTTATGGGGTTAATTCAATATGCTCTTAAAATTCTATTAGAATTTTATAATGCCAATAAAAGCTGTAAGTGTAAATGGAGGACATAATTGATATACATTTGTAATATGGTCCTACCAGCTACCCAATGTGATAGACCATAAGCTTGATCCCATGTCTTCCTCTTGTATTATCTATGTCACTATCTGGTAGAACAAGACCCTTTTCTGCCCATTTTTTTATTTTTAAAAAGATTATCCATATTTGATCATGGCACAGTCCCCAAAGAAATTTTAAGTAGGTGGGGAATTTAGATTGTGAACTATCTGATTCTAAAGTTTGTTGCCTCCATATAGTTGAGTTATAATATAATTATAATTATGACCAGCAATTCAGCAAGGGTTACATTTCCATACACCTGCTTCTTTCAACCCCTTTAAATGGCATTTAAGATGGTTTGTTTTTTTATTTTGGAATTAGAAAAGGCCAGCGGTTTTTGCCATGATGGATAGAATAACTATATGAACAGAGATAATTAACAAACACCCATGGTATGTTACATTATGAAATGAGGAATGCAGAAACAGTAAATACTTGTCAATTCTGCTAGTGACTGCTGCATGCCAAGATGCAATTAGGCAAGATGTTTAGAATTTGAAGGGGCTAAATTAGCTTCAAGAATTAAGATAGAGTCTTAAAGCCCTACTCAGGAATATATCTTTCTGGTAAACTCTTGACAACTGAATGTGTTCTCCAGACCTTGTGAGTCTATAAGAGTCTGGGGCCCTATGGTTTTGTTTAAATAGCTCAAAACCCATGTACTGATGCTTAAAAATAGTGACTTTATTCTTCTCACTGATAAAATGAGAAATGGTTCTTCAGTTATTCTTAAAATATCTTGTCAGAAGTATGATTTTTTGGGGGAGAGGGGGAGGAGTGGTTCAGGCTAATGGAATCTATGTCTTCATATTCATTGGGCTTCAAAACAATGCATTTTACAAATGCAGACATCAATTGGAATGTTATGGTCAGAAATCAAATATTATACAGTGTTTATCTTATTCATTATTTGGGATTCACATTTGGGATCTCCAAAACTGTCTTTTATTTCTGACATGTGTTAACATGTCAGAACATATTGAAGAAACTACATTCTTGTATGGTTGAGCTGTCCAACCTGCTAGAAGATCTCATTCAGTGACTGCTGTCTCTGATTGGAAGGTTTGGGAAGCCCAGTTTGTGATTTGATAGCCAAAGTACTGATTAAAGTCAAATATAAAGTCATCAGATATCAAAAGGAAAGGTGGATGGCATCATAGTTTGCAATGGTATAAGGTACTTTATAGTCTAATTTTCTGTTGAACTTCCTACCTCTGTGACATAAGCAGTGCACATAGTATAGATTCTCCAAAACATCATCCTTTCATGAGTAATCCATATAATTTCTTGGCTAATTCTGATACTGCCATCTAAATACAGCTTTTGCCATGGCATGAGTTCAAAAACTAAACTGGCACTACCCCCAGAGCATCTACCAATGTTCAGAAAAAAACTGATAAGGAACCAGTCTGGGCACTTAAAACTTGCTGAAGATAAAATTTGGTTCTAAATTTCAAGTCTCTATCTGGTAATGAGATTATGATCTTATGTCTACTTAAAGTTAAAAAGAACTGAAAACATGTAACTGAATTTTCTGAAGTTTTTCTAGATCAAAGTACAATGTCCTTTTTCATTGTATTTTTTGGTAGATATGCATTCAGCTCTCTTGCAAACGAATGGGCCCAATTCCTCATTTTGCTGAGTGTTTTGCTAGTGAAATGTAGCTATATCTGTCTTTATAAAGCCCGAAATTAAAGATGGGAAGACGGCTTGGCTCATGAGCCATCCATTATGCGGTTACCTTCATCTTACTCAAAAGAGGGACTCGGGCATGTGGGAGCAGGAGAATGGGACAGAATAATTTCTTAATTGTGCAAGACATGGAAAAGATAGAAGAGCGATCCCTCTTGTTCAAAAGGATTTCTTGCCTGAAAAATAGATAAATATGAGATGGCAACGGGCCATTGGATTTGTGAGGAGGATTGCTACAAGTCTTTTTCTGATGTATAAATTCCAGCTGACATCTATGTATGCAGAAAAAACATGCAGTACTTGGCTAATGGGGATTTACTAAACTTGCTCTGAAAATATAACATACCCATTCTAAAACACTTGCTTAAAATATGCTGCCCTGATTCAAGACTAGTCAATGAAAACCAGTATTTTCACCGTTTCTAATCTTGCTAGGTGTCTCCTTCCTATGTTTTTAACATGACCTGGAGTTTGATGTACAACATATGCCAGGTTTCTGTATGAAATAAGTTGAGATTTGAGCAGCCACAAAAATTGCTTAGAAGCAGGTAAGCATTATTTTATAACAGCTGCACATTAGTATGTCAATGTCCTCAAAAAAACCCACTACTATACAGTGAGCTACGTTTGAGATTATTTTGGGGGGTATATTTCTGTAAACAATTATAGAGCTGCCTTCTCACAATAGTGAGTGTCAGATGCACAGAGGTTTAAAAATAACAAAGCACACCACTCCTCTAAATTAGTAATAATACTTCACATAGCATAACCCCTAGTCTTAATTTTCCATATGCAATCTATACAAGCCACCAAATTAATCCACCAAAGGGGCTAATTCAGCCTCCCAACTCAAGTGCCTGAGGGAATGTCCAGGTTTTTAATGCCTTATAAAAGGCTGAAAAGGTTGGGGCCATCCTGATCTCTGAATAGAAGCTGTTCCATATAGGTAGTGTAGCTACAATAGTTTTAAAAGCTAATTTAACAATTTAAAAGTGCATTAAGAGTAATGTTTAGATCAGCAGAAGTCTGGTGCCATTTTATTCTGCTTTCAAGTACTGCAACTTAATGGTAGTTGTGCATCGAGAGTACTTTCAGAGGAGAAAGAGACCTACAGTACAAATCAAATCTAGCAAAAAAAATCTTTAATCATTGTTATATGCTAATATTGATGTCCTCCTTCATGGATTGTTATGATACTAATTGAATAGATGGAAGTGAGGAAGGTTTAATCTCTTGTTGAAGGTAAAACGGACTAATGCATAAGCATTCAAATTTTTTAAAAAAATCATATTAACTGTTAGTGCCAATCCAATATTCATAGGTAGTGAAGAACTAATCGACTTCATGGATTAAAAAAATACAGAAACATGATTTTTTTCCCATGTTAAGTCTTGAAAATCATTTGATGAAATATGGTATTTCATCTTTGGTGTAAACAGTGGGGTTAAAGTTACTTTCCCTGTACAAACAAAAAGAACAAGTAAACTCTTATTAGAAATGGACTTAGCACTTAAAAAGGAAAGTACTGGCAACTACGAAAATAGATCTAGGTAGGTTGTGCATAAGGCTTGTTTGGAGATAAAATCTGCATTTGACAGGTAGGTATGTTTTGCAATCTGGACAGGCAAGAAAAGACAATTCTTGAATATCCGATGCAACTGATAACTGATGAAAATGTATTAAGTGGACAACGGATAATTGGACAGTGATATAGCAGAGGGGACCTGCAGCAACTGACAAAGTGCACTTGCTGGAAAAAGGTTAGAAACCAGTTTCTGTTCTTAATGACATAAAATCTCCAGACTGAACTGCTAATAATACATTGCTCTCATCATCAGAGTAAAGAAGAGAGAAAGAAACATTTAACATGTTGAATGTTAAAAAGGTGGCCTTGTTTTTCAAATGCTTTTTCAGTCAGTCAAAACTGCTGTGTTTCAGTGAGGAAAGGAGCCTGTCCCTTCAGCAACATCCAAACCAAAGCTTTTCTCCCTCCCTATATAGTTCTGCCCACTACTCCGTGCCCCATTATGTCTCTTGCCAGATGCGTTGGCAGAATTATAGTCATGAAAAAATAACACTGGTCTACCTTGAAGATGCAAATGAGGTTTTGGAAGAATTCTCTACACAGTTTAGTGCCTGAGGTAACAGCATTTTTTTTCTCAATTTTTTCCCAACTTTATACAGTTGCTGCTTTCCACTTTCTGGCTCTTATTCTTTTAAGAATTATTTCCATAAGTCAGGAAGCCCGTCGGTAGGAACTCTTACCTTTCAATGTACACTCCTTAGAAAAATTAGATGCATTATAATTGCTACATACTATTGCTAGTTTTATTGAATTATTATTAGCATTACAACACATGGAATTATTATATTTTTATCCTGCCTTTTTTCTTTGTAACTCAAGGCAGCAAAACACACTTAATTCTCCTGCTTTTTCTTCTCAAAAACAAATCTGTGAGGTAAGTTGGGCTGAGAGAGTGATGTGATTCAAAATCACCCAGCCAGCTCTTATGCTTAAGGAAAGCCTAGAATTCACATTAAAAAAAAAACAAAGCCACAAACCTATGTATTCACTCAAAGCAATCCCTTGAAGTGCAAACAGTCTTACTTCTAAGTAAATGTGTCCAAAATAGCAATAAAAATTTCCGATCACTTAAAACACGAAGAGAAAAACAAATCCTAAGCCAACTTTTCGTTGGGCCCTTAAAACCTATTTTTTTCAATTAGCCGGGCTGGCCTGATTTTACGTTATACGTTGGCTTTTAAAATTGATATTGATTTTAATTGAATGTTTTAAAATTATGGCCCAAACTCTTATTTAATTATCTTAAAATTATTTTAACTTTTGTATATAAATGTTTTATTCTGGCTGTTCACCGCCCTGAGTCTGAAAGGAGAAGGGCGGTATAAAAATTCAATAAATAAATAAATAAATAAAAACAAAGAAACAAGCATTACATTTTCTGGGTCTTTCAGGAAGGAGTTCAAAGACAGTTTATCCATGCATTTTTAAAATTAGTATTTGTTTAAACCTATTTTACGTTTAAGGACGTTTATGTTAAGGACAGGAAGGCCTTAACAACTAAGTCGGACATGGCTTCACAACTAACAACAAATGTATTTTCTCCTTCATCTTTACAAAATGCATCAACTATTTAAAAATAGTTGATGCATAGTTCCCCTTCCAATGAATTCGTATTATTCATGGCAATTAGAGAAGGAAGGGCATGTTTTGTCATTCTGACCTGTGGTTCTAATCTACATATATCCATGGTGATTTTGGAAAAACAGGACATAAGCTACAGAACCCATCAATCAGTAGATAAGCTCAGCTTCACTGTTGAAGGAAGCTCAGAAAGGGGCAGGTTCAAAACAGCGCTTCTCCAGTTTCCCCGCTTTTTCACAATCTCGTTAAGGGGAGAAAAAACAACAACAGGACGGCATCCTTCAGAGTACTGCATCCCTAGGGATGCCGCAGTCTGGCTGCGGGCAGTGGGGCAGATTGCTTTGGGGAGGGGAGAACGGGCTTCCCCTTGCTACAGGCTTACTTAGGTACAGGCAGGGCTTCCCATTGCTTCAGATCTCCACCATCTGCAGCGGGGCGATGATTATCAAAATCATATAAGCCAACCCCACCGACCTGGATCTGCTCGCTGCAGCTGAGGCTGAGCAAGTCTACTAACATCCTGACTCCTGCTCAGAACTCGAGTGCAGCCCGCTTGGCAGGGAGAGTGAAAACGGGCCTGAGGCTCAGCAACCTCAGGATGTGACTCCGTTGGAAGGAACCTTGTAGGTCATCTAGTCCAACCCACTGCCCAAGCTGGAGACCCTACACCAGTGATGGCTAACCTTTTTGCCATCGTGTGCCAAAACTGGGAGGAGCGCGGTGGGGTCACACGCACGTGTGCCCACGTCCCTAATTCTATACGCCTCGCGCCCCCGTGCTCCCCCCGCTTTTGGCACGTGATCACACAGTAGGCCCGTTTTTTGCTCATCCCAGGCTCCAGAGCCTTTCTAGGAGCCTGGGGAGGGCAAAAATGGCCTCCCCCTTCCCCAGAGGCTCTCTGGAGGCCGGGAACAGTGTGTTTCCTGACTTCTTGTGGACCCAGAAGGCCCGAAAATCAGCTGGCTGGCGCATGCATGCGTGCCGGAGCTGAGCTCGCGTGCCCACTGATATGGCTCCACGTGCCACCTGTGGCACCCGTGCCATAGGTTCGCCATCACGGCCCTACACCATTTCTTGACAAATGGCAGTCCGATCTCTTCTTGAAAGCCTCCAGCGATGAAGCTCCCACAACTTCCAAAGGCAACTTCTGTTCCATTGGTTGATTGCTCTCACTGTCAGAAAATTTCTCCTTATTTCTAGGTTGAATCTCTCCTTGATCAGTTTCCATCCATTATTCCTCGTCTGGTCTTCAGGTGCCTTGGAAAATAGGTTGACCCCTTCCTCTCTGTGGCAGCCCCTCAAATATTGGAACACTGCTACCATGTCTCCCCTGGCCCCCTTCACTAGACTAGCCATGCCCAGTTCCTGCAAGCATTCATCGTATGTTTTAGCCTCCAGTCCCCTAAACTCTTCTCTGCACTCTTTCTAGAGTCTCAACATCTTTTTTGTAGTGTGGTGACCGTGTGAAAACACTACTCTATGTTGTCCCAAGTGGAAACACTACTCTATGTTATTTAGTGTTGAACTAACACGTCCCAGCTCCCTGCTTAGAGATTCATCTTCCCGACGGTCCGCCCGTCATTCGGAAACGCTACCTCTTTGCCTTAGTTAGATCAAACGCTCCGCCCGAGTCTTTCCGAAAATTTCCGATAGCTAACGGATGTGTCCGAGAATCGGATACGGAAAAAGACGATCGCATCCGGAAGAAGACGAGCGAAGTTCGGCCATCCAAATCTCACGAAGACTTCAAAGCCGAATCGGGCGAGAAGCCATCATGGCGGACAAAATTGCGCAGCTCCGGGCGGATGGGATCCAGAAGCGGTTGGTGCAGGAAGGCCGGGGACCGGCGCCTGATTACCAAGACGGTACCAAGGTGAAAGAGATTGTGCGCTATTTTTTCGGGAGATAACGGAACCGGACCGAAAAACGCGCATGCGCCATTAGAAGGGGGAAAATTGGATTAAAGTGCGCGTGCGCAATAGGTTGTGGACCTGGGCGAATGGAGACAGGAGGCCGCGAGAGCGAAAGGGAACGATGCTCATTTGTCTCCATTCATTCCTTTGCTCCTGCTCTAGTTTAATGTCTCTACGTCAATAGGTTGCTCTCGTTCCCACTTTATACACCGATAAATCTGATCAGCTATCCGTGTCATTAAGCGAGAATAGCTAGTGGTTAGTAAGAATAGTAATGCACCCCATTAAGAGGATACCAAATAGGGGAAATCTGGGTTTAGCAAAGGGGAGCTCACCTACTCCAGGTAGAAATGGAGAGTCGGCAGTCCTCTCGATGTTGCTGGACAATTCCAGCATCCCTGACCAATGACCCTGCCAGCTGGAGCTGGCTAGTTTTACAAAATTTGGAAGGTTACAGTTGGCTCTGCACTAGAAGGCTGCCACTGCTGATTTTAGGAGAGATTTTCAGGGGAGATGACATTGGGCTGATCTTGACTGGGTTTGGTTGCTAAGCTTCATTGGGCCTGGTTACTGTTAGGGCAAAAGACCCAGAGAGAGGATCAGAACTCTAGACCAATATTTCTTAACTTTGGTAGCCTAAAGATGCGTGGACTTCAACTCCCAGAATTCCTCAGCACTTTTTTTTATTTTGATTTATATGCCGCCCTTCTCTGGAGACTCAAGGCGGCTTACAATGCATTAAGCAACAGCCTTCATACTTTGTATATATTTATACAAAGTCAGCTTATTGCCCCCACAATCTGGGTCCTCATTTTACCTACCTTTGAAAGGATGGAAGGCTGAGTCAACCTTGAGCCTGGTGAGATTTGAACTTGCAGTAATTGCAGGCAGCTGATGTTAAGAACAGTGCTTTAGTCTGCTGCGCCACTTTTGCTGGTTAGGGAATTCTGGGAGTTGAAATTCATACATCTTCAAGATGCCCAGGTTGAAAAATATTGCCCTAGTTCAAATTGGCAAGTAAAAAGAAAAAAAAAACTGGAAAAAATTAGCAGCGAGCCAGTTTTGTCACAGGGCCAAGAAAATGATGGCTATAGCCACCAAGGATCAACCTTCGTTCAAAGGCATCTTTACTTTTGGGGAGGGTTTTTTTGTTAATTAGCTTCCGTTTAGTTTCTTCTTTGCATGCACATCTAAGTAACTGAAACCCAGGCTGACTTTCTCCAAACTCTAACCTAAAGATTAGAATCAGTTTGGGGGAAAGTATGCATGGAGCTGTCCTCTTACATACCGATTTGAACTATTTCTACCACACAGTGGCTTATGTTTCCCCAATGTTGGGATTTTCAGAGGGTAGGAATCAATGGCATTGGCTGTTGGGAAGGTGGCTCCCACTGAAGTTTTTTTGCACCACATTCAAGGTAGTGTTGTTCAACTCCAAAGGTGCAAGTAGGTAGCCCAGTCAGGCAGCTGGGCTTTTTTCCATTTGACACATGCTTGTGTGCCACTTGCGTTTAGCCACTTCAATCCATTTCTTCATGGCGGTACATCAGTCCTTTTTAAAATCGCTGTTAGTTGCTTTTCAGGAAATGCTGTCTTATGGTTCCAAAATTGGAACAGATGTGGGTATGCATGCCATACTTGTTGCCACTTCCTTAAAGAAGCCACCTCTTTTCCAAGGTTAGTACAGTAGCCAAGTGATCAAAGAAAACTGCACATTTGAGTTAAACAGGTTATAACGGTGCTTCGGAGTAGGCATGGATACACTGCCTCAGTAACCTGCCAGTGTATGTATATCCTTGAAGGCTATCAGGAGAACTCAGGAGAAGTTAAAGATTCTTAAAGAAGGTATTGGCGGAAAGGTATTGCAAAATTATGCGCGCTCTGAAATATTTTTTCAGCTTGGGAGCTAAAGCATTGCACAATCCCAATAGTGTTTTCACTTTCACTAAATGATCTGTGTCTTTCTGATGTGGACAATGTTATATTAAGACGACATCATTGAACTCCGTACTGCAAATGAGTTAAAATATCTGACATGCAGATAGTCCTTGACTTAATGACTTTATTTAAGGCTGGAATTATGGTTGTAAATCAAGGCATGTGATTAGATTTGAAGTTGCAACTTTTTTTGGGGGGGATAGTTGTTAAGTGACTGCCATGGTCATTAAGCAAGCACTGTGGTCATTTAGTGAATTCATTTTCCCCAATGGGCATTTTTTGCCAGAAACAAAAAATAAATGCCAGAAACCAGCAAAAAAAATGTTGCAGTCTGTTGGTAAAGGTAAGCCAAATGTCAAGTGCCCAAAATGCTATCACATGACCATCATAATTTAGAAAATGGTTTGTAAATAGCTGGGCAGGTCCATCATAACTTCGAATGGTTGTTTATGCAAATGGTCATAAGTCAAGGACTACCTGCAGTCTGTTCTGGTAGATTGGTCAGGTGACCTACTCACTTGCTCTGCTTCTGGTTCTCTTCAGGTTACTTTCCACTACTGCACCATGCTTTGCAGTTCAGATCAGAAAGTACTAGATGACAGTCGTACTCGGGACAAGCCTATGGAGCTGATCTTCGGCAAGAAATTCAAACTGCCTGTCTGGGAAACCATCTTGCACAGCATGCAGGAGGGAGAGGTGGCTGAATTCTTGTGTGACACAAAGGTATTTCTCAATTCTGTTTTGGGGGAGTATTCATACAATCCTACAATGTAAGGTTGGAGTTAAAAACAACAACAACAATAACCCTGGAAGATCATTTCAATATACGATCACAGCAGCAAGATTACTCTATTCAAATTTTGCTGAACTGGATAGTTGGCTTTGATGAGAAAAAAGACATACCTACTTTTATTACTGACAAAAAGCCTGTTATGGACTTTGCATAAAAATGAACTTGCGACATGATGATGATGATTAGACAGGGTAGATTATAGAAAGAAAAGTAACATGATGTAACTTCAGAGGAAGGTCAAAATATATTTGTACTTATAACCGCTGTGAAGAATATTGAAAGCCATTTCTTTGTATCTTTTTTCTTTCCTGTTTCCCCACCACCTTTTCTTGCACTTGTTTTTCCTTTTCTTATTTCTTGGTCTTTTCTTGCTATTCATTAGTTTGTGTTGGCTTTTACCTTCCTGTTTAAGTTTTAATTAAAAAAATATATACTTACAATATGAGGTTGAGAGTGTCTTGGAGATCAGAGGTGAGTTTCAGCAGGTTTTGACCAGTTCTAGAGAACCGGTAGTGGAAATTTTGAGTAGTTCGGAGAACCGGTAGTAAAAATTCTGACTGGACCTACCCCCAACTATTCTCTGCCTCCAGAGTCCCAGCTGATTGGGAGGATATAGGAATTTTGCACTAACCTTCCCCTGGAGTGGGGTGGGAATGGAGATTTTACAGTATCCTTCCCCTGCCATGCCCACTAAGCCACGCCACGCCCACCAAGCCACACCCACAGAGCCGGTAGTAAAAAATTTTGAAACCCACCACTGTTGGAGATCATTTAGCCTAAATCTCTGCCTAGTGCCAGAATCCATACTTCAGCATCGCAGACAGATAGCCATCTCAACACTCCAGGAAAAGAAATTCCATTGTGCCCCTGATAATCTGTGCCACTATTAAAGTGTGCTGTTAGAAACATTTTCTTGATGCTCAACTGAAATCTTCTTTATAATTTAAATATACTCTTTCTTATTCTGGAACAGTTCTAAACAACTTTGCCCTATTTTATGCAGGAGAATCCTTTAGACATTTGGAGACAGATATCAGGTTCCCCCATTATTTCCTCTGAACTAAACATATCCACCACCTCAAACGGTTCCTCATAGGTTTCTTCTTGTAGGCCATTTTTCATTTGGCTTGTTTTCTTATGGATTCCCTTGTTTGCCAGGGACCTCTCTAAAACCCACTGCCCCAGAATTGATTCACTATATTAGGTTTGGTTTGATTAATACACAATTAAGAGTAGCAATGACTTTTGTATTATATGTAGCAGTAGTGGATTTCAAAAAAATTTACTATTGGTTCTGTGGGTGTGGCTTGGTGGGCGTGGCAGGGCAAGGATACTGGAAAATCTCCATTCCCTCCCCACTCCAGGGGACGGATACTGCAAAATCTCCATTTCTTCCCAATCAGCTGGGACTTGGGAGGCAGAGAATAGATGGGGGTGGGGCCAGTCAGAATTTTTACGACCGGTTCTCCAAACTACTCAAAACTTCCACTACTGGTTCTCCAGAACTGGTCAGAACCTGCTGAAACCCACCTCTGATATGTAGAGTGTATGTCTTTGTCCCCTTCAGAGTAAAATGATGTAAAATGTATCTATGCAACTTTGCCACTTACCAATTAAACTTGTACAAAAGAAAACAACAAGTTCTTCAGCCTGAATGGTGTGCATGAAATTACAGTTTTGCAGTGTAGAACATTAGTGAGTGTCAGAAGTAGGAAAAAGGTCCTACCCAAATTCTTCTATTGTGGCTCAAATATAAAGACCTTGATCTAGTATAGATTCTGGAATGAGTAAAAAAATACTTGGTTTCCTTCTTTTATAACGTGCCCACGTCATTCATTTTTCCGAATTGGGAAAATGCATTTATTCCCTCTTGCCTGTGCCATTTTTCTCCCCCTCTCCTGCTTCTCCAGCATGTGGTCTTATATCCAATGGTGTCCAAGAGCCTGAGGAACATTGCAGTTGGGAAAGATCCTCTGGAGGGACAACGACATTGCTGTGGCATTGCTCAGATGCACGAGCATCATTCGCTGGGTTATTCAGACCTTGATGAGCTCCAGCAGAATCCCCAGCCCCTCATCTTTGCCTTTGAAGTGCTCAAGGTGAGGGGAAAGGAAAGGTGAGGTCCTCTGGGCTAGGCAGACTCAAGGGTGATTGGGCTTCACATGTTTGGAGTCTCTTACTTACTTGAGTATATGGCTCCACGAAGCAAGGAGAAGATAGATGCCTTCGGATAGAAGTTAGGAATGGTTTTTCCCCCACTGCACAAATGCATGAGATAACTCTGCCATCGTTTTAGCAGGTCTTATTTTCAGGGGAAAGACAGCATGCTTTTTGCTACCCCACTGAGGGAAAGAAGCCGTCTGAAGTAATGCAAGTCCTTCTTTTCCCTCTTATCTCACGTCAACTTTTTCAGCTTTGAGACACCTTTTCAATTATTCTACTCATTCATTAGATACATATATATATATATATCTCCCCTTTCCTCCAGGAGTCAAGGCAGCATGCACAGGACCTCCACTTCCCGTTTTTCCCTACAATAACTTTCTTGTGAGATAGATTGGGAAGGCCAAAGGTTTACCCAGGGAGCTTCTATGGCTGAAAAGGGCCTTAAATCCAGGTCTCCTCAGTGCCTTTCCCAATCCATTGCATTAGTTCTCTTCCAACGCCTTAGAGCCTGGGGTGACCAAAGCAGGCTGGTTCTTAAGGGCCCTGCTTTCTCTAGCACCGTCATGTAACCATGCTTGTTGCCTTGTGCCACACCAGGTGGAAAGGCCTGGCACGTACCGACAGGATCCATGGGCTATGTCAGATGAGGAGAAGATGAAGGCTGTGCCCCTGATCCACCAGGAGGGCAATGAACTCTACAAGGAAGGCAAAGTGCAAGAGGCGGCTGCCAAGTACTACGATGCAATTGCTTGCCTTAAGAACCTGCAAATGAAGGTGAGTGATGATGTGGCTCCCCGGGGGTTGGAGGTGTAGGGTTAGGGTAGGGGTTTCACTTGTATAACAGCCAGGGCAGCTAATGCCAAATCAGGGAGGGATTTCCACCCTAGATTAAGCAGAACTCCTAACTCATTTCATTGTGCAGGTACAAATGTAGTCAGTTAGGTCGTTTTCATAAAGCCTGGCCTGGCCAGAACAATCTTTGCCCTTGATTGAACAGTCTGTGAATGAGATTTCTTCTGTTTGGTCTATGGGTTCCTGGCTATTCAACATTGGTTTTATTGTGCCTGAAACAGGGGTAGGAGCAGTGCTATGCCTTCAGGTGTATCGTTTGGGGGTCACCAAGTTTTCTTTCCTATCTAAGTTTATAAAGATTATTCAATTTTTTTTAAAAATGCAAAGGAAACTGGTATTCTATAAAGTTAAATTTCGTATTGTTGTCAGGCAACAAGACCTTTGGACCCAAACAAAGACTTCTTGGGATTGGAGCTAATTTGCTAATTACTGGACACCTAAATGGATTTGCTACCAGAAAATTTTCTTTTGGCAGCCTTGTTGTGAATGCATGTAATCACATACAGTATTCTCCAAATTCCAGGTGTGCCCTCATCTGAAAAAAATGTGCCTGCATGCTGTCCCACTTTGCGCATACTCACACCAGTAAAGAGGATCCCTGCTAAACCATTGGAACCATTTTTGCTCAGCTACTCTGGAGCACTCCTGGCCCAGTTCCAATTGGAGAGAGGGATTGTATCCTCCAAGTAATCCTATCAAAGCAATAGCATTCTTCCTCACTCATGCAGCACCATGACAGGATCTGACAGGCAGCCAGAATGCCTTCTGTAACATAATTTGTCAAGAAGGCACAATTTCTCTCTTCATCAGAACACACGCATGAAAAGGCTCCTGAGTCAGCATTAACATGATGCTAGCAGACTGGTGTGCAAACATGAAATCTGCAATGTGTTTTTTCCCCTTCCCTGGCTTGCATTTTCCCTGTAGAAATTGGCATTTGAAATTTTCTTCCATCATTCCATTGCAAGATGGGATGGAATCCTTGTTAAAAAAAGACAGGCTGTTTTGTGTGGGAAAGGTTCAAGTTGTTCCTCCTATTTACCATCTTTTACATTTTCCTAAGGACTTGACCACAGGGTCTAGGACAACTCGCCACAGCCAGTTCACCAAGGAACAACTCGTCATGGCCAACTCTCTTCAGGACAATTCGCCATACGACAAGACTTACACTAATATCGAAGGAATAGTGGAATAGACTCATGATGCCAAAGGAAGGGCAAAGTGGAATGTGAATGAAAAAAATTAAAATATTTTTAAAATTATTTTAAATAATTAAATTGAATTGCTGAAATCTCCCGCATCCAATGGTGAGTTGTCCTGCAGTGAGTTGGCCGTGGCGAATTGGCCGTGGCGAGTTGGCCACGGCAAGCTGGCTGCAGCCAGTTGTCCCTTCTGCTGGCTGCGTGTGGATTTTGACCTTGCTACCACCACAAGAAATTCTGTTCCAGGCCAGCCCACAAGGGTTCTGGCCTGTGGGCAGAGGTTGCTACAACTGACCCCCTCTTTGTTCCCTTTCTGTTGTTCCATGCCATAGGAGCAGCCAGGATCTCCCGACTGGATCCAGTTGGACCAACAGATCACTCCTTTATTGTTGAATTACTGTCAGTGTAAGCTGCTGAATGAGGAGTACTATGAAGTGCTGGATCACTGCTCCTCTATTCTCAACAAGTATGAAGGTAAGGAGACTTGTAAGCTACCAAAGAGCCATGGTGGGTTTGAAAGCCAGAGAAGTCTAAAGCGTGGCTGTCCAATGGGGAGGAGAAGCATCAAGGCTGAAACTAGAGCTTCAGTGGTGCTTGGCGTCAGAGGCCATGTATCCTGCCTAGCTTATTGAAATGGACACTTTCCCCACAGATAACGTCAAAGCCTACTTCAAGAGAGCCAAGGCTCATGCAGCCGTCTGGAACGCAGCTGAGGCTCAGGCTGATTTTGCCAAGGTTTTGCAGCTGGATCCATCGCTGACCCCAGTGGTAACCCGTGAGCTGCGCAACTTGGAGACCCGCCTGCGTGCAAAAGAGGACGAGGATAAGATCCGTTTCAAAGGCATCTTCTCCCAGTAGTCTTTGGACCGGCTGCTGATGCTCTTGTTCAGGACAGCTCTGGCTTTATATCTGAGCCTGTCCGGGGAGAAGTTGTGTAAATGTGGTGTGTGGCTCCTTGTCAGGCTTATCCCCACCCTCCACACCAACCTTGGAGGGAGCCAGCTTTTCTTGCCAACAGAGTTTGTACTCTCCGTGCCAATAGCACTGCCAGGATTAGATACGGCAAGAAAGCATTTCAGATTCTCCAAGCCAAAGCAGGGTGGAAAGCATGCCCAGAAATGTATCTGCCACTTAGGTGGGAGCCTATCTTTCACCTGTAATTGATTTTATTCTCCTGTTTCGCCACACATGGTGCCTTTTGGTCATCTGAGCACAAGGAAGGAAAGTTACTTTCTTGGGCTGATGTCTTACGAAAGGGCTGGCAGAAGCTCTGGCTGAAGGGTTTGCTTTTGAACCGAGGCTTCTTTTCCATCTCCAAATCTCCTTTCGGCTGCTTGAGGAAAGGTTGGGCATAGGAGCATCTGATCTCTAGAAACCGCAGCGGCTTCCACATCTGTGGATGTGGGCAAGAGAAAAGGGGATGCCAGTAACGACAAGTCTGAGAGGTGATGGGCTCTTGAATATCATCCCTGCTCCCTCTTGAGAGTCATGCAAAACACACACACACAATCTCAGTTAGGCGCCCTTTCCCCAATCTTTGCTGCTCTTTGAATATATATATAGGATTATACCCAGTAATCCCCTACCCACAACTTTGCTGTCTAAAAGAAGCATAGCGAGCATCTCTGTTGCAGGTTAAGAAGGGAAAAGCAAAAGATATCTTGAGAGAAAGGCAGGAGCTCATGTCTGCTGTAGTGCTGGCAAACTCCTCAGTCCAGCCCTGGGGAAGGAATCCCGTGCTGAGTTGAAGAAATGTGTATTGTCGCTTCCCAGCCTTGGATTGGTGGAGCTGCTGTAGTTTGTCTGCCAAGGGACTTCTGAGTTCCCACCCAACACTACTTAGGTTTGATATATAAGAGAGAGAGAGAGAGAGACCTGGTGGACGTGGCTCCCTATTTAAAATAGGTTGAACTATTTCCTTCCTTCTCTCTCGTAGAAGTTATAGGAGCAAAGGTGATGATAGCTGGCCTATCTCATCTATGTATTGGAGTAGTGTACTGTACTCCACCCTCTCAATAGCTTTTGACTGCTTTAGAAATCTTCGCCATAAAATCGTCACTTTTTGAACGCCAACTTTCCTCCGTTAGTAACAGTTACTGGCAAAGGGGTCCCTGGACTTAGGTTCTGCGGCCACTCCTTGTTCAAAATGTGCCTGTTCTGAGTTTTGTTCCTGAGCAGAGCGAGAAGGGGAGATGGGTGTGCAATCCCGAGCTGTTTCTTCCTCCCCCCCTCTTTTTTACAGAAACCAGCCTCAGCTTGGGCTGTGGAGTGGTGGTTGTCAGTGCCTCCCTCCAGAAGGAAAACTAGCTGAGTTTCCCCAGGGTGTGTTGTGTGTGCTGTGTGTTGAAGGAATTGTATGGGGATTACCTTGCTGGAGTTGGGACAAGAAAATCCTGACTACTACAAACTGGAGCTTCACTATTGACTGTCTTGCTTTCGATGGTGCAGAGTAGTGGCTGAGAGCGAAGGCCCCACCTAGGAGCTAGGCTTCCCAGTCCACTCCCCATTCCCAAGTAATGAAGAATAGTAGTCATTTGCTGTTGCTGCTGGGAGTGGGACTGGGGTATCTTTCAACCTCTCTCACAAAGCTTCTTGGCAGCTTTCCAGTCTAGGATCAAGGACCTGGTTAGTGTGTTTGTATCCATGTGTCTCTGTGTGCGTCTTAAGCTATTGATAGCAGCCAGGAGACAGGGTGAAAAATGTTCCTTCATAAGATCAGAACAAGGAACACGTCTGGTGAATGCAGCTTTCCATATTTGGGAACTCTAGCTGAGTTTTGGGCTGCCTTTGGGAAGCATAGCCTGAGGACCTAAATGAAGAAGCTGAGCTATATAGAGCAGGAGAATATTTCTTTTTTTCTTTCCTGTGGTGGATGAGACTTTCCTACTGGAGACAGGACAGGGATGTTTCCTTCCATCCTGCCTGCTCAAAATTTCTATTGCCAAAGTTGCCTGAGAACCTCTCCAGATTTAGCTATAGACCTGTAGCTGACAGTTCACCAATTTTACTGCTTAAATTGTTCATCACCTTCTTTTAAGGGCCATGAATTAGATCTAGTCTCTGTGTATTTCTCTCACTAAATTGCAAGAGGGTTTATGATTTACTTTTTATTTCAAGGGCCCTCCCCGAGTTCAAATAAACTAATCTCAATCCAATCCATGACTCCTCAGAAGAAAATACACCTGGTTTCCCTGTGTATTTCCCAAATGTTGGTAAAGCTGTGTATTTGTATAGCTAGAGCTGCTCTCCAGATGTTAGTTCTTGGCTGCTATTTGCTGTGCCTTCTTTTGTGAGCTCTTGTAGAATAAAAATATGCTTTTGATAGCTTCTAGACCAGAGTTGCCTGGTGATGACAACGATGATGAAATTTATGGGTGCATCTTCAGCACCCATAAAGGATGGCCAGTGATGGAAATGAGAACCCATTGCTAAAGGGTTTTGTGATGCAAAGCCTCCATGTGCTGATAGAAGGCAACATGTAACACAGTTCAAATAATAAAAAAAAAAGTATTTTCCTCTTGGATATTATCTGTCTGGCTTCTTTATAGTGTGGCTTTAACAGGACGGTACAGCTTTCCGCTGATTTGTGTTGCTTGATAGTGTTGCCATTAGCAAAGGCACCTTCCTCTTCCACAGGTCTGTCTTTCTGCCTGCGCATCCCTGAATCAGTAGCTGTCTTTCAGGGAAAATGAGAGGCAACCAAATTAGGAGTATATACATCTATACCGTACAGCGTGTTTTCTTGTGCCTTGCATGACTTGTGAATTTGTTCCCCTTTGTTTAGCCTGGCCCGTGTCTCCAGGTCAGAATTAAGAGCAGAGAAAGTGGAAAAGATCATCATGAGGTGCATACACCTCATTGTTCTTGCAGCCTTGTCATTCATGATTGTGATTTAACGGATTACAGTTTAGAGTTCTGTACAAAAAATGTTAGTGGAAATAGAAGCTTGAAATTTTGCTCATCTTAGGACCCGTTTTATCTACTTTGCTTTGAGCTACTACTGAGAAGAGCGTTAATAATGTTCTAAGGAAAGGTATTTTTAAAAAGTTGAACTATAAATAGAGCAGTTTAATTGGATGAGGCCAGATCACATAAGGCTGATCTGTTCAGTAGTTTAGATAGGGTTAAGTAAATCCTATGGGAATCAACAAAATTATAACATTTTAAGGAAGCATGTGTGAATTCTTCTTCCCCGGAAGGTATTTTTTTTAAACATGGTCCAGGGAGAGCTGTTTTAATATCCTCAGTCAAATCCTGATCACAAATCATTTTTTCTTAGCCAAATTAGTATTAGGTGTAATAAATGTTTTGGAGTTTCTAAAAAGCAATGTTGATTATGATGAGAGGGGGGTGGGAATCATAAGAAACGAAGTATTTCGTTGCTTCAAACCAAGTCTTTAAACAAAACAAAACAAAAAACCCTAAAGGAAAATAATTATGCAATCAATAATTTATTAAACCTCCATTTTGTAAAGCCAGTTACAAATTAAACAAAGAAGTGCAGAAATAAATCTGCAATACAGTTAATGTCTGTTACATTCCCAATTGGGTTTCAGCTGCCTGCAGCAACCCGTGAGCCAGGATATAGCAGTACAGTAGTATTGCAGGTTCAAGGGAGCAGAGGAATATATCATGGAGACTGACGTCCAGGCTTCCTCCAAGTGGTGCCATTCATGTGTGAAAACCTAATTGGCACGCTCCAATATACAACATGCCAGCTGCAGCGACTGGAAATTCTTGATCCATTAGGTGGGCACGCGGTTGAGAGGAAGCCTATCCATGTCAACATACTGAACCAAAAAAATAAGGTCATGTGTCTCTTCTACCAGTCTCCCCAATTCCATGTTCAGAAACGGAAAAGATGCAAGAAAGGGCAACGGTATGGGACTCAGTCTGGCATATTAAGGCAATGTCTATAAAGAGATGCATTGTGAAGTTTAGATCCTAGCCTTGCCAATGTAATCACATTACATGCACCAATTTTTTTTGGGGGGGGGGGGTGTCTCTAATTGTTCCTCCACTGCGGCAGAGAATGAAAAGATGGCAATTGTGGCCATCTGAAATTTTGTTCATCTGGTCATGTTCTTCATTTGCAATCCCAGAGACAGGAGGGAATGGAAGGTCACTGCTTGGGAAATCCTTTGCAGAGGTCCATTTTCTATGGGTTCTGGGAGGGCTGGACATTCTGCAGCACACAGTTGGCTATAAAATGTGACCTTATCCTCTGAACGAACCAGATAAATGTTTTGCTGTCAAGTGGCACTTCCTCAAACATGCAGCATGAAAAATTCCCAGAAGGTGGTAGATGGACTTCTCTAGTTCAGCATTCCTCAGCCTTGGGAACTCCAAGAGCTGAATGTCCATGGAGCTGAAGAAGCTTTTTGGATAAGAGGCGAAACGCCTTCAAAGAAAAATCCAGTTGCCTCTTGAAAAAAATAAAGCACCTTTGGGACATCCAAGAGCTGAAGTTCATGCATCAGGAGAAAGCCCAGTCTGGGAAATGTTGCTTAGCTGTATTAGGAGTGGCAAACATTTGTACTATGAAAGCAATATAAATTGGGCAGGGGCACACAATTCAAGAGCCTGGATGTCTCAATTATAAACTCTGAAATACTACTTACTTTGGGACAGAGGCTAGATAACATTGTGCTCTCTGATATTTTGATTCTTTTTAGTCACGGCTGCCATAGATAGAAGTAAGGGGCCGTAGGAGTTTTAATCCAAAGCCTCTGGACAGCGCCGAGAGAGAGTGCCAGAGGTTCATATTTTTGAGCCAGGGGCTTCATCATGTCCCTAATTTCTTTTATTTCTTGTTGCTATCAAACCCAGATGAATTAGATCTGAAGTTAAACCTGTTTATTTTGCAGAAACAGTATTGAGGGTTCAGAGCCTCTATTTTCTTAGCAAGGAATTCAGAACATTTTATCACAGTATTTTGTTTAAGGGTTTTCAAAATTATTTTCAGTGCAAACGAGCCAATGTGTTATTTTCTACACAAATCACATTTAACCTTAGGGTCGGATTATCTTATCTCCAGCCTGGCAGCCTTTAGTTATATTCAGTTACAATTTCATCAACATATCTAGGAGGCATCAGACCAGAGGAGAATGCACTCGGGCTATTTCTGCCACCAGTTCTTCCCATTGCTTATATATGCTGGCAGTGCAGAAAAGCAAAACATTAAAAAAATACCGCAAAGTCCAAACTCCTTGCCAAGGAAGAAAGAGAACTTGCAGCATACAGATGGAATATAAAATTTGATTTTCTCCTCTGAATGAATCAGATAAATATTTTTTCTACTAAGTGGCACTTTCCCCAAACATGCAGCATGAAAAATTACGAAGGACTTCAAGAAGGAACAAACGCCGTGTCTTTACATTTATGCAGCCTTGTGACAGCTGATCTCCCATGTGGCAGGAGTCCCAAGCCCTACAGACGTAGTACTGAAAACTGATTTGGAAGTTGAAGACATTGCTTGAAGCCACTGGAGATAGTAGTAACAGTCTTGGGAAGAGGAAGTCTGTTGAGATGTAGCAGCTCATTCCTGAGAAATCACACATGCTCCACCCCAAGGAGAAGAGCTAACAAAATCTCTTTCAGATGTGGAATTCTTGCCGATATTAACTTAGCAACTCTCCTGCTGCTTTTATTGCAGAAAAGGTTTTCACATGACGATCTTTCAAGCAAAAAATGGCTGTTGCGTTGTCCTTGCAGTAAGATCTGACCCACAAGAGTGGGCTGAGGAAAACCCCACATAAAACTGTCTCAGGATCTAGCCTGTGATGTTCTAATTTTAATTATGAAAGGTCTGGATGTTCAACCCTAACCCTTTATGTGTCTGTCAGGCAAGATGCTGGAAGGAGAATTCTGGAGTAACGTTTTCTTACAAAACGAATCTGCTACAAATTTGGCTGAGTCACACCACAGGTCCTTCTCAGCAGCATAATTAACTCTGCAAACCCAATCACCTCATCCAGATACTCCCATGGCTGTCCAAGCTGGTGGCTGATCTGATGCTACAGCATTTCTTCACAATCATGTTGATGTAGGCCTTCATGATTTTAATTATTTCTCCCACCTAATGAAATAAAGAGAATTATCAGACCCCTTTAGTAAACTATGAAACCACTGTGGATTCTCACAGGGTCCAAGACAAGCTGAAGACATATTTTACAAATCAACAATGCTAGAAATAGCAATAGCACTTAGACTTATATACCGCTTCGCAGCCCTCTCTTAAGCTGTTCACAGAGTCAGCGTATTGCCCTCAACAACCGGGGTCCTCATTTTACCGGCCTCGGAAGGATGGAAGGCCAAGTCAACCTTGAGCCGGTGAGAGTGAGTACTGCAGTCTAATCACTGTGCCCCCATGACTCATGCTAGATTGTGACTGAAATGTAAGCCATCGATACGCAATTTAGGGTTCCCCAGATGTATACTGACATGTAGATCTATCATTTCCAAAAAGCATAAATAACAATAGCACTGGCTGGAAGTAACAGAATATGAAATCAGCACACACATGGAAGGTATTAGAGTGGCTAAATCAAGTAATCAAAGCTTTCTATCCTGATACTGTCGTTGCTAAACAGTTTTTATGTGCTTATTTTATTAAAATTCTACCTTTCTTCAATGTTTTAGGAACTGCTTAAAATCCCCATTTTACAGCTTGAGATATGAGGTATAAAGAAAGAGATAAAATAATTCATTTATCATCATCTTAGAAAAGGAATTCCCCTTCTCATACACGAAAAAGTATTCAGAGAAAGCTGACTATGGCAGTTTTAAAAGATTATTTTTCTCACTATTGCTCAAAAATTCAGAAGCCCTTGCTGATCTATCCACGATTATCCAAAGATATATTAAACGTTCATAGCTTGTTTCCTGCTCTGAATGTGGAGCAAATAACAGAAGGAAAACATGGTCTATGAAGGGACTGCCTGATATTCTTACCAGCCACCTAACTTTCCAATTGAAGTTATATAATTAGCTGCTCTGCCTTACATTCTTCTAGCCTGGCGGATCTTAAAGTATGGTCTGGGAACTCCTGAGGATCACTGAGACACTTTCAGGAGGCCTGCAAAGTCAAATATTCTAGCCTTTCTCGTACGGTGCATATATTGATAGGTTTACTGTACTAGAATCCCTTTTCAATCATTTTTAAGAATGTCAAGGGGTCCTGTGACCAAAATGTTTGAGAACCACTGGTCTAACCCATCCTGCCTTAGAAGAGTCATTTTTGAGCTGTTTAAATTCTTGAGACAAGAATGCCCAAAAATGTACCTGGGGGGTTTCAAAGTACATCTCTCTTTCATCCACAGTCAGCTTGAAGGTGTTGGGCTGGGGAGCTCCGAAGAAGATAATCTGCTCATACTGGAAAGTTTCCAGAGGCTTTGGCTCTCCCCGTTTGTACAGTGACACATTCTCTGTATTGACGCTGAGCCAAAGGTCATTTGGAAAGCCCCCTTCTTTGCACTGTAAGAAAAGAACCAAGAAGTGTTAGCAAACAGGGATGGTATAACTGAGGAAACTGCTTTTGGCCAAAATTGACAGGAAGTGCATGATGTATAAACAGATCTTTTCCCTGCTCCAGCCTCAGGCTCCTTCAACCCTTGTCTTTTACCACTAGTGCTTTTTGTAAATATTTCTCAAAACAACAGGTGAAAAGTATTAAATTAAAATGGCTTCTTTACTCAGAAATTTCCTATGCTATCTTTTAATGCAAGGACTTCTCCACCTACAAGTCTCCATCTATCAAAGAAAGAAAGAAAGAAAGAAAGAGAGAGAGAGAGAGAGAGAGAAAGAAAGAAAGAAAGAAAGAAAGAAAGAAAGAAAGAAAGAAAGAAAGAAAGAAAGAAAGAAAGAAAGAAAGAAAGAAGAGAGCCAATTGTTTTGGGAGATGAAATTATCCAGGCTTTAGCTTGTTCTATGCTTTGTGCTGAGGGTTTCTAGCCACTAATATCACTTTAAAAGTTATTAAATGCGTGGGATCAATTGGAAAAGGAGCAATGGGAATTTTGGAAAGGGAAGGAAGATGGAACTTGAAATAAAAGTTTTGCAAATACAAATCTACCATTTAAAGATGTCTCTCAGAGCCCCTTCCCCAAAAGTTACTAGCTCAGGTGTGTATGCTCTGTATACCATCTAGTGCCGAACTGTAGCAACTGGATGCAACACACTTTCCTATCCCAACAAAAATAGTCCTTTATCCAGACAGGACATCAGAAGTGTCCATGTTCAGAAGTGATACATTAACAGCCACTATTGTAATTGAAGCAATGAATTGTGAAAGAAGCCACCCCTGTTAAAATCCCAGTTTAGTGCTGAACATTTCTGCAGCCAAGTGAAAATTTGAATCTGGAACTCTCCAGTTCTCTGTTGAGCTTCTTAACTTCTATACCACACAAGTTCTTCAGCAAGTTATTGAAGAACAGGTACCATTCTTAACAGGGATAACATAACAATGTAGATTTTTTTAAAAAAATAAAGATGCCGAAATAACATGCATAAAAGGTATTTTAGAAACTGTTAACTCAGGTGTGAGAATTATCTACAGACATTTTGAGCAAAGGGGCATAGTAGGAATTTTTAGAAAAATATCCTGGGCACGACACAAAAAACTAAAACTAAAACCCAGCAATGTGGGAACGCTAGATCACAAAGTGACTTTGATAGTGGGTACATCCAGTCACAAAACAAAAATGAGGAGGTGATTCCAGCAACCAGGTAACTTTCCTATGATCCTGAATACAAAAGGTGTCAACTGAATCACACAATACAACACAAATCTAGAATCACCAACATGCATAGTGCATGTTCATCCTCAGCTTCCTTCTTTTCCTTATTGCCATCCCAGTTTTCTTCTTTACCTTGTCCCTCCTTTCCTTCCTTCCTTGGCAGCTGGGAATATTAAAAAGGCAAAACCTTTTGTTTCATGCTATGTTTCCTTCCTTGGATTGTTTGTCCAAATGGAACACAGAACTAGAAGATGTCAGGTGGATAGAGGCCATTATTTCACACCAAAACTAATTAACAAGATTGTGGGGGGAAACACAAAACATCAGGAGGACTCTCGGGCTATGGGTAGAAGTATGTTCAGAGATAGTGCTGCTGCTGAGCATCACAGTGCTTTACCCCACACATGCGTCCATGTCTCTCTTACCTCAACGTCAAAAAGGGTGGAGCCGTAACCTGACCATTCTTTCATGATTGCCATGTAAGCCACCATGGCCTGTTGCTGTAGCAACCCCTGCAGTTTGTTCCATTTTTCTGTTACGCTGGCCCGAGCTGCTGACAGTTCTTCTTTCACCCACATCTCTACCATCTGCTCCTCTTCCACTTTTTGCTTCTTCACCGAGCCTGTCTTGAAGCCACGCTTCAGAGTGCCCTCCAGGAAGCTAGTCCGCCTTCTCTCCAGAACTTGGCTGCTGGAACCGCTACTCTTCATTGACTGCAGAATTTTCGACTTCAGACGGTTCACTGGATAGACGCTGTCGAGGGACCAGGAGATTTTGAAATAGTCCCCATAAAGATACTGCAGTCTCAGTGATGCCAAGTGTTGCAGGGTCTCCTCTGGTCCGGGGAAGTGACCATCAATGAGACTTTCATGCGCCTGTTAAAAAGTAAGAAGGAACAATTATTCCCAGCCTTTTATATTTGTTTATAGTGGAATGGAATGCGGCGTAGTGAATAGTATCACATTTCAGGCTATACCTCACAGGTGACACTAGTACTGAAATGTGCAAAATGTGAGCTTGCAGCTATTATGATTAAAACCTGTAAGATGTTCAATAGCATAGACCAGTGATGCCATCGTGTGCCGTAAGCAGGGGATGTGCAGGGTGGTTGCACGCATGTGTGTCCACACCCATAATTCTATGCGCCTCCCCCCCCCGCATGCACGTGCAACCCCCCCCTGTGCTCCTCCCGCTTTTGGCATGTGATGGCACGGTTGACCCAGTAGGCCCGTTTTTCACCCTCCCCAGGCTCCAAAGACTTTCTAGGAGCCTGGGGAGGGCGAAAACAGCCTCCCCCCCGGAGCCCCTCCAGAGACCGGAAACAGCCTGTTTGCCGACTTCTGGTGGGCCCAGAAGGCCCGAAAATCAGCTGGCCAGCGCACGCATGCATGCTGGAGCTAAGCTAGGGCAACGCTCGCGTGCCCACCAATATGGCTCCGCGTGCCACCTGTGGCACGTGTGCCATAGGTTCGCCATCACGGGCATAGAATCTCCTGACTTTGGAATTCCGTTTTATCGTAATTACAGTATAATGATTCATGTCTCAGGTAATGTAGATCCATTTGGTTTGTTCGCAGCAATGTGCCAGAGGAGGCTAATTCTTTTCATCTCAGTCTGATCCATCTAAACACCAACTACCTGATGTGTTGACGTAAAATCTTTGGCCCAGTCAGCTCCTAACCCAGTCCTGATCAATGCTCCTGGCAGCATATACTCTCACTAACTGCATCAAAAATGCCCATTTTAGGGAATATGGAATTCCCACCTATTTTCTTTTCCAATTCTGTTTAGTTTTTTAATAAGCTTCCTACCTATTGAATGCAAGCAAGGCTTCATCACTTCATTGCCCCCTTTCCAACTAGAAGGCAGCAACAGCTTGAGAACAGGCTCCTTGGGCTAAAAGGAAGCCTCTCCAATCCCATTGCTGGTTTAGTTCCGTCATTTGATAACATGCAACATCCATCCTTGACCCAATGAAGTTGTATGAATCTAGCTGCTTAGTCTGTCTCATAGAAGGCTTACCTGCTCAAACATAAAGGCGAATTCCACTCCCTCCTTGGGAACATTTTCAACATCAAGAAAGCAATAGAGTTTAAAATACAGCTGCCAATGGCCGTCCACATCCTCTTCCATGGATCCAGAAAGTCTAAACACATAGGAGGAGAGTTTGGTGATCATTTTTTAAAAAAATTTGATATATGATGCCCTTTTCCGGAGACTCAGGACAGCTTACAATGTGTTAAGCAATAGCCTTCATACTTTTGTATATTTATACAAAGTCAGTTTATTGCCCCCACAAACTGGGATTATAGATCAAGAAGACGACTAAAATGTCACAGGAATGTTACTGAAAACTATTTCTTGCAACTCCTTCCACAACGTTTAGAAGAGCTCAGCACGTGGTACACCACCAACATTTTTGTATCACTGCAAATAGCAGCATGAGTGGGACAAGTTATGAGATGCTGATACTGCTTGTGACAAGTATCAACTTGCATTATAGCTAATAGCATTAGCATTAACTTGCATTAGCATTATAGCTAATGAGGTAATATATGGCCTATATTGGAAAGGGGGGAGGGGGCTTAAAAACACTGTCCTCCATTGTCCAGGATTCATTTGTAACTCCGTGTGAGTACAGATTTAGATATATGAAGCATGGTATTGCAAATGGGCCATAGCCTTCTTAGCAAGAAACACAGACTAAATTCTTAGCAAAAAACGAAGACTAAACTTAAATAGAGGGCCTGAGGCCTAAATAATTTGTATGGGTATTTTCACACTATGGACGCTCAACTTTACAGATATGTCTTACATGCTTGAAGTCTAAGTATAGCGATTTTTCCTACCTCTCAAACTTGGCCAAAACATCTGCTACAATCACCCGGCTCTCGATGGCTTTATCTACATGTTTATTGCGCTCAAAGAGGGCAAACATATTCCGACTGTCTTCCATGGCCAGCCCACGGATCAGCTTCTCTACCACCTGAAAGTAGAGGGAGAAAGTAGGAAAGTTGAGCCTGACCAAGTCATTCCATCTTTGTTCAACAACGGAATTGGGCAATAAGACGTGATTGGGAAAGGCTACAAACAGACTGGACAAAGGATGTACATTTTGAGACAGGGTTTCTAAGGAACTGGCCTACAGATCAGAAGGGAAGAGAGAGCTTCTATTTCCAATATTTTACCATATTATTCGGAGTATAAGACGCACCTTTTCCCCCCAAAAAAGAGGGTGAAAATCTGGGGGCATCTTATACCCTGAACATAGCTC
This sequence comes from Ptyas mucosa, assembly GCA_012654045.1. Taxonomy (NCBI): domain Eukaryota; kingdom Metazoa; phylum Chordata; class Lepidosauria; order Squamata; family Colubridae; genus Ptyas; species Ptyas mucosa. The sequence goes on along the minus strand of WNWU01000045.1, from coordinate 4,443,615 downwards.
CTTCCAGCTTCTCAAATGGAGGTTTCAGAAGCTGAAAAAAACATCAGAAACGAAGCTTCAGAAAAGAAGCCCCCAAAGAAGAGCTTCAGAGGCTTTTTTTCTGGAGCTCTGTTTCGGAGGCTTTCAGAGGCAGAAAAAAAAGCAAAAAACCCCAAGGAACCAGTTGCTAAAATCCACCTCTGGGAACAGCTGATTGCAGGTATTCCGGGAGGCTGATCCACCTCCTGCCAATCAGCTTTTTTCTTATTTTCCTCCCCAAAAACTAAGGTGTGTCTTATACTCCGGTGCATCTTATACTCCGAAAAATACAGTAATTCTTTCTTGGATCAATCAGTGAAGAGACAGCAATTCCTAGAGTTCTTAGACAGTCCAACTTTAAAAAAAACCTTCTGTTCTTACCTCCCCGGCACTGGTGTGAGAATTGATAGTGATCTGACAGGAACCTCCTCCGTGGCAATAGACAGTAGTGGTCATTTCCTCCCGAGCAATAAGTGCTTGTATTTCCTCCTGGGAGGGGACAAATTCTCTGCTCTTGGTTCTCTTCAGGGAATCAGTGATGAACTGAGAATACTGGTCTACTTCCGTGCCCAGAAAGAGATCTTTTACTCTGTGATGGGAAAAGAAGAGGTACAGTGTCTTGTAACATGTTTTGATTCAGAACCTTTCATCATTTGTACATGGCAGAAGAGAAGCCAAACTCATTCAGAGGCCATAAGTTACTTATCACCCACAAGATGATTCTGTCATTTGATTTAAAAGAAATTATACTAATTTGGGCATCTCGCACCAGAGGGTATTTAACGTTTTCTGACTATAAGGCTAGTATTCCGTTTTCATTTTTACAGCATCAGGGAATAAAGAGCACAACTGTGTAATAAAGCAGAGTTCCCCAATCTTTCTGGGTTGGCGGCCCAGAGGGGGGGGGGAGGCGCCTTTACACGTGCTTGTGCATGCGCGAACAGGGCCGTGAGCGTGACACTCATGGTGATGCTCGAGCACGTGCAACACTCGTGGCAACACTTGCTGGCAATGCTAGTACCCACACAACACTCGCGGCAATGCTAGCACATGGGACACTTGCAGTAATGTTAGTGCAAGTAGGAGGGTGCAGATGGGTGCATGCTGGCCAGCCACTCACACAGCCCGGTGGTCAACAGGCCACGGTCCATAGTTTCGGGACACTTGTAATTGAGTATTAGGAGAGGCAATGTAAACATATCTCATTGGGGGTCTTACAATATACAGGACATAAAGCATGGATCAGAATCTCTCCCAGCATCTGGTCTAGTTTTAACTTTCAACTGTGATCTACACCCAGGGGCAATAAAAGCATGAGTGCGCATAGAATACCTCTTACCTCCTGAGATGAAACTTGAGATAACGGAGGATTCCCCGGCTGGGAAGGAAAGTACAGCTCATGCAGGTCATGAGCTGCCAGTGGTGAAGGTTACCAGGGCTGTTGGGCTGTGGCACATGATTGGTTTGCTTGATCAGCTGACAATAGACTTCATCGCGGAGGCCCCTGAGATCATGGCAGGTCTGAAGGATGCCCTGAATAATGGGGATAGGGTCAGACACTGACTCGATTTCCTGAAGGGAGTTGAAGATCTTCATGGCTTCATCCTGAAGACTGCTGTAGCCCTTCTCTTGCTGCACTGTAAGGGAAAAAGAGGCACAAGAACAAGGCAAGGGAGAGGACAATCAGTATAGTACCTCCTTGGGAAATATCTGTTTGTTAGGCAGTTTCAGGTTTAAATATAATAATCTTACAAAAATTACATATATGCCCCTCAGGGGGTTGCAACACAGTTACTAATGTCTATTCTAGCCTTCTCTGAATTGGCATCCACCAGATGTCTAAAACTGTAAGGGATTATGCTAGATTAAATTTATCAGATCTGACAGTGCCAGATAGGAAAGATTCACTGCAGTCCCACAGAATAGTGTGCATAATCGCTCTCCTAGAACGATGCAGGATTCTCCATCACCTTCTCTTTTCCATCTGGAAACGCACTAGATTCTACTCTGCTCTGAAAGGCAGAAAAAAGACAATCTGAGCTAAGGAGATAATTGATGCAATAAGAAATACAATAAAATTGATTTAATTCGAGTTAGAAAAGGGAACCAAATTACCAGCATAATTCCCGAGGGTTGTCTGGGTAAGATATATTTTAAATAATATTGCTATTATTAATTGCATAGTAATGATTTCTAACATTGTGAATACAAGAGTGCCCCATCCTATTTACTGAATAAACTCAGTTTTGCATGCTTAATCTAAAGACAACAGCACTAAAAACATTGCTTTTTGCTGATGTACATTTATGAATTTGTCTCACTAAAATAACGGATCTTTTGCTTTTTAATCAAATATCTGTAGGACTGCACTGCTCATTTTTACAGTCTTTTAGATATGGGGCTTGATACTCCAGAACTTTGCCCTCTCGCCAGCTACATTTTGACAATTGTTGTTTTTCTTTCCTCCACTTTCTGACTTGGCTCCTCAAATGTCAAAGCCATAGCTACTTACTGTTGATCCCAACATCTCCATAAGGCAGTGGCAGCAGTGGTGAGTGCAAGGGATGTTGGGTGTATCTCAGGATGGGATTCCTTCGGTAGATTTGTTCTACCGCTTCAGAATTAGTATTATTTTCCTGAAGGAAACAGAAGGGGGCAGGGAGAGAGAAGGAGAGTGACAGAAATGCTTCCAGTGGCTTTGCCTTTTTTCCTCCCAACATACAGGGTGTACCAAAAACCAGGCCCCCATTGGTCCACTAACAATAAGTTTTATTTTTTTCCAGAGAAAATATTACTGTTAATGTTGGAAGGTCATTACTTTTAATTACATTTGAACCAGCCATCTTCTACATGTGACATGTATGATGTACTAATGATTTAAGCCGCTGATGCAACATAATATGCAGCCTTTATTATGCTGTACATATCTAACACACCATGAAGGATCTACTACTGTAGGTAAAGTCTGTGGTGAAAAATGCATATGTAGCTGTATAATATTATCAAATGTCCCTGATTTAGTGATGGGGATAGGAATAAAGAGGGTTCACACATTAAAAAATGCATTTGTGATTAAAAACAAGAAAGGCTGGTCAGGACCCTGGAGTTATGTTCATATCCAGAAGGAGATTAAATTATGGCTTCTGTGTAGAGCTCAATTAAGGCTTTGTAGAACTCACCCTAATGTCACGAATAAGTTGCTGTGTGGGTGTTTCAATGGGAACTTTGCTGTCAATGACTCCTTGGATGGCAGAGGCCCAGCGCATGGCTTCATTCAACAACTTTGTGTAGAGGTGGTATGAATGCTTTCTGCCATGCACTGTGATGTTCCAGTAACCTGCTGGCACAAACACAACCAAGATGAGTGTGTCACTATTTCAGACCAGTAAATAACAAGCAAGGCAACGGAGAAGAAAGGAAGAGGTGCTACTCAGCCAAGACATGAAGGCAATATGTTGTGTCCAACTGCAGTGTGATGTAATGTTATCTGTGCAGCCCAAAGGCTCTGAAAGCTATTGGTTCTGCTATCAGAATGCTAATTAAAACCTCTTTGATTAGGACTGCTCCATCGTTCGTTGAACATGGAAACTTGCTTTGCTTCGAGAAACCAATGAATGAAATGTTAAGATACGCAGGTTTGTACAATATTGGTTCAAGAAACACCTGGGCTTCTCAAGTAGGAATGCAGAGCTAAGATCTAATTATTTTTTTCTGGTTTTTTTTTTCTAGCCATGCATGGAAGGTAAGCAAGTTGTTAGTGGAGAAGCACAGCAAACCGTTTCTCCTAGCAATTTAATTTCCTCTGGATGGGAAGGGACTTCATTCTACTAACCTGGCATTCAAGGTAAATGTAAAAGTCTGTTCTGTTTTTCTAAATGTGAATGAATATATAAAAGAAAGACCGACTGTATGCCTGAACCAAGTCAAATAATGATATGTGAGAATATGGGTCGTAAGAACTCACCAACCCACTGTTTTGATATAACCTGTTAAGTTAGCCAGCGCTGTGTGGTGCCCAGGTTTCATTTTCCTAGTCTGATATTATTGGCATCAGTGGTGGGTTTCTATCAGTTCGGGCAAACTGGTAGCGACGGTGGGAGGCTCCGCCCACCCACCCGGACGTCATCATGAACGCTCTGCACATGCACAGAAGGTTCTGCGTATATGCAGAAGCGCCATGCACGAGTGCACACTCACAGTTCGAATCGGTAGCGAAGGTAAGTGAAACCTACTACTGATTGGCATGTATCTCTTAGCTGAGCTGAAGCTGTCCTCATGATTATCAGCTATACATGTAGTCCTTGACTTACAAAAGTTTGTTTAGTGACCGTTCAAAGTTATAATGGCACTGAAAAAAGTGTCGTATGACCATTTTTCACAGTTCCAACCTTTGCAGCATCCCCAGGATCATGTGATCAAATTTCAACTATTTGGCAACTGGTACATATCCCAGGATCATGTGATCCCCTTTTACAACCTTCTGACAAGCAAAGTCAATGGGAAAGCTGGATTCACTTAACAGCCATGTTAGTAACTTGTTAACTGCAGTGATATTAACAATTGAGCAGTGATGAAATCCATTTTTTTTTACTACCGGTTCTGTGGGCGTGGCTTGGTGGGCGTGGTATGGCTTGGTGGGTGTGGCAGGGGAAGGATACTGCAAAATCTCCATTCCCTCCCCACTCCAGGAGAAAGATATTGCAAAATCTCCATTCCCACCCCACTCTGGGGCCAGCCAGAGATGGTATTTGCCAGTTCTCCGAACTACTCAAAATTTCCGCTACCGGTTCTCCAGAACCTGTCAGAACCTGCTGGATTTCACCCCTGCAATTGAGGCAAGTAAGGTTGTAAAATGGGGCAAAACTGACTTAGCAACAGAAATTATGGCCTCAATTGTGGTCATAAATTGAGGACTACCTACATTTTAACAAACTGTGATTTAGTCTATTTCTAGAGTCTGGACATATCTGCAACATAATTATACTTTTTCTACAATAACTGTATCCAGAGTAAAAGGTATTTTAGAGCGAGGTTACAGCTAAAGGCGATATTGGACTCATTGTTGCTTTTATGGAATTCCATGTTCGCATCAAGCTGCTTTACAATAGATGCTTTTAAGTTTTGATTTTGCCATGTTTCTTTGTTATCATAAATATCTGTGAAATCTGTTGGCTATACTGGCACCTTCTGACGTTCTGCTGTTCAAGGATTTTTTAATTAATTTTTCATTTTTGTTTTTCCTAAGTTCATGCGCACTTAATGATTCACGATTATTTCTGAAGATGACGAGTTTAATTTTATATATTTAATTGATCAGTTAATCAACCTTAAATGTTATAACAATTGTAAATTTTCTATTTACTAATACCGGTATTATTTTTCATGCACTATATTCTTTCTCACCTTTTTTTCTTTTTATGTAGCAATGTATTTTATTATTTAAACATTTTAAAATAAATAAACTAAAAATTTGCCTATTTCTGCTCTACATGGAGCATATACAGGCATTTTCCCACGTGTTAATTATACCCATGTCCAATTATAAATACAGACACATTTCCACCTATTTATAATTGCACATAATGAATGCAATAAAACCCACCGAAGTTTTTGCAGGTGTCAGAAGAACGTGTCCACTTGCTTACATAGATAGCGCTTACCAGTTTCTTTGAAGATCCTTTCATCGGGCTGGATCACTGAGCAGAGGCTGTTGAGAACAAGCGTCCCGAGCTTGGTGGCGGTGCGTTCGGAAGACTTGTAATAGTCAAGGGCAGTGCTGGTCAGTACAAACCAGCGTTTCTTCAGCTTCAGGGACAATGTCTTGCTGTTGCTCTGGACCTCCTTATGTAGCCACCCTGACAGAAAATACAGGATCCATAAACTCAGCAACAGAAAACTTGTGCTCCTTTAGTACATCTGTGCTCCTGGCTGCTGAGGGGACTGTGGTGAAGCATCAGATCTTCCTTTCTCACTTTCTAGCTTCACCTTCTGACTTTCCCCGTAAAGTAATTGCACTAAGATTGTACTATATGATGCTCCCAGGGCCGTAGGTGGCTTCCAACAGTATGGAGTATGGCAGTGATGGCTAACCTTTTTTCCTTCGGGTGCCAAAAGCGTACACAAGCGTGCTATCGTGCGCACGCACGTGCCCACACCCATAATGCAATGCCCCTCCCGCATGCCCTGCCCCTCTGCACATGCGCGACCCCCCTCCCGCATGCGCACGTGATCCCTGCATGTGCACACAACTCCCCCCCCTTTTGGCCTCACACCCCAAAATAGCACTGGGGGGTGGGGGAAGCCTTTGCCTCCCAAAACAGCGGGGGCGGGGGGGGGGAATTTCCCAAATGGCTGGGAGTGGGGGGGAAGTTTCCAAAACAGCTGGGAGGGAAGGAAAAAAAGCCTTTGCCTCCCAAAACGGCTGGGGTGGGGGAGAAAGCTTCCAAAATGGCTGGGAAGGGAGAAAAAACCTTTGCCTCCCAAAACGGCTGGGAGTGGGGGGAAAGCTTCCAAAACGGCTGGGAGGAGGAAAAAAAGACTTTGCCTCCCAAAACAGCTGGGGCGGGAGAGGAGGGAAAAAAGCCTCACCTCCCAAAACATCACTGGGAGGGGAATCTCCGGAGATCTGGAAAGGCACAGGCAGCAGAAAGTGAGGAGAAAGGTAGGTCTCCCCACGCATGCCATTTGCAGGGCAGACCCGAAAATCAGCTGGCCGGCGGGAAGTGATTGCGCCTGCCCAGTGGAGCTGAGCTAGGCGATGGCTTGCGTGCCCCAGAGAGGGCTCCATATGCCACCTGTGGTATGCATGTCATAGGTTCGCCATCACGGGAGTATGGTGTCCTCTAAAAATTGCCACCAAGTAATCATTCTTAATGTGACAAAAGAGGAAGATTATTAAATCCATGGGGAATAATTATATTTCATATATTTTAAGTATATGAATTTGTATTAATATAATTGCACACACCCCCCCCAAAGTTGCATTTCCTTGAACTAAGCAGCTATTGATTGATTGATTGGAGTTTTTATGCAACTCCAATCCAGCTTCTCACACATTCTTTCAATAAAAAGTTCAAAATAGCAGAGCAATATCACAGATAATTAAATAACTATCAAAAATAAATAAAATTACAAACAACAACAAAACGCCCATGACTCCTGAGAAACAACAACAACCCAAAAACAACCAAGGGAGCTTTATATTAAGTTTAGCATGTTTTGTTCAGTATTATTTATACAAACATATATACAGCTGCCATGTATCTTTACAGCAATCTTCACAATCCCTCCATAGAGCCTTTCAACAGGTTGCCGGATGATCATCCAATGAATTCTTGGCTCAGAATTTAATAGTTTGCTTTTCTAGTCAAGTTCAGGGGTGGGTTCTAAATTTTTTTACTACTGGTTCTGTGGGTGTGGCTTATTTTGTGGGCGTGGCTTGATGGTCATGTGACAATTATTTAGGATTTAGCAGAGGTATTGGTCTACCAGGCTTTTAACTGCTTGCAGAGCTGTACCGATCTACCCATTTATTTTTGCAGGCACTGATCTACTCATGTATTTTTTGAGGCACTGGTCTACCCATTTATTTTGCAGGCACTGATCTACTCATGTATTTTTTGAGGCACTGGTCTACCCATTTATTTTGCAGGTACTGATCTACTCATGTATTTTTGCAGGCACTGGTCTACTCATTTGTTTTCTTTTAACACTGATCAGCTGTAGGGCGGCCCTTTGAAGCCCCACGGCAAGAGTTTAAACAGTGTTTTTTCCCTCTAGCCATCAGCTGGGACTCAGGAGGCAGCAATAGATTGGGGGTGGGGCCAAATAAAAGGTAAGAATAACGCAGGGTGTGGGTGGGAGGATGCGGGGGGGCGGGGGGGGACAGAACTAGTTCGGTGACGTCATATCGTCACTGCTACCGGCTCAGAAGAACCAGGCCGAACCGGAAGGAACCCACCACTGGTCAAGATATTGTCTCAATTTTCAGCTATGTTTGATGACTTCCAGAAGAGAACTATAGTTCCCACACTTATATTGGCTGGGAATTCTGAACATGAAGTTCAACATTTCACACTAAGAAATGATTTAGTTGATTGTCTATGGAGATTCTCAATCATCCAGGTCATGGTTGTCCCAAAGATGCTTTTCCAAAAGGCAACTGGATTTTCTTGTTTGTTTGTTTTTTCATTGAAAATGTTGTGCTTCTCACCCAAGAAGCATCTTCAGTTCTGGAGAAATTGAAGAAGCTTCTTGGATGAGACGCGAAATGTTTTCAAGGAAAAAAACCATGAAAATCCAGTTGCCTCTTGGAAAAGCACCTTTAGGATTTAGCTGATTATTTCTGCCTTGGTCATCTCTGCAACTTCATTTTTTTTACCTCTCACAATAAATTCCTGCCCATCAACCCTGGATTCGCCTTTGGGCTTCTGTAGGAGAGAGATCCAGTGGTGCATCTCTTCAGGGATGTCACTGTTGCAATGAATGACTCTATTTGCCGTGATGATCACAAAGGAATTTGGCCTGCAAAATATAAGGAAGGTACTTCATCTCATCCTTGCCACGGAAAGCTTGCTGTGTTCACCTATTTAACATTTACAGAATTTACTTCCTGGGAAGAGAAGTGAACAGCTCTACTTCCCAGGTCTAAGCTCAGCATCTTAGCCACTGAACCACCATGTCCCCTTATATATACTATACTATACTATACTATACTATACTATACTATACTATACTATACATCTATACCTACATACATACATGCCATACTATAGTAATGTTAAAATTATAGAAGGAAAAAACCAATGAGAAAACAATCACAATCTAATTAAATACAAAGCTTACCTGTCAGGATTATCAGATGCACAGACAGAATCAATCAGCCCAACATCAAGGGTTCCCTTTAAAAAAACAACAAGAAGTTATAATAGTAAATATACAACTGGTATATTTATAAAACTTCATATTTTCTTTCCTGCCTTTTTTTCCTCAAATTTGTTTCAGATAACCTATAATGACCAAGGTGGTTAGGAGCTGGTTGGCTTCTTAAATGAGTGGAATTTAAGCACTCTGTGCCCTGCCTCTATCTCCACTCAAGATGGGATATTAGGAACTCCAAATATCCTTTCATCCATACAAAGTATCAGACTGACAAACACACTTCTGTGCCAGGTGCAGAGGATGCACCAAAGGATATATGATCAATTTCTAGAGAATCTACCGCATATTACGCTGCTTATAACAGGGGTCCCCAACTCCAGGTACATGGAGTGGCACTGGGCTGCTGCCTGCCAGAAACCGGGCCACCCAAATAAGCAAAGCCCATCCGTGGGATGCAGGCGGCACAAGAAACCACGCCCCCTCCAATCCGTGGAAAAACATATCTCCATGGAATCAGTTCCTGGTGCCCAAAAGATTTTAGTTTACAGTTTTGGACTGGATCTTCTATGGCGATTCTATGAGATGCCAATTAAACCACTCTGATCAGCAGCAGCCATATGACTAAGATATAGACAATATTGAATTCATGAGAGACAACATAATCTTTCCAACATGATGTTCTCCTAATTGTTGCTCACCACCGCATTCTTTGGATTGGCTTGTTCATCTTGCATTTCTCTCAGCTGTTGCTCTGTGGCACTATGCACATGACTTAGGACATTAAACCAGTCACTGTCAAAATAAAATAATAAATAATTAGAATCCATTTTAGATGGCCAGCAATGCCAGGCGTATGTAATTTACCAGGCAGATGGATCATTACATCATCATGTGGCATTATTCCCCTCTGAATGTTTCCTACAAAGTTAACCAATTATTAAATGCTAGCTGTATGTTTTCTATGGAACATTTATAGAATATACTAGTTTATTCTAAGTTCAACCATTACATTTAACAGGTTTTGCTTTCTATAATGGCTAGTGAATGCGATCATGAATAATAAGTCAGAAGCTATTAATCACGATTTGTTGGATATAGCCAATTGTGATTTAACCAACAAACTGCCTGGATTTAGATAATACAATAAGTCAAAAGAAAAAAACAAGAAAATGAATGTGATAATTTGTCACTGACAGATGGTGATTTTCCAAGATATTGGGCACAGGTCTTTCTCAGTTCTGCTATGTAACAACGTTTAGAAAGACTTAATGTGATTCTTTCAATGTAGATTGTATCATATGTTGTTCTCATAGTCTGACACAAGATAAGTAGGATATATTTGCAGTCATAGGATAAATGTCTGCATAGTTATAGCTAAGTTATTACTTTGGAATGGAATACAGCTTATGAAAAAGCCAATTGTGGGGGGCAGTTTGAGTACAGTCTGAAGCTGTGGCATGGAACATACAAGTCACAAAGACTAAAAAAGGCCATTAATGTATCGGTTTCATTAAATAAATCATCCAATTTAAACTATAATATGGCACAAACAGATACAATACAATTAAGTACCTTCAGATAACGAAAGCTTTACATAGTAAGCAGACATTACTACTATATTTCACTGTCAGATATTCAGATATTAAGTCTTCTGAGTAATCTTCTGACTCTTGAATCATAATATAGCAACAGACAGAAGCGGAAGTGTCTGCAATTATGTGTTACTTTAGCAGAGATTACACATTTTCTATGCCAGTTCAATGGAGCTTGTGAATTGGTTGCAAGGAGGATCTTATTGCTTCACAAAGGGAAAAACAGTTGGTATTTCTAGGAGTTGGATCTGCAAAAGAAAAGTCTCAGAGACAGACACAACTTTTGTTTTACCTGGCATCCTCTGGTGACTCCGCCACTATATGGTAAACCCGATCACCTGTCACAATATCCAGGGCATTCTCTTTCTCATGAATATCCACAATTTCCCTGAAAAAGACCATGCATTAAGAACCAGACTGCCAAAGATACCCAATAAACTTTAGCCTTTTTCTCTTTGGCACATTTGGCATTAAGAAAGTTTGGAGCTCCTTTTGTCTTATAGAAGCAGCTCAGATCATCCTTCCTGGCAAGGTCAAATGTACAAGAAAGAACAACAGAGGAGATTTTAGTGTGGGTTAAGCAAACATTTTATAGTCAGGGACCTAAAAGCGCTTCTTGCTTTAGCAGCCACCAGCAAATCCAACAACAACTGAAGATCAAGGAGCTTTCTAAGACTGGGAAGATAGTCGCATCGAAATCAGGCTGAACCTCAATCCCCAAGCCCAGTTTCATATTTCCCAACAGCGCCACTGTCTTGCCCGGATTTAACTTCAACTTGTTCTAATTCACCTAACCATTATTAAATGCAGGTAATATGAAGTATTATATATAAATATATGAAGGGACGCGGTGGCTCAGTGGCTAAGACCCTGAGGTTGTCGATCGAAAGGTCGGCAGTTCAGCGGTTCGAATCCCCAGTGCCGCGTAACGGGGTGAGCTCCCGTTATTTGTCCCAGCTTCTGCCAACCTAGCAGTTTGAAAGCACGTAAAAAATGCAAGTAGAAAAAAAATAGGGGCCACCTTTGGTGGGAAGGTAACAGCGTTCCGTGCGCCTTTGGCGTTGAGTCATGCTGGACACATGACCACGGAGACATCTTTGGGCAGCGCTGGTTCTTTGGCTTTGAAACAGAGATGAGCACCACCCCCTAGAGTCGGGAACTACTAACATATATGTGCGAGGGGAACCTTTACCTTTATGTTTTAAGTGCTTCCTTGGATTAAGGAATAGTAGAAATTAGTTTCATCAAAATATTAATAATGCCCCACTCTAAAATGCCTGATGTCTCCCAGGAATTTCATATAGCTATTGAGCAGCATGGGGAATAAGACGTAACATGTGAAGTAAGTGAACAGCAATATCCCAGAAGCATTTATAGATATAAACTGCTGGAAAAATTTATATTCCCAAGGACCAATGCAACTAAACAATTCAGAAGGATATCACAATTAGTAGTATCATTAGTTTAGCGCTTCCTCCATATTGCTATGTATGTTTTCCACCTCAAAAAGACTAATGATAATACATTAGTTTTTGGTAAAGGTTTAGAGCAGAGTCAACCCGCTCCTTACATTTGGATACAGTTTGAGGGTCTATAGTAGCTCTCAAGGCTGATTTTTTTTTTCCCCAGACAAAGTGGTTAGAAAAATCCAAATAGGAGTAGGAAAGTAGCCTAACATGAAAGATGGAGCTAATGGAAAGTTAGAAGGAACATGAGGGTAAACAGCCCTCTTTACAAGTAATGAATATCATCGAGAAATATAGGAGTCAAACTGACCATAGAGAGTTTTCAGACAAGAAGAACAATTTTGCATGAATGGGAACATTGGAATTCAAAAGTTTAAAATATGGCCCTTCAGAGAGATGCCAATTTACTTTCACAGCGTTTGAGCTACGTTTGAAGTATTCTGGGACTTAGATCCTAAAATTATTTCTCTGAAGACCAGGCTGCTGAGAATTCTGCTCTTTTCCTTCCAACAGTGAACAAAGAAGTAAAATAATGAGTTAGGTTAAATGGTCGAGCCTTATTTTCCTTGAAAGGAGAGACATAATAGCATTGCCCGTACTTTGCTTTCCTGATATCAATTGTTCCTTTCAGCTTTTCTTCACTGTCATTCTCAAAATACATCAGCTTGGCCTCTCTCAGGACAAACCAGCGCCGTTTCCAATTCCGTCGAGATAATGTGGACATGCCTCCTCCTTTCTTATAAAGCCAGCCTGACTTTAAGGCCTCCTGTTTGGCTCGGAACCACATAAAGGCCTCATTTTTTAGGACACACCAACGCCGCCTCCAGGGGTTCATCAACCCCCCTGCAAGGAAAACAAACCAAGTTGGAAAAATCTGACAAGATAATGATAGATTCCTATTTCTGCCCATGACTGTAAGATTGCCCTAAAAAATGAAATATTTCCTATAAGTATAGTTAATGTCTACTTATTATTTAAACAATCTGTATGGCTGTTCACCTCACTGTAATGTGACTTTGGAAGCTGACAATGAACCATGATAAAAAAAATACTAAGCCCATAAAAAGAAGAAGGTACAAAAATCAATATGCATATGGGAGTGAGGCTCTATTGGGCAATCAGAATAGCAGTTACCTCCTGTGGTGGGATACAGACATGGAGAATTCTAAGACCAACAGGGAGTGATCCATCCATAACAATAAACCAATGGGAATAGCTTCCAATTCAGTCTGATTATCAATTTTAAAATAAAAACTTACATCCCAGAATTTACTTACACCTGTACTATTTATGATTTTATTGAAAAGGGAAATAGGGGTATTATGTAAAGAAAGAAAAGAAAAATAATCATAAACCACTATACCAGTTTCCTGTTCTTTTTTTTCCTACAACACTATAAATCCTATAAATTTGATTCCTGTTATTTTTTTTGGGGGGGGGAAGCTTTTTTGGTAGTAGTGCTATTAGCAATTTTGAACCATTATTACAGTTATTATAGAAGAAGCTTGCTACAGTTGGGCAAACATGGCTCACAAAAAACAATGTGCCAAGAGTACAGAATCTGGATTTATTCCCCCATCTACAAAGCTCAACATATACTCTTTTAGGAAATCCTGAAGATCTAGGGTCCTGAAAACAACTTATCTCTAAAATGGGAGGAGTGTCTTAGATTCACAGAGAATATGGTAATGAAGACAAATTATTTTTTTCCTGTCTGCTTTACCCTTTAAGACAGAGTTCATCTTAAGTTCAGGGCTGTCTTCCTTTCAGGTAAATTATGTAGTTTTCACTTTAGTCCCAGCCACAGAAGTATAATACACAGAAATAAGTTAGCCTCCCCATATGCTATCTTTGAAGCTGTTTGGGAAAGGAATGGAGAAAGCACTGCAAATTAATTATAAACCTAGATTGGGAGTGGGAAGCATTATCTTGGTGTCAGAACATTATCTCACTGGGTGCCTATGGCTATTGGCCAAGTAATTTGATAATATTAGAGCTAGCTACAAATGAAAGGGTTTTTAAACTTTAAGAAAAGCCACTGGACAGCCCTGAAAAAATAGCCAGAATAGAGTATGTGGGGTGGGGGGTTGGATAGGAAGTTGGCACATGGCAGGAAGGAGAGGAGTGGACGAAAATATCTGTGGGCATTTATAGAATACCTGGACGGGCGTATGTGTATGCAAAATAAATATCTGGACCTTCTTCATTCTAATATGAAACCCAGTTTATCTATTCATAAAGGTGATCTAGAAACTTGATCTAGAAACAACTTTAGAAAAAAAAATCCTTTGAAACCTCTTCTCTAAAAAGATATATTTTATACTGGAATGAATACAGGACCAAGTAGCAAAAAAAGAGAGAGAGAGAGAAAAGAAAGAATGTACTAACTTAAGATGAGTGATTGCAGAAGCAAACAACCTGCTAAATTCATGGAATTTAGTTATGGAACTGAGAAAACTCCTTACCCTTCATGTAGAGATAGCTGTGAAAATATGCGGGCCCAGATCCATTGAACAGAGTGACCCGGCCACAACAGAATTCTTCATCTGTGTCCATATAAGTATCCCCTTCTTCATCCTTGGTATCTAAAAACTAGGAGAGAAATGAATCATTGTTATCTGATAACTATCCAACTTCTATTACATGTTAGATAAATTGATTTCCTGGGTACAGTAACAACTGTACAGGGGTTGCATCAAAACCGCTCATTCAAGAATTAATTTAAAAAATGAATGAGAAAAAAGTATGACTAGTAGCAAGTTGGATGGACTCAATGCAGCGAAGGGCCAGGTTAGGAATAGAAATGGATCACCCTGGAGAAAGTTGATTTATGCGGTCATCAAGAATCAAAACTGACTTAATGCACATAATCGATTAATTAATCAAAATAGAAAAAATAGTAGGATCATTAATTTGATAAGGAAAATTTACATGAAGTAATTTAGCACTTTTTGATGGGCAAAATATTTCTTCACTCAATTTGCCCCATAAGAATATTAAACCAGATTTTAATCCAGCAAGAAGGAAGCAAGGATATATTGAGATGGGTAAAGGAAGTAACTATTGAGAATGACTTCAAGATTACTTAGATATAAGGAGATTTAGAGTATTAATGCTAAACAATATGTAAAAACTTAACACAGAGGCTGGTCTTTGGCTCAGGCAACAGAACAATTAGAAGCAACCACTGAACACTATTTCAAGGTCAAAAGAAGTGTGTCTAGTTTGATCAACTTTCTCCTATCATTTTTATAACAGAAGACATTCTCTATCATTAATGGTCCTTATCTGAACGAACAAACACACACATACACACACACAAAAGCAGTCTCACAGGGAAATATGAAGCTGTAATAGAAGGAAGAGTCCAGTGACTGAATATATAAAAACTGACATGGATTACATGTAGATGATCTAAGTATTCCCAGGATATATATATACAATAGTGCTGCAAACAGTTCATTAGGTTTGCATAATAAGTAAGCCATAAACAAATGCATTGTCACAACAGATTAACCAACAGAGTAAAAGACATGTTGCAATGGACTGAACAAATTAGCATATGTGTCTCTGAGGGCATGTGAAAATAATAACTTTATCCTGGTCTTTCCTCCATTATGGAACTCAAGCCAATGTTGCTCATTGGAATTTATGGATTAAATTTGACAATTCTATCAGTTAAGGAAATATTACTGATATTATCGCTAATGTAAAATGAAACAGGTTAACAACAGGACTATTCAACTGCAATGGTTATGAACGTTTCTCACCGAGTCCAAGCTTCCACGATTGGAATCCACACCGTTGCTGTGAGAATTGCGCAGGCCTCCCTCCCTGTTCAGGGGCTCAATTGATGTGCTGCTGATATCTACAATGCCATCATATTCCTCGTGGTCATAATCTGATTCCACATCTGGAGGCAAGCTGTAAATTGGATCTTCCACCTCTACCATGTCGTTCTGCGTTACTTCCGAGCCTATCCAGTAGATGCTTTCCAGATGTTCTTTCTGAGGGCTTCCAGCTTTCTCAGTAGAAGGAAGCAGAACATTACCTTCTCTGTTCTCTTCCTCCCCAGACACTGGCATATTTGGAGATGTGTCTTCCTCCGAATAATAGTTATCACTGGTCCTGGTGCTACTGTCCTGGTTCAACAGACTTGGGCTGGGGACTGGCGGCCCTTCTTCATCAGCAGGAAAACCTTCATCTTCTTCTTCCTCAGCTAGTGGAGCAACAAGGCTGCATTCAATATTGAGAGTTCCTTCATTAGACAGGGAGCGTTCTAAGTTTTGTACACTTTCATCCAGGTTCCCAAAATCTAAAAGTTCTAAGAACTCCTGTGCAACCCTAGATGCTTCTTTCTCTAGCCTCTGTATTTCTTCTTCCCGCTGCCGCTTCATCTCATTCTTGGTATTCTCACATGTAATGGACACATGATCTGCCTTCTGTTGCCACTGCAGCTTCTCAATTTCCCTTTCCAAACGCAGAATCTCCTCCATTTGACGCTGTTCCTCTTCCCGCAGTGGATGGTTCTCCTTCTGGGTTTTTACTACCTCCATCTGATTCAAAAATGCAAGAAAATAACTAACTTTCATAAATTGTTTTAGGCAGTCATCAATAGTTCTGAAAATTTAGGTGCTACCATAACAACCAAATGGTGCTTCATTGCTTCCCAGTTCACAAGATTTTTTTAATTGTAACTTTTCAAATATACAATATGGAATATTTACTAAATCCCCCTAAGCTGAATGTAATTCAAAAGAAGATCATCATGGGTAGTGTACTGTAACTCCTTTGATACACTAGTATTTGTATGGTATTTACAAAAAACAACACCACCACACACCCTAAAGACAACTACTATCTGATGCCTGTTCTATCCATGATTGAACCAATGTTTTCTTAATGCTTTTCAACCAGCCCCACATTAAGAGACAATAAACTGAATTCACTGAAATTCTTCTGTAAATATATGTGATACTAATCCAATTTAGAGTCCCACTCAAAATTAAAACATTGACTATTTTAAAAAATAGTCAAAATCTTATTAAATTTTGTAAGATTTCAACACTATCAAATTCTGAAAATAGAATTTTAGAGATGAAAGCAAAAAGTTTCCCTAGGTGTGCCACCGAGATGTTGTATTGATTTAGACTTCTGTATGAATGCACAGAACCTAGTTCCTAAAATATTGAATCCATTTTTGATAATTCCCTGAAATCTTCTGCATGACTTGGAAAAAAAAATCATCCTTCTGTTGCTGGTTGGCTCAAAAGGAAAGCATCAATTGTCATTACAATTTCAGAAGTTTCTCTCTCAAGTCAGGTAGCAGCTTTGGGCATGGTGCATGTAGATTTGAGACAATTAAGGGCATTAAGAGGACAAGGTTAAAATTCCCTGTCCACTTTACATCACATATATTTTGGTTTAAAATTGATGCACTGTAAAATCAAATGTCTCCCAGAATCATTTCAGAGAAATGCACACAGCTAATAGTGCACTGAGAAAAAGACAAGACGGGTAGGTTAGGGTTCTTGTAAAGATTTTTAAATTTAGTAGCTGGAGCAGTGGGGTTGTGCAGTGTGCCAGAACACACAGTTATGGTTGATTGTGGCTCCTGATCTGCACCGTGATTAGTTGCTGTGGGTGTGGAAGGGGAATTTCCCTTTTTTTTCTGCCTTTTTCTTCTGTGTGCTCTGTATGTTCTGTGATTTACCTGATGATGCTCCAGCTTGCCTGACTATCCAGTTTGCTGTATATATAGTTGTGAAATATATTTATTTACATAAAGCTACAAGTTAGTGTCAAAGTCTCTGACTTCATTCGAACATCGGCTGCTCAATTCCCTGACATTTCTGCTGGGGATCCTGAAGAAGAGGTGGAAGATTGGAGAAACAAGAATACATACCTGAGCTATCTGCAGTGCTGCTTCCAACTGTTCCTTTTTCCTGTTCAAAATAAAAAAGCAGTTATCCAATAAAATACACAGGCTAGCTTGCCAGAAATTTCACAAAGAAGTAACAGATAATCACACTCTCTTTCAATTTCTAGTACGGAAAATCTACGTAATTTTAAACGGTATACCTGTCTTTGTTATTTATGTCTTAGTTAAAAGCTGCTACGAAGCCTTCAAAACCATAGAATTTATTACAGCACATTTAATTAAAAGCTTGGGTTTTCTGAAGGTTGAATTTTCTTAAAGGTTTTAGAGCAGAAACTGACTGCTGCTTGATATATATGGACCAATCACAATACGGCCTGCCTATGGCTAACTAAAACAAATTAAAGTTTGCCTTATGATGAATTTCATCATCATAAAAACATTATTTAATTAAATTTGAAGAAGCACTCAGGTTAAGACAGGTGAGCACCTGGATTTACATAGAACAGAAAGACTCTGTTAAGCCTATTTCCCAATTCTGGAATTAATCTGGGAAACTGGAGGGGAAAGGAAGACGTGTGCAAGCAAAGATGGCTGAGCCTTTGGAAAAAGTTGGGATTTTTTGAGAACCAAATACACTTCATTTTTTATAGATCCCAGGACAGAGAAAGAGGTTCAGAAAAGAGTGGCAGTGGCGGCTGCTTTGCAATCTCTGATTTACCTTTGACTTCAGGATCACCAACCTTAAGTTGCTTTGGAACCGGGAACGGAATCTATTCATTTCACATACTATTATTAGTTTCATATAACAATATACAATTGATTTGAGATAGAAATTTCTTTATATGGCGCTCCCTCTCTCCAATAGTCTAAAATGGCTTTTTGGACTGCTTCGGCTGAATCCTGGCAAGATCAAAAGGCTTTGGGTATAAGAAACTCAAGATCTAGGATTTTGACTTCCTTTGTTCTGGATGGGGTGGCACTACCCCAGACTTGGTGTGCAGGTGGCAGTCGTGGCTAAGAGATTGTATAACTTTGCGTTGTGGGCCAATTGCGCCCTTTCCAGGATCAGGAGATCTGTGCATATTCATTCAAGCCCTGGTCATCTCATATCTGGACTACTGCAATGCACTCAACATGGAGCTACCTTTGAAGAGGATTTGACAGTTACAGCCAGTGCAGAATGCAGGCAGTCCTTGGTGCCCCTAAAGTGGCCCTTGTTATATTACTGCTCTGCAAACTGCACTGGCTGCCGGTTTGCTTCTGGGTGCAATTCAAGGTGTTGGTTATTACCTTTAAAGCCCTGCATGGTGTGGATCCAGATTACTTCCCATCTCAGCCCAATGGGATTGGCTCACCCCAACCGGGCTGGCAAAGGAGGCACGCTGCGGACCCCGTTGTTCAAGAAATTCCGGCTGATGTGGTCCAGGAGAAGAGCTGTGACTTCTGCCTTTTGAAACATCTTGTGCCACCCCCTCCCCGGTGAGATCTGTTCTCATCCTCCTGACTTTCCATAAGACTTCGGTCTTGGGCCCCAATGGGGGTACATCACGCTGAAGGTGGTTGATAGATCAATAGCAGATCCCACCTCCCCCACTGCATCCCACTCCCTCCCCCCATCTTTTAATTAAAATTGTATTTTTATTGTTCTTAGACTGAATGTGTTATGGTTTTATTGCCTTTTTAAAAAAATTTGATTTATATGCCGCCCTTCTCCGGAGACTCAGGGCGGCTTACAATGTGTTAAGCAATAGCCTTCATACTTTTGTATATTTATACAAAGTCATCTTATTGCCCCCATAATCTAGGTCCTCATTTTACCTACCTTAGAAAGGATGGAAGGCTGAGTCAACCTTGAGCCTGGTGGGATTTGAACTTGCAGTAATTGCAGGCAGCAGATGTAAGTGGATGTTAATTACTGCCTTAGTCTACTGCCTTAGTCTACTGAGCCACCAGAGCTCAGTTTTAACATTGTAAACTACCCAGTGACCTTGTAGCAAGATAGGCAACAAATAAATTTGATTGATTGATTGATTGATAGTTAGTTAGATAGATAGATATAGACAGACAGACACAGATAGACAGACAGCTCTCAGAAATATGGCCATTGTACCTTTTCTTTTCCTTCTCTTCTTGCTTCCTTCTACACTCCCTCTCTTCTTGCCATTGCCTTTCTTCTTCCTCTTTTCTAATCCTCTCTTCTTCTCGCCTCTGCTCCTCAGCTTCCTCTTTCTGCCTCCGTTTTTCTTCCAGCAGGTCTTGATAGAGGTTGCGAGCTAGGCATCCACGCCAGTGCTTTTGCAGGACAATGGCAGAGGCTTTCAGGCGCAAGAGAGACTTCTTCCAGAAGTGAGCGCGATAATTTTTTTGAATGGTCACAACACTGGCTAGCACTCTTCGATACTTCTTCCTAGTCAAAAGGCATATAAGTATGGAGGTCACACCAATATAACCATCCTTCTTCCTAAATTCTCCCTAGCTGCTGTTTTGCCCTGTTACGTCTGATCTGAATACCCAACACAATCAAGTTTCCATACAGACAATGCTCCAAGAAGCTATTTTGCCATTCTCCCAAACTTTGCCAAACACCATGGAGTTTCTGCATCTTGAGACTGCTATTCATTTCCATTTTCTGCATGGGATCTTCTGCTAAGCACAACAAATGGAATAATTTTGGGCTGATGCAAAATATACCCTCTCTATGCCAAACTTGACTTTCTAAATCTCTCTAAATAGGATCCTCAGAGATGGGGCCAGTAAACAGTGGCATGTTTTGCAGCCCTAAGACTGTATCATGCAGAACTCAAAACTTCCTTAAAATACTAATTTAATCAACAAAAATGGATTCACTTCTCTCCCCCAAAGAGGCTTATTCTCCTCAAAGATATAAAGGTAAGATTTTAAAACCTGCTGAAACCCCAGAGTTTGATCTAGTGGTTAAAGCACAGAGCTAGAAACCAGACCATGAGTTCAAGTTCTGTCTTGGCCATAAAAGCCTGCTCAGTGACCTCTTGGACCAGTCACTCTCTCTCTCAGGCCTACGTACCTCACAGGGTTGTTGTTGTGGGGAAAATAGGAGGAGGAAGGTATGTTGGATATGTTTGCCACTTTGACTTACTTATAAAGTAAAAAGGTGGGATAAAAATCAAGTAAATAAATATCAGTAGGAGGCTAGCATCTAACTGATGGACTGAGGAATGGAAAGGCTTGGTCTCATGCACTGGAGGAAGATGGAAGTAAGGAAGGAATATTGACTCTTCCTTGTTCATGCTCTCTCTCTCACTCTCTAACATCCCCCTTTAAGTTTAGTTTGCTTGGCAAAAACTTAAAAGTATTCCTATAGATTTTGTAACGGTACATTTCCTATAGATTGCAAGCAACAGTACACTAACCAAAGGTATAAAAAAAGCTAAAGACTTCTGACTGTTTGGGGGGGGGAGGAGAGCCACTCTTAATATGTAGTTTCCACTCTTTCCTAGTTGGGGTCTGGGATTCCAGCAAGCATTTCTCATAGGTGTTCTCTTTCTTCGCAACCTTAAGGAGGTCTAAAATTGTTTTTAAGACAAACCTATACAAATCACACCAAATTAGCCCTAACTTCTATGTGCAATCCTGTAAGATATACCGTCTATTTCTTATGGTAACACCGCTGTACCTAGGCATGCAAGCGGTTGTCCCAATGGGCATGCATTCAGTACACTGCAATTTGCCTGAACAAGCCGAGACAAAGCCCAGCTCACTATGGAAGAAGAGACCATACATAGTAAGTTAAAAATAGAGACCTAGGTAAGGAGACACAGAGCAGGGATGAAACACAACCCTGCTTACAACTCTTATCAAGAGACCCCTGGAGTGAAACAGGAACGGGGCAGAGCTGTAGATACTGAGCTGTTCCAAATCAAAGCAGAGACTGTGCTTGGAACCTTGAATGAATGGCAGAGAGAAGGAAGCCAGGGATTTAGATCAGGGCAGCTTCATGGAGGACGAAAAATGCAACAGGAAGAAGTCAGAGCTGGTGGCTCAACTTTGCCTCTTAGAAACACTTGGAGGCTTTCGAGCAGGAATGGGGAGGCCAGGAAAGAAAAAGGGGAGTGGAGGGAAATCCAGTGCATGCAACGGCAGCAGGCAGGCAGCAATGCAGCCAAGCACAGCAGGCAATTTAAGCACTGACCTTGCCATGTAGCCCAGGACGTGGGCTCGGATGACGGTGGCCGCTTTCTTCAGCTCCTCTTCCCGGGCCTTTTCCAGCTTTTGTTCCAGAACCTCCTTCAGGAAAACCTAGTACCCCGGGGAGGAGTTTCGTCAAACACAAAGAGAGGAAATAGCGAGTCCCCAGCAGATCCCATGCCTGCCAGCCAGCCTGCCTGCCTGCTCAGAGTAACCAGACACGGAGGGCTTCTTTTACGCTCCTGCAGCGAAGCCGTCCCCGCTGCTCCGCCAGCCCTTCCCTTTCGGGAATCAGCGCCGATAGACAAGGGAAAAGTTGAGCAGGGAGTGTCAGCCCAACCCCCGCACTGTGCTCAAGGATTTGGGGGGGGGTGGGGGGTTGAAGGGAAGGGGAGGAGAGGAGGCGGCTGCACTGCTTTTACAACTCTTGTTTAACCCTTTTCCTGACACAGCTTTATCTTTTTCTAAGGTAATTGGCGCCTTCCGTTTAAAATTCCCAAAGCAGTTTTAGGATACCACCTGAGAGACTGCGAGAAGACCACTGTGAGAGGAATGTGCAGGGAAACTGGTTAAGTTATGTGAAGGGTCTCATTTAAAAAAAAAAAGGCTCCCAAGACCAATTTCTGCACTAACAACTAAATCATCCTCTTCTCGCTGCTAATTAGCATTTCTCCTCCATGCCAGTCTTTCCGTCGTTTTCTTGCCTGCTAAAAAGAGCTGGAGTATTCCTTTGTATTGGTTTTTTTTCCTCCTACAATTATCCATCCCCCCCAAGAGCCGGGCTTAATTTGACATGCACATTAACAGATGGTGGTTGCAATGTTTTATATGCAAATTTTCAGGCCAGATTTTTAAATGGACGTCAATGAAAAGAATTATATTGCATAAGTCCTAGTGGATATTCTAAAGATGAGGTACTAAGATTCCAATTGCTGGGCCTGGAAATAATTTATTGATTTTCCACTCCTGCTTCTCATTCCTGGCTTATTATTTGAAAAGTGTGGGGGGGGGAGGTCTTGGTATTTAAATACCAATATTTTTTTATCCATACTGAAGCAATGCCCTGTCTAAAAGGTGAATCCCAGGATTCTTTGCAATGTCACAAAGGGTGCAAAAGCATCTTACATTTAATGTGTGACAGAAGTGAGGCAATAAAAGATGGCTTTGGGCCACGTTCCATGGAGCCATAATAGTTTCTTCACCCACTCTGCTTTTGGTGACTAAATTGACTCCCTGATACCTCCGCCTTACAATGAACCTTAATGTATTCAACCAGGTATATTAAGCAATAAATTCATAGATAGGCCTTGATATATTGAATGTAGCATTCTTCTGGGACTAGGGAAGTATGAAATAATTTAATGGCATATCCCCAGAGAACTCTACTTTGGTCACTTCCATGGCTTATCTTTCACATTCACTTAAGGTAAAGGCTCCAGAACTCAATCTTATAAATTCAACTGAGTTTCACATTTGCTTCTTCCAGAAGCAATTAAAGAGGCATCCAATGGCACCTTAGCAACACAGCTGAGAGGTAATCTTTATGGGACTCCATTCCTCAGTCTGTTTATTGAGACTTTGTTTTTGTGCACTTGGCTTTCCGACCCTCAAAAGTAACCTGGGTGGATCTTCTAAAAATGCTCTAAAACAGGAAGAGTAGCAGGGTCAGAGTATTCTACCTCTATGCCCTATCTCCTCTGAAAGAATTCTGCATTTCCCATTTTGCCTCAAGTAGGAACCTCACGGTCACATGTATATTGTTCCAAAAGCTGTATTGGGAGTTGAGGAGAAATCAGTCTCAGTACCACATCACTGAAATGCATAGATGAGTTAGATAAGATGAATTACAGTATTAAATATTCCAGAGATTGGAAGGGGAGGAGAGAACTTTGAATGCAAACAATGTATACATAACAAAGCACAACTGTTGGATATATTCTCTTGCTTATGCACCGATGTAGCAGCATTTCTATTATAAGCAAAAAAATTTGCAGATGTATCTACCAAGGAAGAAAACCAGAAGTCCAGAGTGCAAATGGCAAAGCTGGCATTGAAGCAGAACAGAGCTTCTCTGATTAGCTGTACTTTCATTTGATCCCTGAAAAAAACTCAACCCTCCACAATTCACAACTGGCAGCTGCTCTGTTCCTAATGAGAAATACAAAGGCCATCTTGCCTTCCTCTTCCTTTCCTGTGCTCCACAATTCTTTACACTAATCCCTTTCCTTCCTCCCCCAAACAATTGCTTGGTATAGAAATACCCCTTGAATACATGTCGCAGGAAGCATTTCCTACTCCTTTCCCCATCCTGCTCAGCACATGTTGAAGCCAACACCCATACTCACATATGATCATAACTTCCCAGGGCAGGAACCGGAACATGGCACACCTGGAAAGCTCACTGGACCGAGACATAGTACCTGCAATCTCACAATGCCTCAAGACATGAAGGGGAGTGCTACGCTTCCCTGCCGTTTCATGCTGAGGAAATTACAGCCCGTTCCTTAGGCCAAAACAAAGGGACCACTTTCATAAGATAAACTCAGGACTGTTTTAAGACCCATTCATTTTTTTCAGAAACCTGATGAAAAGAAAACCTGAGCTGCCCTGGGCTACAATTGCCCACTGCTTCTTTTCCCCACTCCTATGTTGTAAGGAGCATGCAGAAATGCAGCCAAATTAAATTTTTACTTCTGTTTAAGGAAATGTTTAATTCCGTTGGATCAAGTCGTTATCAAAAAGCACAAAATAGGCTTTTACAAGAGACACCATAGAGACAAATAGGATTTTTTTTAAAAAAAGTATATCTAAAGAAGTAATACATGAATAACCCAACCATAGGGGCATATATATATTATGTAGGCATTCTTACCAGAGATAGGATGAAAAAAACCCGCTGTGCTTATAGAGTGAATCTTGGTTTCCTCCCATGTAACGTGTGCAGTACAAAAGGATGAAAAACGTTTCTATAACGCACTGTCTTCTATCTACAACACATTCCTCTAAAACGTTTTGGGCCGTCTTGCTGATTTACAGATGGCCACGTTGTCTGGGAACTTCATGGTTAGATTTGGAAGGTGCTCTGGTTAGATGAAGCAATCTCTGATGTATCTACTGGTCAAAGCTACAGCCAGCTAAATTTAAGACGGAAACCCCACAAAACTCACACTCCTTCCCCTCATCTACTCTCTGCTGAAGCCTTACAAGTGCCTTCCCCTAATGCAGTGCTTCTCAATTATTTTCTGTCACGCCCCCCCTAGGAAGAAGAAAATATTTTTCGCGCCCCCCGCACGACTGTAAATAGTATCATTATTAAAAAAATAGTATCATTATTAGAAAAAGGTCTGTTCTCCTTGAAAGGGAGGAGCATGCGTAGTCACATGTACTGGCTTAATGCTCACTATCGATGCAAATGTCAGCAGCAGTAGCCCGATTTCTTTAGCAAGTTTGATTAATTGGGGCA
Source organism: Ptyas mucosa (assembly GCA_012654045.1). Classification (NCBI taxonomy): domain Eukaryota; kingdom Metazoa; phylum Chordata; class Lepidosauria; order Squamata; family Colubridae; genus Ptyas; species Ptyas mucosa. The sequence goes on along the minus strand of WNWU01000045.1, from coordinate 4,418,151 downwards.
GCGTTATGTTTCACAGGAGAAGGTCATTGTCAGTCATTTGAGCATCAATTGGGCGCACATCCGTTGGGCAACAAAGTAAGGGTGGACGGACGTCCCACACTAAAGATGGCTCCGACAGGCTCGTGTCACAAGGGTTTTGGACAGCCAATCAGATGCTCCCGTTGTTCTCTGATTAAATACAGAGACATAAACACGGGGCTTAGCTTGTTATGACAGTGTTTGCCGAGGTCAAATGCACCCCCTTTTACGGAGCCTCGCGCCCCCCCTGGGGGGCGCGCCCCACTATTTGAGAAGCACTGCCCTAATGAAAGGGGTTATGAGAGCCAGCCCAGTATTAATCACATGGGTTTAAAAAATGTTCCAGGCTTCCTGAATCCTGCAGGGTATCACGGTCACATCCCATTGAACTGACATCAAAGATGTTTCTATCCCATTAACACAAAAGTAAATCGTACAAATGTGCTGTTCCAATCCAAATGGATTGGAAAGATTATTTTGCTGCAAAAAAGAGCTTGCAGCTTAAGTTTAATCTTCCTGATTTTTTTTCCAACCCAAAGCTTTTTTGTTTTTACTTCTTTGTCATCTCCATGCTAGAGAAAAAAGAATGCTGTGTGCCCTAGAAGTTTTCATCTATCACTGAGCATTATTGAGTAAACTGTCATTGTCTTTGCCATGAATATGGCTGTCTTATCTATCTGCCAATATCTTCCTTAAAATTGCCCTTAGTTGCTTCTATCTTATTCCTGCAGATAATGGAACAAAGCATTCAGTGGAAAGAAAAGCATCTTTTATCCATGCTATGACTCCTCCTCTTGCTCATTATGCAAAGAGAAACCTATAAAGTTGGACTTTAGAACTACCAAAAAGGGCTTAGTTTGTTTTGTATTAATGCAGGACACTGAGGCAGCCAGTCCTTTTCAGATGGTCCAGCAACATGAAGAGGGAACACGTGTACAGGAGAGAAAATCTTATTGTTCCCGGCCGGGGAGATCAAAGGCTACTTTTCCACACATCAGTCACTTAGAGCCTGCTCTTTTAATGGTTCTAAGGTTGATTTATTAACTTCAAGTGTTCAGCAAGCAGAAAGACAGCCATTTCCTTTTTACTTTGATGCCTAAGGTTTCTCCGCTCTCCAGTTTGCTCCAGGCAGTCCCATCTGCACAACATGCTATAATTCTGCCTACTCCCAAGAAAAATACAATCTAATACTAAAAGGAAAAGGCTAGAAAACACACAGAAACAAATTACAATAGCCCTAAATGTCCTTGATTATTCTGATTAGGTCCAATTGCTTTATAATTTCTTCTTGGATCACACTAGAAACTCTTTAATGAAGAACTCTCTGCCCGATGGACCACAAGCTATTGCTGAGCTACTTTTTTAATTAGTGCCCTATAGAATTGGGTTCCCCAGTGGTTCTATTGATTTAGATTTTAGAACATCTAAAATAGTCTTAAAGTAAATGTTGGAGCAAACATGGCACAGGGCTTTTGTAGGTAGGAGAGGCTTTAGCTGGCTGAAATAAAGAAAGTGACGCTAGTAGCAGCAGGAATTCTTAATTGCATTTAATTGGCCTTCGTCCTAATTTTAATAGTCAGCATTTTATTTCTCCTGTGATATGAGCACTGGTAGACATGCAGCATAGAGGCATGCACAAAGTGAGGGAAGAATCCCTGGTTCCATATGTTCCACATATGACATACAACTGTGGCTTTGGTATTTAGCCACAAAAGATTCTTAATCCATCTAAACCAAAACCAGCAACTTCGTGTTCTGGGTTTTAACCAAGACAAGTTCTGGGCAGATCTGTGGGACAAGTAACTCAAAGCTCCTTTCCCCTCCATCCTCCTCACAATGACTTGTGAACCAACCCACAAAACAATTTTCCCACTGTCTCCCTTTCCCTTTATTCTCTCCTACAGTGGATTCCAAATGCAGCAGACTCCAACTTGCCACATCAACTAGTCCCTCTACCAATCATCTCAGGACCTTCATTCCATTTCCTTGGCTACACTTCATGTCATGCACAGTACAATCCAACCATTCACCTGCTCCTTCTCCCAATCTCCCCATAGCCTGTTTTTCCCTGCCTGTCACTGCCAGCTTTGCCTTTTCAGCACCCTCAATATTTAGACCTGAAACACCCATGTCTGGATTTGAGTCTGGACCAAACATACATGTTCCATATCCAGATTTGGTTGTGAGTGCTTCATCACTGGAGATTTTTAAGAAGAGACTGGACAGTTCCTTGTCTGAAATGTGGTATAGGGTCTTCTGCTTGAGAAGAGGGCTGGACTAGAAGACCTCCAAGGTCCCTACCAGCTCTATTCTGATTGAAAATAAAACATGCAACAAATGTATGTCAGTCCAGTCATGGACCACCTGAACTTCACTACACTAGGCCCAGAATGATCTATACGCTGAAGGTTTTGCACATCCTTAATACAGAGGACGTTCTGTATAACAAACCTGTAAAATAGCATATTATTCTTTATTTCCATTCAAGACTAGTGTAGTACTCCAAATAACAATGAACATGCTGAAACTCAGCAGGCATTGCTCATTAAATTTCAAGGTTATTTACTCAGTCTGATTTTTTTTAAGACTGAGAATCAAAAAACACATTTTACCAATGCCCAATTTTACAGTTGCCCACCATTCTATAATTACTACACCTGGAACACAACTCCCAATTTTAATTTTGATTTTATTTATTTATTAAACATATATAGCCAAGGGTTTCTATATTCATTCCTAATACAAGCATTTTTCTTCGTTTTAACTGGGCTGAAACCAACTTTCTCAGCTCCTTAAATGCTAAAAGAATAGGCAGACTGAGAGTGAACATTTATCCAACAATTCATATATGGTAGATTTCCAATCCTTCTCTTATATTAAGAAATCCAAGCATTTCCCTAACTGTTAATTCTTTTCTAAAGAGATACATTTGCAAAAGCTAAGCAGGACCTTATCAATACGAACTTTATCTTGGGATAAGACCAATTCAGTTCATGGAAGAAAAGGAAGCCTTCTATAGGAAGCTCTTAGTTTCCCATGGAAGGCTTGCTTCTCTTCCATGAATTGAATTGATTCTGTATGATTTTTTTTTTAAAGTCTTACAATTATGGGCATTCTATTCTCTTTCCAGATTTCTGCTCCAAACAGAACACTCTTCCTACTGCATCTACTATTCTACATCCTTCTAGTAAAAATTTCCTAATTGACCCCATTGTCTTAGTTGCACTGTATCACTGTATTTTGTGTCAGCTCTCCAAATAATGTTTTATTAAACACGTTCCAGTCGTTCCATAACTTTTTAAAAATGTAGCTTTGCTCCAAGACCTGAGGTTTGGGAAGTTTATGAGTCCCTGGTGGTTCTTTTTGTCAGATTTTGGTAATGGTGTGTTTTTCATGGACATACACATAACTGCTCTTTAGTTTATTATTTCTTGTTTTTGAGATGCCAGTTGTCTGGGCTTTTCTGGAAGTCGGGCAGCCTCCAAATTGAATGAGTGAATGGAATAAAATACTATTTCTAGATATTATATTGTTCAATAATGGCTGAAATATTTGGGGTCATTTCCCCAAACTTCTCTTTTCTGCACTTTTTTCTTTTTTTTAAATTTGCATTTAACTTTTTTAATTGTAACATTTACTAAAATTCTTATTTTAAAAAAAATCTCCAAAAATCTTTTTGCACTTAGCTGAGTGTCAGGGAGTTGATTGATCCCATCCTGGCTCTGGGATAATCGCACCCTGGTTTAGAGGTTTGGACCGAGGCTTCTCCTTGAAAGTATACATTAAGAAAATAAAACCTGAAGAAGTATTTCTAAGAAAACTCATTTTATTGTAAAAGTAAAAATAAAGATAACTCTTATTAGCTAATTAATTGGCTACATCTTGCCAGCGTTCCTGCCTCACCTCTTGGCAGGAGAACAAAGGAGTAAGAAGGCTAGAAAAGGAATGTGGAGGAAATATGTAGACATGCGCACTTAATACTGATAACAAAACTTGGCAAAACTACAGTAAGTCTATTAGTTCAAAAATGAGAGCTCAGCTGGGAAATACAAGAACGCAGTGACACTGAGGAACTGAAGTATCAATTTAAATACAAACATAGGCACTTCAATACCCCCCCTGACCTTAATTAACATTCAGCAGGAAATAAATTTAGAAATGATGTAAGAGTGAAACAGGAAAGAGTGATGAACAGCTCTGCTACTGATTTTGAAAAGGAGCAAAATCTGGGAAAAATTGGTGCTCCAATGCACTGTTGGACCCATTTAGTTCATTCTCTGTGCATGTTTAATAAACTTGCTGACTTATGTGACAGGATGGTAGGAACAAGATAGGAAAAGAACAGATGAGAATCAAGAAGCTGTAACATGCAGGACTAGAGGAGTAATGGCCTCCTGAACTAATGATTTTTACTGAATTATTTTTAAAATATATTTTATGCCCTGTAGGGTCTTGTCAGCTAAGCAATCGTATCTAGAGACCCCATGCCAATGAAATCTTGAGCAGACCAGCAGGGTGCATGTTATGCTTCTCAAGAGGCTTGCTGGGAGAAAGAAATGAAGATATATTCAGATTTCTGTGATGCAAAATATGTGAGGCTCAGCAGGTCCACAGCGCAGCTAGGTCAAAGTTCTAAAACTAATCATCATCATAGGTGTAGGTAACTGTGAACAGTATTATTATTATTATTATATAGCATTTCCCTATTTACTTCTTTGGGGAAATAGGTTTTACCTTGGTTTTCCCCAGCTTCCATTCTCTCTGGGTGTTGTCATACATCTGCAAAAAGTTTGTACATGTGGTTCTTGCACTGTCTGAGTTGCTCCAATTCTTCAAAAGCATTTTGTATCTGTAATAACCAAACAAATGCTCTTAATTAGAAACAGGTGTGAATCAACCCATCCTAGCATTAGATGCAATTAGCTGCTCTCCTAGTCTAGTTCTCTTTCTTGCTTCTGAGCTGTGGTAGAGCAAAAGGTCTTTTAACTGGCTCCATTAACTTTTCTAAACAATACAAGTGGCATCTGGGAAGAGGAACTGCAACAATTCTTAATGCTGCAAAGCATTACACATGTAAAATGAAACTTAACCTGATTGCAGAATAATACATTCAAGTATGCCTTTCAGAGAGGTGGGAGGAAGGAAAGGATGTTTAATTATTTTCCATACTTTGATTAAAGAGAGATACTGTATATAAATGCCTCTGAACAGATAAGAAGAGTAGAATAGTACATATTATCATTAACTGGTTTTAGGGAAGAAGAAAAAGAGAGTTTGTTCAAACCCATGGGACAGAAGCAGTTTTCTTAAGCTTCCTCTTCCATGGAAACCCAGTCACTCTAAACAATTATATTTGATTTCTCTACAACCCCCATTCCTAGAAATGGGCTGTCTCTCATTTACCTGCAGAGAAAATCTTGACAAAGACGCCGCACGGGAAAGCCAGCTCTCCGAATCTTCACTGTCTCTAGCATACCTGAGTATCGCAGCTGTTTCAATACAACATCTGGACTGAATAGATTTGGAGCCTAAAGAACAACCAAGAGTAGAGACCAACCAAATGTGAGGGATGGCAACTTAAAGAGGTTTACTTGTATGACAGGTGAATTGCAAAAGTCATTCCTGGCATCTCAATTAATTAGTTCTGCATGCACATACATGTACAATGCACACACAAGCGCACACAGAGGAGATGAATTAGGTATACAAAACAGTCACTAGGCTTAAGGAAAATTTTTAAAGATTTATCTCCCAATGTATTAAAGGAAAGGCATTAAAAGAGTATCTCTGTTGCATACAGCAGCCCTTTTAGAAACCGGCCCCTTCTTCTGTATCTGTTGTGCTAACAAAACCTTTTTCTCCTAGGAATCCAGAATCTCTCAGAAAAGGAGAAACACTTTAGGAAAAGGAGAAGCAAAGCTTCAACTCAGCTGCCATTGAAAATCATGGTGAATCTCCCTCCTCCCTTCCCTGTTCATCTGGCATTCCCCACCTCCAGAGCGTCACCTTTTCCAGGTTTGGTTTGATGCAGCGAATGAAGAGTGGATTGCAAGTGCTGAGAGTAGCCATTAAGGAATGTAAGGAGTCCTGGAAAAGAGCAGCAGATGTTATTTCTCTGGAGAAATTCATTCTCTGAACCAGATTTATTATCATTCTCCAGTGCCTTGGACACATTTATAATTCTGATGTTAAAAAAAAAATGAGAGGATGAAAAAGAATCTACTGAGCATTAGCTGTCACATGGTCCAACATTTCCTACAGCTGATGCTCAGCCATGAAAAGCGTGATGGAACTGCTATAGAAGCACAATTGCAAGATACTGAAACATCTTTTATGACATCTACAGAAGAAGAACTGCATTGCATTCACTGGCTTATCCCATCTCCTTGCCCAATCCTTTTAAGTTTTGCAGCTTAAAAAACATGAAAGAGCGGAGCCTGAAGCATTGAAGATGCAGGGCCTACAATCTGAATCCTCATCTACCTTGGTGGCACGTCTCCCTGATTTACTGGATTTAAAGAAACAGAAACACATCTACGGAGATGTTTCTACAGACGTTTTCACATGCACGTTCGCGGGCCTCCTGCTCCTACCCTAAACTGGGAGCTGACAGTTGGCCTGCGTCTCTGAGTTCCCAGCTTTAGAGTGTCTTCACTGTTGCAGCTAGCAACTCTTTCAAAAAGGTCATAGATGAAATCCAGCCTGTGTGGAAAGAGAAATAATATAAGAGAAAGAAAGAGACGCCATGGAACACTAACTTCTAAAACAGGAGATCACCTGCTACTGCTTCTGCTGTCTTAGACCAGGAAATGGATCCTTCTTCCCTAGTAATAATATGCGAATCAAGAATGTCTTTGTGAAGTGCTAGAACTTAAGGGCAGAATAGCACCAATACATGCAGAGACATCTGACCAGCCACAGGAGAGCTAGCCTTCCAGCAGCTATGAAGAGGTTCTGGAGGTCCAAAGTTTCCAGCCTACTAAATGGCCCAAGTGACTGCTAGAAACCTGTGCCCACATCCCATCTTTGGAGCTACATTACTGAGCACTCAAGGAGTGGCTCTCCCTATGCAAAATAATAATAATAATATTTTTTTTTACTCCCCCTCCTTAGCATTAGCAACTTAATTCTGCTTCACTGGGAATGGCTCTAGCTTCTTTACCTGCTATCCTTCAGCATGTTTAAAATGTCATCTCGAAAGGTATCTCTGTTTTTTTCCAGAAAGCCTCTCACGTCATAGAGGACCTATAGGTAAAAATTTTAGACACAAATAACCAAATTTGCCATGTATGGACTCCTTCCCGCCCCCCGCCCCCCGCCCCCATTTTATTTATTTTTTTGAGCAGATACACGCGGCAAGAAAAAATTGCTGAACAATTTGTGTGGTTGTCCAAAAGACTATCGAGCCAAATGGAGATCTTTTTAGTCTCATTCAGCTACAGTAGCTGAACCAACACAGTGTTTTGAACAGAGTGCTGGATTGGGACTCAGGAGACCCAGATTCAAAGCCCAGCTCAGCCATTAGGCTCACCATGGTAGTCTGAACCACTTGTTACATCTTAGTCCAGTTTCAATCGGTTGTTATAAGGGGAAAATAAATGTGGGGGCAGGTGGGGAAGAAGATGTGTGCCACCATGCTTCCTCAAAGAAAAAGCAAAACAAACATTTGCAGATAAATCAGTTCCATAGCTCACCAATGGTTTGACAAGTTGCCCTGTATTGATCATGGCCTATTTTCAGGCAGTAATGACCAAAACCTCATTACAGATCCTGCCCAGTTGTGCAACGCCCAAAATCCACTTCTTCCAGAATAAAGAACCTGTGGCTTGAAGTAATCATTACGGCCAACCTGGTGCCATCCAGATATATTGGACTTTGATTCCCATGATCTTCTAGTTCAGCACAGGTGCCGGATCAGGAAGGGCTGCCCAAATTACACAGTCTCAAAAGCAGGGAGCGTAGCTTGCACATTGCTGGACTATATGTCACCTTCAACAGTTAATGAGGATATAAAGGGCAGGCATATACGCCCCGAACACAATAATGTGTAAGAGCTTCTAAGCCACAGCAACTCTAATATGCACACTAGCCCTCAATAAGCCTATTATTTGTCCAAATTAAAGAAATCCGAGACACTCTGGCCTTTTGCCCACTGCAATCATAAAAATGCCTACTTTGAATTGCAGATTGCAGGCTAAGGCCTTATTGTTCAAAAGCTCTTGTATCCTGCCAGCTTCCTCTCAGCTATAAAGCTAAAATGTACCTACTTCTCCAGCATAATGCTGGATCCCGAAATGGAAATCTGTCACTCGGGGCTTCATGTAATACTGGTTGTTCTGAAACAAAAGTGAGGGAAGTACATTTGTTATCACAGACGCACCTGAAATAACATTTTCTAACCAGAAACTTCACAATACCACAACCTGCAAACAGCAGCACACTGCAGAAATGGTGCAGGGCCACTTGCCTAGGCGCAGGATATGCCATTTAACTTAAGGAGATTGCCTCTAGTTACCATGACAATTTAGCCAAAAATAGATCGTTGAAAGAAGAAACATGGCAAAGGTCTCTGTGAGCAGAATTCACATTCTGAGGAGCCAGGATGGATCTTTCTAGATCAGTGTTTCTCAATCTTACAATTTTAAGATACGTGGATTTCAATTCCCAGAATTCCCCAGCCAGCATGTTCTAGAATGATAAGTGCTTGTTTCGCTATAAACCAGGGGTCCCCAAACTTGGCAGCTTTAAGACTTGTGGACTTCAACTCCCAGAATTCTTCAGCCAGCTATGCTGCCAAGTTTGAAGATCTCTGCTATAAACTCTTCGCCCATTTTCCATCTAACTGGATATGCATTTCCTCCTGGATTCCTCAGAACATGTTCTCCGCAAAGTCCACTTCATTTCTTTCAAGTTTTATCTTTAACAAAATAAACTGAACAAGGAAATCTATCCTTGCCTGAATTATTAACCTCATTTTAACTTCCGCCCACTGCATCTTAGCTGCTTTTCATTTCTCAGGGTCATTTGCTTAAGAGAGAACTCTGTTTGCTTTGCTCCGAAGAGAGCTAATTGAGCTTTATCGCCTGAGCAACCTTTTTATCATATGACAGAGCTAGTGTAGAATTCCAGCCAAGGAAAACAGAAAAGATTAAATGTGAATTTCAGGTTCTGCTTGATTTCTTCCCCTGCACCTTGTTAAAAAAATCCACATAGTTCTGATGATGAATGAAGCTAAACGCAGCCAAGTTTAAAGGGAAGAAAGTTTAAAATATTGAAATTAAGTATATTATATACCTGGAGGGTTTCTCTTTCCATTAATAACAGTACGAGTGGCATTTTCTGAACTTTGAGACAATACCCTCCGGAATACTCTTAACTCCTCCTTGGCAAGTGCTCTGAAGTGGAACTTTTTGCCTGGCTTTCATTTTTTCTAATGAAACAAGCATGATCAGTGAAAGTCTGCAGATCCACATGTTATCAGTGGGCAGGCTTTGGGGAGGAGAAGCAACTGGGGCCCCACTACAAAAGATCAAGTGTCCCTTCAGAAGGTGTCCAGCCAGTGAGCCAAAATAGCTTCCTCAGCCTGGCTTGATCTTCCTATCTCTTCTTTGTTCAGCAGACACATGGAATGAAGATACAGAACTGGGTCCTGTTCAATATACATTATAATATCAAAGTTATATTAGTGCAATGCCCTCTAAGTTTGTAGCTATTTATAAAGAGTAAGCTGCTCCAAAATGCAGAGGACATGCTACTTGCTGATGCTAGACATAATGATAATTCTAGTGACAAGTTTTTCCCAAGGCCAATTCCCAGATCTGGTTTTGAAGTTTTATAGCTCTGAATTGAGTCCAATGCAATTAAATAAATGTTTCCTCCTTAATATTTATCTTCTTTGTTCATCTCATTGGCAGTTGACAGATGGCCAAGAGAATTTGGGTTGCCTTTCTATTAAATCTTACCTTTCAAGAAACTTTGGTCTGATCCTTCCTTCCTTCCTTCCTTCCTTCCTTCCTTCCTTCCTTCCTTCC
>WNWU01000045.1:4377918-4408092 GCA_012654045.1 Ptyas mucosa | reverse complement strand
TCCTTCCTTCCTTCCTTCCTTCCTTCCTTCCTTCCTTCCTTCCTTCCTTCCCTCCCTCCCTCCCTCCCTCTCTCCCCTCTTTGCTGTGTTTATCTCAGTTTTTAAAACGACCAAGCCCAAATTAAGCAACTGAAATGCAGTGGTGTGTATGCATGCCTACTTACCCCATGCTGGTTGTGCAGTTTTTCCAAGAGGGTGCTGTCTGTGCCTTTGGGGAATCTACTCTCCTCGTTAACTAACGCCAGCAAGCCAAGTTTCTGCAATCGTACAAACAGCATGGTGGGTTGCTAAGCCAAAGGGGAACCGGAGCTTTAGAAGAGCAGGGTAGATACACTAAAAGGGATTATTCTGGGTACTGTAGTCAAATCTTAATTCTAGAAGAGTTTAGATTTGGCTAAAAACCATATTTTCACAGTTGTGTTCCATTTGACCAAGCATTTTTACCATGCTGAGAGTGAGGAATAGCCATAAGAATATAACAATTCAAGGTTTATCCAGATTGGTTAAAATGCTTTCCCCCCCCTTTTTTTAAATGAAATTTCATTATACGATTTTATTTAATTTTTTAAAAACTACAGAAACAGAAAACAAAAGGTAGGAAAATAAAATAAACAGTGAAAGGTAACAAAAGAGGGAAAAATACCTAAAGAAGTTACTTTCCAATTTCTTTGCAGCAGTTACAAATAGAATGATTACCATCTTCACCCTTCTAAATTAGAGGTCATTATTCCCTTCTTCCCATAAAAAGATCTTTTGAATCAATAAATCCTGAAATCACCAGTTCATTTTTATACATTTTCAGCAAAAAGTTTATAAAGAGTTTCCAGTCTTTTATAAAGATTTGATTGATGCTTCAATGTGCAGTGCTCATTAGGGTTATTTAATGGAGCATTCAGACAACCTCATATAATCCTTCTGTCATCAAATTGTGCTTTATTTTATCTTCATTTGTGTTTTCTCTTAATGGGGATGTTTCGCAGAACAGCAAATCCTAAAATGTACTTCCATTTTATAGATTTGAACACTCGGCTGACATAAGCATTTGAGACTTTTCTCTTGTTCCACTCCCTCTCCTAAACTCTCAGTCGTGAACATTTGCACAGCTTCATTTCATCAATGTTGGAATTCCAAAAAGTTGATATCCCAAAGCACCATTTTGAAACAGCTCCATGCTTCTCCTCTGCTTAGTTTTTTACTTTTCTTTTTCAAAGAAGAAATATTTTTGCTACCTTTGTGGAGATAGGAAAGCTGCCTGCAAATGAAAGTTCTTTATCCAAAATATGCCCAAATGATCATTCCAATTCTGAAGAGAAAAAATGAGTAAGCAAAGTTTTTGCAAACCTTTTTTTACTAATTATTTCCAAGCTGCTGTTATCTAAAGGCAATCCTTTTGCATGCCCATCTCTCTTAGTAACTCGGGAAACCTGTTACTAAAAATGTCATTGCAAAGATCAGCTTCTAAATTTAATTTGGTTACTTTAGACCCCCTCTTCTTCTTCTTACACACACACACACACACACACACACACACACACACACAAAGTTGGTGAACATACTTAATATTACTGCCTATTTTCAGCTCCACAGCAACTCTTCACAGCAACTCTTTGAGGGTTGGGCTAAAGGAGTCACTGGTACAAAGTCAACCAGCTAAATTTCATGTTAAGGAAGGCCTAGAACCCAAATTCTAGGTCTTTGGATCCCTGCCAAACCTACAACCTGAGCTACAAATATTCTCAACAATCTGTAACTGAAATTCTAGCCTAGCACCTTAAGCACTGCACCAAACTTTTTTTTTTTGGCTTATGGCATGCCACTCAAAGGCCAAGTCAAGTTTTGGAATACACTTATTGCTTAAGCTCTTAGCCAAGATGCCCCCAATCTCCTGGGTCTTGTATGAGGATATGCATGTGTTTGTATGTGTGTGTGAGTATGAGGGGGTGGGGGGGAGAGAATATGTGACAGCTTATTGTTTTCTGCCATTTTGCCATAAATATACAAAGGCAATTTAATTGCTTTAAGTATTGACATTTCTAATCCTTCCAGTTGGAAATATTGTGGTGCTCGTTCCATTTTAAGAACAAGGGGAAAAAGGGGAAAAGCAGTACAACTAAAAAAAAAAAACCCACACAGAAAAAGACAAAAAACAATCTTTCAAGTTCGTCTGATTTTATACATATTTGACAGGAGAAACTACATTTTCAATGTTCACCAAACCATTTTTTCCCAAAAGGAGAGATAATGTAATGTTTTTTAAAATATAGGGACTACAACCCTAACCCATAACTGCTCACACAAATACATTCTGGACCAATTATAGTTTCCAGGGTTAGCCCCATGTACAGCATATTGCAGCGGGCAAAGCAGGAGGTGATTAGTGCATGAATCATTTAACTTCTCAGATTTTGTTTTAATTTGGCAAGCATTATTTTCTTATAAGGCTTAGTATTACGTGCTATTTTAGTTTCATTAAGAAATTAAAATAATTGTAGCAATAGCACTTAAGACTACTGCATGTACAGTATGTATAGTGTTTTACAGCCCTCTCTAATCAGTTTACAGAGTCAGCATATTGCCCCCAACAATCTGGGTCCTCATTTTACTGACTTCAGAAGAATGAAAGATTGAGTCAACCTTCAGTCTGTCAGGATCAAACTCCTGGCAGTGGGCAGAGTTAGCCTGTAATATTGCATTCTAGCCACTGTGCCATCATGGCTTTCAGGTTGATCTCTCACTTTTTTTTTTTATGAAATGTTTCAAGTTGATTTGGTCAACTCCCAACTAGTCTCAGATGAAGTGGACCACCTTATAAATTATCAATTTGGAGTCTGAGCCAAATCTTGTGACCTGTGGATGTCCTTAACAGAAATGTGTCCTTTTATTCCAGTTCAAGGGTCAAGCATAATTAGAGGTAAATGAGTAAAGGTCCTTCCATCCCTACTTCCCCCAGTCCTTTCAGCGTGAGGGACCTACCTTCTCAATAAGATCTAAGCATTCTGCATTATCCATCCAATCAATGGCTTCCCAGATGATTCCCTCTCTGCCAAAGAAAAATACGAAGCCAATTAAGCACTCATTTGCAGAGAACAGTTAAAAAACACAAATCATTGCAGTTACAGAAGAAAGAGAAAAACGAAGAAAGGAATAAATGTACCATCCTTAAACTAAAAAGAAGCACTGATGTATGTAAAACTTCCAGCCAGTGAAGAAAAGGATAATACTGTATCATTTCCTTAATACTCTTTCACATGGTAGAATGTATGTGACCAAACACTCTTCCTCTTTTAAGCAGCTTTCTCATCCTTTAGCCAAAAGCAAGGCTTCTCCTAATCGCCAGAATGAAAACAAGAGATATCCCCGCTGTTTGATAGTCTCATTTTTCTACCTGTTGTACTCAAGCTGCTCCAGGGAGAAGATGTGCTTGTTGAAGTACTCTTGGAGTTTCTCATTTGCATAGTTAATGTTAAACTGTTCAAAACGATTTGCCTGTCCATGACAAAAGAAACCAATAATTAATTCCTTTCATCTTGATCTGGGGAAAATCCTATTTCCCTCAAAGACTGCAAAGAACCAGGGAAACAAAGATGAGCTGGTGGATGTGCTCATCATCAGCCTATGCCCTAAACTGTCAATTGATGCAAGGGTTGGCACAAAACTTCACAAAACATAGAATGTAAGATAGAAAACCAAAGATGTAGTAAGTCTTGAGCAGGGGTATTAAATTCAAGGCCCGTGGGCGGGATCTGGCCTGTGGAGTGCTTAGATCTAGCCCGTGGGGCCACCCTGGAAACAGCAAAGGACCGGCCTGAGGTGCCTCTGCCAGTGAAAATGGAGCTCGGGAGGCTGTCGTAGCCAAAAACAGAGCTTGTGAGGGCCATGGGCGGCTCTCCCGAGCTCTGTTTCTGCTGGCAAAGGGTTGCAGGAAGCTGTCGCAGCCGAAAACAGAGCTCTGGAGCCTGTTTTCGCAGGCAGAGTGCTCGGGCCCCCATAGGCACCCCCAACACGGTTGACATCGAGCTATCCATGTTCACCCTGATTACACCCACCTTAGCCCCCCAAGGTCAACCACAACCCTGATATGGCCTTCAGTGAAATTGAATTTGATACCCCTAGTCTTGAGGGGAAAAAGAAACAACCCAAACTCCTATGTATGTTTAAGGCAACATGTGCATATACCCAAGGGGAAACTTCTATTATAACAGATTATAATAACCTTCTGTCTTTCAGATTTATTGGGATTTCAACACCTATTAAGCGCAAGCCATCATGTAACTATGGCTATATTAGTGACAACTGGCATTTGTAGTCCTGACATATCTATAGGAAGGCTGTAATAAATATTCATGCCCTTATGAATCATTCCCATAATACATCCCACGATGTATACAGTCATAGACCAAAAAAACGTCATTATCCAAGTTTCTTGAGGAACTTATCTTGCTGATCATCCTCTCTGTGTCACTACCACCATCCCATCCCATCCCATCTTCAGATATCATCTTATTTTTTTACATGCATCACTACTGTCTTTGTCCACAATCTACAATACATATATTGTAGACAAAGATTGTAGATCTTTGTCTACAATCTACAAAGATCTACACGATCTTTGCTATGATCTACAACAGCTTAATTTCTGACCTGGAAATTCTCAAAACCAAAGATATCCAAGATTCCCACAGATTTAAAATTTTCTTTCCCTTTGATCTTTGAGTTAATTTTTCCAATGATCCATGAGAAGCACTGTGAATAAAGGGCCATAGCAAGAGAGTCTCTGGAGTCAGTAGCCTAGGAACAAATAGGGAGGAAGACATTTTATCACTTATCATGGTCATGCATGATGGGAAATAAATTACATCATTTGAAAAAGAGCTAGGGAAAAAAAAGTAATGTTTTACAAGAACCAAGCTGAACTCAGGGTGATTAAATGGATATATCCATAAAACTGTCTTGGCAAAATACAGGAGTAATTTGTCATGGCTTTCTTCTAAGATGTTTCTTCAATTTCAATTTCCCAGTCTTGTATACAGCCCTACTAATTCCTGCTGGTCTCCCATCCAGCCACTAAGCAAAGCAGAGCATGCTTACCGTCCAAGCCAGACAAGATTAGTGCTTCCATCTTTTGAGACAATTGCAGTGTAGCATATTATTAGGTGCCTCACGAAGTAGACATAGCCAGAAAAACTTCAGCATTTGAACATGTTTACTGGAAAATGAATTGTTAAGAGGAAAGACGGGAAAACCTAGTGCCTGCACTGCCCAAAATGAATTTGGACCAATCAAGTCTTTTCATTCCAATTACGACCAGTTAGATTAAAGTACTACAAATTGGAGTCTTTTGGTACGTATTTTTAATTGAAAAATCTCTACATTTAGAAGACTAGGTTAGTTTTCTCCCTAACACACAAAACTTTCATGAACAGAACATTTTCCTAGTATGCTACTCAGTTGCCCACCCCTTCAATTCCTCTTTGTTCATATAAGACTTCACAATTATTTCTTAAGCCATTATTTCTGAGAACTGAGTTCTAAATAGCTTAAATATCTCATTACGATTGCCTATGTGTGTGAAAGAGGCCAAAGATGGGGAGAATAGATGGGGGCGGGGCCAGTCAGAGGTGGTATTTACCGGTTCTCCGAACTACTCAAAATTTCCGCTACCGGTTCTTCAGAACTGGTCAGAACCTGCTGAATACCACCTCTGTTGTACTCCATTGTTTGCAATATATGAAAGTAAAGATAGGGAAGAATTGGGCAAAATTATTTGACATGTTTCTAACTGAACATTATTGAAGATATACGGGGCAGCTACATATTCCTCCTAACATATACAGTATTTAAGGCCCCTGCCAATTCCCTTAATGAAGTACAAAGACAAGGGGAACCCTAGTGGTCAGACTGCATAGTCATCCAACATCTCAGTTACATCTTTCAGATTAGTGCCTGTCTTTCCATATCCAGCAGTTGGACACAGGCAGGGGCAGCAGAGACACACAGCCATAGGCATTCTGTCAAAGCCTTCATTGACTGTATTTAGCTCCTTCTGCTTAACATATTCCAAATGTCAAAGTTTGGAATGGTAATGAGCTTTGAGTACAATGCAAGCTGACTAAGATCTCCAGCCTTCTCAGCCAAAATGGAATTTGACAACAGCTGACTGCTGTCCCTGGAGGGAGAAAAGGGGCATTTAGAAGCAAGAAGCCTAATTAGCAAAGAAAGGTTACCCTTACTGTTAAGAACCTTAGCTTGCTATTTTTGCACCAGTCAATGATGGGAAGAGTTATGCACGATACCCTCTTGCTTATATTCATGTTTCATACAAGCACCAAAGCTAGACTTTGGCATTTTTGGAGTCTTAGCTTTTCAATGCAATTAGTCCATTTTAGGAGCTAAGTAGCGTATGAGTAGGAATTATCTGGACTATGGCTAGATGGGGAAAATGAAAGATACCTCAGAAGGCGACAATGATTAAATATTTCCATATTTCTGCCAAGAAAACTACATCAATGTGTCTAGAAATCCACCAGAAGTCAAGCTTGACTCAAGAAGCTCCTGATTTCCATTATCAGGAAAAGAGCTAGAGTTCATTCAAACCTTATAAGAATTCTCTGACTTCCTAATGAAGTATTTTGGACTTTTTTCTTTCTTTAGAATTTACAACAGACACAAAATCTGTGGAACTTCTCTGTTCCATTTCATGGAACCTGGAGCCTCACAAATACTAGCGCCACAAGACAGTGGTCTGTGTCAAACATTGCCATGCTGTGTGTTAACAGGCAGCTTTCTAGATGAAAGCAAGCAAAAGTATTGGGGTCCCGCTGCTTTAGAGGAAAGCTAGTGAAGAGAAAGATACACCATACCAAATCCACCTTGTTTCTCGGCCAATACATAAACAGAATTCTATTTACACGTTTTCACATTTTCTAGTGCTTTTCTTTGCTGCATCCTCTAAAAAGAGTTTTTACAAGTGTAGTTTGCAGGGTGAGTTCTGTAAAATCCGCCTATTAATTTTTTTCATAAACATTGTTCCACATGTCCTTGTTTACATTGTACCAACATCCATGGCATCCATCTGTTAACCAAGCTGATCCACCCATTCTCTCTTCCATTCCAATAGCTGCCTTTATTACCCACGCTTATTCTTAAGTCTTAAGTCCTGAAGCACCAAGAATGTTCCAGGAATCCTTCTCTTCTGGGAATAAGTAATATATCATCAAATCAAGGCCTCCCTCAAGTGACGTCTTCCTTTAATACTCATGGGAATACTGCCATCCAGGGGCAATCTCCCTTCATAGCAAATATGAACTGCAAAGCAGCTAATGACTGACTCACCTGTTCCACAGTGAGGGGAGAGCTAATTTCTTCCCCACGTAGAAACATGGATCTTTGAGTAAGTACCTCAGACAGCTGGAAAGTGTCCAAGCCAAGCAGTTCACTGACATTATGCAGCACTAGGAGACAAGACAATTGAGAACTGAGAATAAGAGATGTTATTTCTCTTTTTGGTAGGAAGCATAAGTTATGCAAACTTCTTCACAAAGTGGAAACTAAGCAACAAGGTGAAGATCTTACACTAAGAAGACTTTATTAGTATGTGACAACAGCTCTGAGATATTTATTCTCCCAAAATTTACTTGAGAGATCCTTGTTCCTCAAGGTGGAAAACCCAGAGTATGGTTACTTGGCACTTCAGAAGGGAAGAAAGTTGCTCCCTGTAACATATACTGTTAAAGACAAACCCTTCTTTTCCACTTTGATGCTAAAATACTTTATTCATTTGTTAAGCAACTAAATGAAAAGAGAACATTGATCTACTGAGACAGAGAAGTTTAATAACAGATAGGTTAGGAAACACCACAAAGGCAAGATACATACATAAACCCTTTCATAAACCAACTTGGAATTTGTTTTTTAAATTTTAAACTGGAAAATAGCTGCATTCCTGGGAATCCATTTATCTGTCAGCATTGCAGAAAAAATATAAAAAGGCAACAATAGTATAGTTGCTTAATTATTGGTATACACCACAATTATGAGGGAAGAGCAGATTCCAGGTGAGGATTCATTCACAATATGCACCACGTACCAGTTTTTGTGGTAATCTGAGCTCCTCCAGCAGTCATGAACTCAATGTTTCCAAGTTGTAGAATGCCAGATATAAGTTTGAAGACGTCTCTGATCTCTTCAGAACTGAATCCCATGACTTCAAATGCAATCTGCTCAAAACACATTCAGAATCATTATGACACTTTCAAGAAGCCAGGTGTTTTTGTACAGATAGCTAACTAGTGCTTCCAGTTACTTGACACTATTGTGTTTAAAAAAGATTATGCAAAGTAGCACTGGAAAAACAAATTCCATGAAGGAGGAATCACGATAAAAGCCTTGCTTGGAATAATGGCTCTTACTCTGGTCTTAAGATGATAATTCAAAAGCTATGCTAATACATTCATCTTCTCCATAATGTATTAAGAAAGTTCTCTGTACATTCTCTGTAAAGATGTTCTCTGTACATTCACTGTAATGATGTTATAAATTAAAGTTAGATACCCAAACCCACTTAGTAGGATGGAGCACTACAGTATGTAGTGAAATTTACTTTCAAGAGGTTTAAGGAATATGTTGTGTAACGCTCAATCGTGTGGAATGGAACCTTAATGTTTCAATAATACCAAAAAGAATCATAGCTCTCATTCACATGTTCCTAAATTCTTATTGCAATTTCCATGCTTCTTCTAAAGAACAAAGGTAAGTTATACAATAATATGATCCTGGAATTAGCAGCTCATGGTACATAGCAGTTACCCATTGATTTCCAAGTATTATGGCCAAATAGTAATTGATGCAGTAATAGAATCAATGTACAACTTGCTTCCTTGAATAATTCTTTAATTTTTGCCAACAAACTGCCAGAATAATACATTTGAAATTATCCATAGAATAAAGGAAAAAGGAAGAAAAATATCCGTCAAAACTTTATTCTGTTATTCCCCCTTTTTTCTTAAGCAGAAACTTATTCTCAACGTTTTTGAGTTACACAGGCAGCAAACAGTCAATCAATATTATTACAATCTGATCTCAATTTATTCAGCTAATATTTTCTTTTTTTTAAAAAAAGCACCATGCTAGCAATGGTATGGCTTCACATTTTGGGATTCTGGTGTTCCTGATTTTTTTTTCTGGAGATAATGAATATTTGAGCTTCTACAGATTTACTGAATCACATACAGGAATAATAATTACAATAGAAACTGATCATAACTGCATCTTATTAAGTGGAGGATTCAGACTTAATGGTTTTTAGATCTGCAAAGGAATTGTAATAAGATCCACTTATTTTCTGGGGCATTTGATTAGGATAATTCCCTCCTAATCCCTCTCTTTGTATGTCTGTTTCTTGTCCGTACTCCATTGCCTACTTTTGTTATGTAGCTTCTATGCAGGACTTTGCTTTTAAAGCATTCTATAAATAATAAATGCCCGATTATTTTATCTCTTACTTTCTCCACCTTGAAAAATAGTATCCAGATTTTTGCAGACTAAATGATTCCCTCAGATATTTCCTCCAAGTAAAAGGAACAGGCGTGATAAAGTAGGCATTCAAGAAACAGAAAGACAAAATACTGGTGGGAAGATGAGACTTGTCTTCAAATTACATTACTGCAGTCTAAATAGACTCTAATTGTCATTAAACAATGCACGTCATTATCAGGCACCACATTCAAGAGTGCAAAACCCCACTTGGCCTGTGGGCATTTTGCTCCCCCCACAACAATCTGCCTTCATGCAAAGAAGCAACTGGCATATTTTTCTTTTAATAAGGGGGGCGGGGGAGGAGAGAAATCCATCCATTTCAAATCCATCCAAATTTTGCCCAGAGTCAAGGAAGAAACTCACCATAACTTTGCTGAACATCTCTCGGTCATCCAGGTCCTCGTTGATTATACAGCCAGACTGGTTGAGGTAACGATAGTTCTTGGGTTCCAGCAAGTGGAGTCCTTCTATCAATGAATATAGAGAAAGAAGACCAGCAAACATGAGCCAAAAGCACACATTAAGCAGCCTGTTTTTTTCATGTTCTGATCCCAAAAGTGGCACATATAAACATTCCCAGTTTAACCCTGCAGGATGAAACAAAGCATGCAAAACAGTAGACTAGTTAGCCCTGCATGGCTAGCACTGCCGAAATAAATATCTTGCCTGCTGGGAAATAAAACTAATGTAGAGAGTAGAGGGTGGTCAGGTGTTCCACTCCTGCGGATAATCCACTTATATGGTCGCTAAAAGTCAACACTGATTTGATGGCATAAAATCAGTCCATCGGTTAAAGTGTTCCTCTGAGCGAAAGAAAGCGTTGATAGGATTCTGCTTATGGGAAAAGCAGAATTGTTACATATAAATGCAGGGAAGTGAGACAAATAGTTTTCTTTGGTTTCTTTTAATGAATAGCAACCTTGGGAGGACAGCATCTTCAGTTTGAATGTACATTGGCCGGTAAATTCAACTGGAAAGGGGATGAATTTTGAGTGAAAAATATTTGCAGTAGATAAAGGATTTATGCGTCTATTCTTGCTACGGTTGCTCAATTCAACATGCGATTCAGTGAAGCTGCTTTTATTTAAAAATGGCTGCTTCGCCTTCAGGGTGAGAATACTGCCTGAACCTCTATCTCATAGGCTACAATATTCTCCAGGCACTTAACTGGAAAACTTCTCTAAATCTACTTACTGGCATGCTAGAAAAATACAGCTGGAAATCTGCAATACAGACACCTTCCTGATTGCTCTGTCAGTGGCATCTCCATCAGAGACTGACCAGAGGAAGAATCAGATGTGTTCCCAATGCTTTTTTTCCCCATCAATATTTATTACAATACTAATTTCAGTCTGATTTCCACAGTACTCTACATTTGACAAGCGTTTGAGGCATATCCACAAATAATGCTGGGACATAAGACTTGGTCATGAACTTTGAGATCAGCCTAAATAGGCAAATCTCATCCATTACATGAATTTTAATGTAAGTCCACAAATAATCCTAGTAACATTTTCCTCTTTCCGAAGCAACACGGTTGTTTTTCCTGTAAATCTACAGCTACAGTTAATGTAGCATATTAAGATAGAAATAGGCTTTCTGATACATTTATCTGAACATATTTACGAAGATGGAGCAAAGCAATAGGACAGGAGTGTCAAACTTGCGGCATTACGTTGTCGTCACGTGACGTATCATGACTTTCCCCCCCTTCGCTAA
Source organism: Ptyas mucosa (assembly GCA_012654045.1). Classification (NCBI taxonomy): domain Eukaryota; kingdom Metazoa; phylum Chordata; class Lepidosauria; order Squamata; family Colubridae; genus Ptyas; species Ptyas mucosa. The sequence continues at coordinate 4,396,839 of WNWU01000045.1, read as the reverse complement.
ACTGGACGTGGGCCAGTTTACGTGACGTGATGCATCAGGCTCGCAGGCTGCAAGTTTGACACCTCTGCAATAGGAGAAAAGGGTAACTGAGAAGATATAGCAGATTACTGTATCTGACAGACCCATTCCATCTTTTTCAGGAAAAGAAGGGAATTTTTTGGGGGGGGATCACTCTTCAAGACATTCAGGTTATGGGAATTCAAAGCAAGAAGGAATGAACTGCAAGTGACTAGAAGACCAGGGTACATAAATTAACGGTTTCATTTTCTCTATTTTTCTAATTCCGCTTAAAAACCCAGTAAGGAATGATCTTAGTTGCTATATTTCCTGACATCAAGATGCTATAATCAGACCTGATTATACATTGGTGAGTCTATAGGATTCACAGAGAACTGGCAGCCAATCAGTTCTGCCTTTCCTAGCCAATAGCAGAATGCAGAAAACATTCAGCCAATCTGTGACCGCTTGCTGGCTAGTAACAGTATCTTGTCTGGTCCCTTGATTTGCATACCTGAACATATTCCCTCTAGTAACAGCTGCTTGAAATAGCACGCCCTAGTCAATGGATAGAATATGACTGACATGGGGATATTTTGAGAACTTTGGTCACTGCTCAATTTTGGTATACTGTAATGCAATCAGTGGAGGAGTAATCCCATCTCACTACTGGCACTTGGGACTGCATCCCTGTGTAGAAGAGAGCTAAAATGGGAATTATGATCAGATGCAATACTATCGCCAGTCCTCTTAGCCCCTCAGGTATCGTGCAAAACCTAAAACAGAAGCTGGATTGACACGTTTGAGGCTCCCTTGCTTTCATTTCACCTGCAAGAAGAATGAATTACATAGACACAGCCCAAAGTGGTGACGGGATCATCACCTTGCTTAGAGATGTGGAATTCCTTTGATCTTGGATAAAGCGGATGGGATGCTTTCTAGAACATTCTCTGTTACTAGTGGACTAGATCTATGCCTCTCCTTGCTCCTTTGTACAAATGGGGAAGAGGTAACTTTCTGGATACAGGAAATTGTTAATGCCTCACTGTAGGAGGGAATGATGCTGCTGGCCTTGAAGGAGGCTATGGCGCAGCACCTCCTGGTTGTGGTGAGTTCCTGGATCCAGAGCTGTTAGACCATTGCTTGGCCCCCATATTTCCCTTTTAGGGGAAGGTTGATGAGATGGCGGCAGGGAGTCAACTGTGGTGCACTCCAGAGGAAATAGATTACATGGGTGCTTTTGAGTCAGGCTTCAAGTTTGGGACATGGAATGGAGACAATATTGATTATATTAGCGGATTACTTTTGTCAGGACCTGGATGAGGATAGTGCACCAAAGTCTTTTGAACTTCTCAGTGACCTTTTTTAAACAATCGACCACAATTTTCTTCTAGATTGCCTATGGGAGTTGAGGATTGGACTGGTTCTGCTTTTTCCTCAGTGGCTGATTCCAATCACTCACAGTAGGGGAAGGAGAAATTGGCCTGGTGGATAGTCTCTTGTAGGGTGCCACAGAGGTTGGACTTCTTTCCTCTCTTATCCTCTAGCAAAATAGAGTTACTGTTTATCAAGATTCTCTGTCTGCTCCAGTGGTATTTCATTAGGCTATATTTAAGGAAACGAGTCTATAACTTGTGGGGGGGGGAGGGGTGTCCTTCTGAAATTTACAGCTCCTGCTAGAATAGCAGCTATAGGTCATGGTGCACCTATTGTTATTCTACTTGGGATGAGAGGACCTTACTGATTGATTCACACTCTTGTCAGCAGCCATTAAGACTACTGCAATGTGTGCTACACAAAGACTGCTTGGAAGCTGCAGTTGGTTCATGGTACAGTGCAGTGGTGGGTTGCTCCCGGTTCGCACCGGTTCGTGAGAACCGGTACCGGTGACGATATGACATCACCGAACCAGTTCTCTGTCTTCGGGAGCTGGGCCCTCCCGCCTGCCCCGGTGTTATGCCGACCTTATATTTCTTCTTTTTTCACCCAGCTGAGAGGTGCGGAAGAGCGGATTGCTGTACCTCAGCTGGGCAGATTCGCAACGCGCTTGCGCAAAGCTCAAGTTTGGCGCACAGGCGAGCAAAGCAAGCTTGCGCACGGCGATCACGCACAAAGCACTCGCACAAAGATAACCAGTAGTAAAGCCAGTTAGAACCCACCCCTGGTACAGTGGCTCATGTGGTAGCTGGAATTTGCCAATAGGAACAGATTATACCAATGCTATAAACCCTACACTGGTTACCAATAGGAATAATGGCCCCAAAGCCCTATAACACCTCTTAGTTTTGAAATACTTCCAGAAAGCAATTAGGGTGGGTACCAACTGGGTAGCCCCTGGGAGGCTGTTCTAAAAGACCAGTACTGTCATTCAAAAGCAGCAGCACTGAACCTTGCCACCCCCCACTCCCCAATGGCTTCTTCCAAATAGAATTCGACTGGTTCCAGTGGGAGAATGCGGACCTACAGATCATTTGCACCAAGTTATATAGGGCTTTATAGGTTAGCACTGCCACTTTAAATTGCATCCACTGCATAGCAATGAGGACCTTTGGGAAATACTATTACCTCTTTGTTCCCTGCTGACACCAGCTAATAATGCATAGAAGATATGATAATTACGTTCTCCTGGGTTCTGGTGAACCACCCTGTTCTGTAAAAGGAAAACAGAAAGCGGTTAGCATAAACTCAACAAACATGAGTAACACTCCCAATATTTCAATGCACCACGTTTGGGTGCTTTAAGGAAAATGAAGCACTTTGGCTTCACAACTTTTTCACTTTATCACCAATATACAAAAATCCTGAATGGTGTCCACATTTTTTTTCATTTAAATAGGCAGACATCCATGCAGGAAGGAGTAAATTTCATATGACAATCATGGTCTATTACTCTTAATACCCATTCCTTCCCTGTTGTGTATCGAACTATATGCTTCGTTAAAAGTATGCGAATGTTTGCTTCATTTGTAAAAAAAATGAAAACTTGCACGACCTTTCATCAAAAGTTTCCTATGGTTACATCTACATAATAGATGTAGAACAGGTTTGTTTGTTTTACTGAATGTGTTCAGGCTGCCTCTTTGCTTGTTTCATCTAGATCAGCATTTTTCAACCTTAGCAACTTTAATATGTATGGCTTCAACTCAGTGGTGGGTTTTTCCCAGTTTGTACCGATTCTATAGAACTGGTAGTAAAACCGACGGGAGGCTCCGCCCACTGACCCTGATGTCATCAAAACGCTTCTGCGCTTGCGCAGAAGAGCATGCGCGAGTGAAGGGCGTGCATGCGGCCCCGTTGCGAAATGGTAATAAAGGTACCATACCCACCCCTGCTTCAATTCCTAGAATTCCCCAGACAATATGCTTGCTGGAGAATTCTGGGAGCTAGTCACATATCTTAAAGCTGTTGAGGTTGAGAAACATTGATGCAGTTGTTAGTCTAATCTGCCTACCTAATTGCAAGTAGAAGCATTTTAGACACTCATATTCTTGTTTCCAGAAAACTTTCCTTTGACTTTTTCAGTTCTAAAATAAAATGCACTGGAAGTGATGAATGTCTGTTGTGGCCCATCAGCGACCTGTGCAGATTGTAGCTGATTCAGACAACGAGGAGACTGGTGTGGTGCTGCGCCAGCAGCCTGTGCAGCTGGCACTCGAGTCAGACAATGAGGAGGCTGGAGAAGATGTGGTGCCAGAGGCAGGGACTCAGCCAGGGTCTTCAGAACTTCCAGAAGCTCCTTTAAGTGAAGAGGACAAAGAGGAGGAGCCTCTTCTCGATGCATGGGTGCGCAGAACTGCCAAAAGGCAGGAGTGGCTCCTCAGAAGGAGGTCTCCTCGAGAGTAAGCTTGGGGCTAATTGGCCACTCCCTTAGCCTATTTAAGGAGGAACACCGACTGAAGCAATTTGTAGGGAACAACTTTAGTTCACTCTCCTTCGCATCCGGTTTCTCTGCAAATTGCTTCTGGGCTTTCTGCCAACCATAGTAAGATTGTGATTACTTTATCTTTAGTTTCTTGTAGGCTGTTAAGAAAGTTTATTAACAGCCTTTGTTTGAAAAAGACTGAGTTATTTTAGTAAATTAAGTTTTGTATAGACCTTGTGTATGCTGTGTTCTTTGGGATCCATAGCTGGGGCAGAACAATGTCTGAATCAATACACGGTGTAGCTGTTCACACTGAGCAACATTAATACAACAGAGAAATTAAATATACTATCCTGGAAAAGAGAAGCATGGGAAGCTTGTTTCTGAGATGATAAAGAACTAATTAGAAATAAATCTAAATAAAACATTTGGCAATTGCTAGGGACATAGCCTAGTTTTGCTAAGAATACTCAATGGCGCTATGTTCAATATCATTCCCTGGTTGCTTTTACAAAAGGAGTGTTGGGAAAACAAAACAAAATAAATGAGAACAAACTTCACTCACCTTTTCCAATAAATCTGAGCAACAAGTTAAGAAATAAATGTCATTATGACTCTCTTATAAACATATTCTCCGATAGCTAGGGAAAAAAACTTGGAAATGAATTCAAATATTGTTGTACCAAAATTATAAGCGATGTTTTGTTTCCTAAATCTAATGAATTAAAGAGTTACAATTTTTTCCTGAACTTTGAAAGAGAAAAATGCAATTGATGGAGAGCTGGGAAAGTTTCATAAAAAGTATTTATAGTGTAATTTCTCCACCTCATTTGTGGAATTTTCAGAAGGCTGCTTCATCATTGCCATCTATAAATTAACTGTACGGATGGTTTATTGGTTCCATTCTTTCTTAATCTAGAGGTGAGCAATATCTGAAGAGCTGCCGTTCAAATAAAGGATACAGTCTGTGACCCTCCCTCCCTGGATATGCCCATGCTGAGAAAAATGTAGCTGGATGAATTTGCCAAAGCGGCTAGAATTGTTGTTATAGACTGTCTTGGCATTTCCAAAAGCTTCCAGGACTGGGCTTTAGTGAAAAAAAGAAAATTAGATTTGTTTGGCAGGAACATTAGATAGGTTTACACAGAATACATTTTTCAACAGTACAAGTCTGGTTGTATGATATAGAGACCATTTAGATGTTGACAAAGCTTTTGCTAAAAGAAAGTTTGTAGCCTTGAAAACTGTAAAGAATAACCGTCAAAAATGCATAACATTTGTGTGCCATGATCCTTACTGGTCCTATAACTAACAGAAGCAGAAAGAATGTGCAAATATTCTTAATTTTACATATTGTACATCCTCTCTTAGTGCAGAAAAGTTCTTGTTTTAAGATAGCTGGTTTGGTTTTTTTCAAGTCCCTGGGGGGAATTCAACGAGGCTTGCACAATTTCCCCAAAAGATTCTCTATACCAGCTGCAACAATATTGCAGGGAATAAGAAATCTGCCTTTTCTCAGAGCTCCTGTGAAACAGAGCACCACAAAAGGCTGCAACCTAGGACTGTATGCCCCTGACCTTGAGGTATGTCAAATGTCATCCTTCTCATTTATTTTATTTTTTATTTTTATTTGATTTATATGCCGCCCTTCTCCGGAGACTCAGGGCGGCTTACAGTGCATTAAGCAATAGCCTTCATACTTTTGTATATTTATACAAAGTCAGCTTATTGCCCCCGCAATCTGGGTCCTCATTTGTGGCTCTTGAGAAACAACCTCCCCATTTCCTGCCCACAAACAGGAACTCCTTTTACCTGCTCTCGAGGATGGCTTCCTCCACATGGGTGGTCTTCTCCAAAGCAGAGCTACCCAAGGAGAACTGGCTCATGGCAGACAGAAACTTTAGCAGCAACTTGGTACTCTCTGTCTTTCCTGCTCCACTTTCTCCACTGTTAAAAGACAGCCCAAAAACGAGCAAATCAAGGAATTCATAATGGCAAGAATGATTCTGAAGTTTCCACCCATTTTTCAGTACCAGAAGTGGGACAAAGTGGGAAGCTGGTGGCCTCATTATTTCTCTCACCTGATCAGAATGCATTGGCTGTCATGACGCCTCCAGAGGCAGCTGTAACACTCACTGGCTGTGGCAAAAATGTGAGGGGGCAGCTCCCCCAGGCAGTGCTGTCGGTACAAGTCAATGGCGGATGCATCGTACAGCCCAGCAATGGGTTTGTAGGGATTCACAGAAACCAAGATAGAACCGATGCTTGTCTGCAAGGGAAGGGAAGGAAGGCAAAGCATTTCGGGTTTTTTATGTTTTCTTAAAAACTGATAATTTGGAAGGAAGTGTGGCTTGTGAAATTAACAAGGTAGCTACCAGCTAGAAGCATTGGAAGGAAAGGAAGGCATTAAAGTTCCTGCCTTTGTTTGCTGGTGGCCTTCTACCGCTGCACCACAGAGAGTATTTTAACTTACTGCATCTGTGTATGGTTTGCCAATTGCACAGTGGCAGATAGGACAGCACTACAGAGGGTCAACATCATTGCCCAGAGGATCATTGGTTGCCCTCTCCCCTCTTTGGAAGAGCTTTATAGCTCCTGCTGCCTTAAGAAAGTTCAAAACATTCTTAAAAATCCATCCTGGGCACCCTTTTTTTGAACTATTACCATCTGGCAGACGGTACAGGATAATAAAAACAAGGACAAATAGGCTGAAAAACAGCTTCTATCCCAGGGCAGTAACTATATTGAATTCTACAGTATAGTGCAATATCAGGTTTTCAATTTCAATTATATAGAATGTAAAGGATATGTGTTTGTGTTTTTATTTTTATACTTATAATGTACACTGAAGGCGGCATTTAATTTCGTTGTACCATGTGCAATAAAGTAAACTAAAAGAGATCTTAGATCTGTCTACTGCAAGAAAATCCTGAATGGGAGACCTCACTTGCATTTTCCATTCCACTTGCATATACACAAGAACAATCTGGGCAAATTGTGTGTTTCTGTATACCCATACATGAATAGGGGTGAACAGGCCTTGCCACCCAGCAATCAACTCACCCAAATGTATTATAATGTATTATGTGACCTCCAATTAATTCTTCAGGAACCAATAAAAACTAGCACCCATGCTACTATATCAACTTTCCACCGTTTAATGCTTTTCTAATCCATTGAACTAGAGGTCCTACCCATTTTAAGATTATGAAAATCCCCATGTTCTGTTACCACCTTTCTTAATATAGTTGGCAGAACTGTCATTAATTATAGAGACCCTAGGTTGCCTCTTTCATGTTGCATAAAGAATAGTGAAGTATCCAAAAGTCAGGTACCCCAATCAAAAAGAAGATTGAATAAAGATTTGGATTATTAAGAAAAAAAGAGAAGCCATTAAACAATAAATAGGAAGCCTTCTTCAGACCTACAGAATATCAAGTAATCAAAATAACCGTCTCTTGTTTTTTTTTTAATTGTATAAAAAATGTAACTGCAACAAAGCAGAAGGAAAAGCACCTGCTGGTAGTTATTACAAGTTTATTTTAATGTTTCTCCATACAACCCTTCTTAATTTACTACACTCAAAATACATGTGACTGCAACTTTCATCATCCCCCAACTAGCATGGCACCACTCTTCACCACTTGAAAAGATATTCTCATGTTATTCAGCACACTCTTTCCACTGAAATATAATTTTAAAATAAAGATATCAATGGGGAGCAGAACAGCACATGAAAGGAACACAGTCCATAATCAGCCTCATTCATTCACCTTACAGCAAAGTCATGGGTGGCAACTTTCCCTTTTAAACTAAACTATCTTTGGACTCCATACTTGTGATCCACGATATTTGTCTTTTAAGTTATGCTAACTGTTCCAAATCTGAAAGAGTCAAAAGTGTTCTTCTAAAGTGCTCTGGGATTCCAGAATGAAGAACATGATAGGACAATAAATCAGAATAAGTCTCTCTTACTCAATTAACACTTTTAAGAAAAAGTCTGCTTGTGCATAAAAACAGTAGCAGGGCACACCCCGTGCTACAAATACACTTCTCAGGTTTTTTTGCAGAGGCAAGTAAACAGTGTTTTGAACAAGATCAGAATCCTCAATTAAGCTCTCCCAGAGATGCAAAACTACTATGACAAATTTTACATGTTCCCCTGGCCTTCATCTTCTTGTAATGGTACTATTGGGGGGGGCATGATAATGAGCATGTTTCATTATTTCTCCCAGGCAATTTTTAATATGGAAATTACCACTTCTGTTCAGCTATGCCCCATATGGGAAAATACACTGAGATTCTGAGGAGAATTGAGCAGTGACCATCTTCTGCATAATATGTAGCTTGATCTGTAGAAGCAGCATGGATTCAGTGATGAGGTTTTGACCAGGAAGTATTTTTTAAAAATACATCAAAAACTATTATCTGAGAATGGAGATTCCATTATTGACAGGGAAGAAATCAATGGTGTAAGTGGAAACAGTATCTTGAGTAAAATGTTAAAGGATGAAGCCTTGTCAGCTTATTAAAAAAAAGGAACATAAAAGGGTACATTAAAGGTTTCTAAAAATACGTTGTTTGAGGAAGCTATTAGAGTCTGCACAATCTGAGGCGATAGATAAATCTAAAGTATCTGAAGATCAGAATACAATATGAACTCCTCATTAGCCAAATTCAGGAAGAAGACCAAAATATATTCTTTAATAGATAGAAATATAGTTCGTACAAATCTGCAGAATAAACCTTTTAGAAGCCAAGAATTTGAATTACTTTTCAAACTGAGATCTTAAGGACTGCTCTACTGCTCTAATACATGTTCTTTATTGAATGTTTCCTGAAAGGTGAAACAGGACACATCTTCTATTTTTAGGATTTCATCCTCATTTCCTCAGAAGCAGAAACCACTGCAACTGAAAATGGGGCATTACAGAGAAAATGTTAAATGGAAAATAGTGTGTGTGTGTGTGTGTCCATAGTCTCAGGGTTGTGGTGGCCTAGCAGTTAAGACGCTGGTTTTAGGTTGACAGTTTGAGACCCATGCACTGCGTGACAGAGTAAGCTCCTGTTCTTGCCCCAGCTCCAGAGGTAGGTTTCAGCAGGTTCTGACCAATTCTGGAGAGCCGGTAGCGGAAAGTTTGAGTAGTTTGGAGAAGCGGTAGTAAAAATTCTGACTGGCCCCACCCCTACCTATTCTCTGCCTCCCAAGTCCCAGCTGATCGGGAGGAAATGGGGATTTTGCAGTAACCTTCTCCTGGAGTGGGGTAGGAATGGAGATTTTACAGTATCCTTCCCCTGCCGCACCCACCAAGCCACACCCACAGAACCGGTAGTAAAAAAATTTGAAACCCACCACTGCCCTGCTCCTGCCCACCTATTAGTTCAAAAGCATGCAAATGCAAGTAGATAAATAAGTACCACATTGGTGAGAAAGTAATAGCGTTCTGTGTGCCTCAGCATATAGTCATGCTGGCCACATTACCACAGAAGCGTCTTCGGACAACACTGGCTTCCTTGGCTAGGAAATGGAAATGAGCACCACCCCTGGAGTTGGGCACAATTGAGCAGGGGAAACCTTTACTCTTTACCTCTATAGTCCCAGCAAGGAATGAAAGCCTCATGCCTATAAATGTTTTAAGAATCAGGCAATGAGTTCTAATACCCCATTACTTTATTTTCTTGACCTATATGATACTATTTAAGGGATAAGACACCCTAATAGTGCAGTTCCTTTATTTGGAACATTGGGAACATGTTAAAGATGCCTTCAAAATGTATATTTGCTGTGGCAAATATGAATGTGATTAAACTCCAATGTACCTTACATAACTGATGCAGTTGTTCCCTATCCCTCAGTCCAGGGCTACCAGATGCTCTCTTCTATTCTGAAGTATACTTGTATTTTTTTTAACAGTCAGTAAAACAAAGTAGTGGGCTGCCAACTACACATATTTTTGTTTTTCAAGAAAGCTTATAGAGATCTAGGAAGGCTCAAACGCATTGTGTAAAGTAAGATGATGACGAAAGCTAAGACTCTGCTTTGTTTGGAAGTGTGCCCAACTTCATTAAAAGAAAAAGGGCATCTCTCTTCCTCAACAAAAAAGATAGACAGAGGGAATGGCAGGCAGTACTGGGTGATTTTTTTTTTATAAGGCATGCCAGCTATTGCAAAAACTTAGTGAAAGTGACCATAATAGACTTCTCTAATTCCAAACCTGCTCAGCAGTGTACAAAAATTGAATACTTCTGAGTTATCAATAAACATGAGAAGATTCTATCCCCAAGATCTTTGGTTTGTTTTTGTTTTTTTTTTTAAATCAGAGCTGCAACTTTTATCATTTTGCTAATTTTATCTAACACCTAGAAAGCTTGTTCTTTTTAATGTCATCCACAAGTGCCATCCATTATTATTCTAGTCATTTCTGACCCCCAAGATAACTAAACGCCTGGGATTTAAGCAAGACTGGCTGATCACCAATGATTTTCCACTACAGTAGTGGTTTTTTTTGAAGTAATAAGCTATTCCACCTTAGGAAACACAAGCCCAATATATTCAAGGCGTGTACAGTTACACGGATTTTCATACATCTTGAAATTTTTTTCCTTAATGAAATGACTAACAGCTAATAAAAACTATTTTTTTAATTTAAAAAAGTCTGTTAAATTTTCTACAATCTCTTTCCTCTAAAGAGACGATTTTGATCTGCCTTTCCCAATAAACAAAACATAAAATCCAAGAACAACAACCCACCCCCCAACATTTCCTCTGGTTCTTTTAAAGCAAAAAATCTTTTGCATAAACATTCTCTCTGGTTGAACCCAAGTATTACAGGATTGCTATATGTTATTTTTTAAAGACACCTAGAACTGCTGCCGTCTTTCTTCCTACTAACACAAGCAATAAATCGTGCAGTGCCCTGCTCCTACCCCCACCTCCCCTTTCATAGCACTGCCCCGCAGGGCCAAGGAAATGAGCAGTGTAGTGATGTCACCTCATTATGTAGAGAGCAGCTGGCATCAGATATTACACACACACAAAATGCAGTACACAAAAAGTGGATGCAGATTCACCTCTGTAATTCTATCTGGCCCTTAGACAATGAATGTCGAGGTTCTGAATCGGGAAAGAGCATGATTTAAATGTTGTTATTCTCATTCCCTTTCTGACAAAAGGAGAGGAGAGGGAAGGGGAGTGGAGGAGAAGGAAAAACAATCTGATGTAAAAGAGCAGCAGACAAAATGAAAGCTGGTGGATTATGAGCTCTGGACTGTAAAGAACTTTTGGTGAGAGGTGAGTGCAGTTGTAAGCCGGGTGCAGCAGATGGTAAAAAAACAAATAGGTTATCACTAAACAGCATAATGCATTATTTGCAAGTCCCTTCCTCACTCCAAAAGAAGACGCTTCCCAGAAAACAGGTCATTTAATTGATCATTTACTGGAATATAAAATGCCTTCAGTCCTTGTTGCCTTAGTAACCGTTGCGATGCAACAGACTTAAGATCCACATTTCAATACCAGAATTTAAGGACGCTTGTGCACAGGTAAGAAGATAAGGGAATATTCCTCATCCCCTTCCTTGTGCTCCCAAATTATCTTGCAGTCATCTTGCTTGCTACAGAATTACCTGCTCCTCCTCATCTCCCATCCATATTTACAGAAGCAGGTAGAAATTGGATGTTTAATGCCAAAAGAAGGAATTAGATGGCAGAAACTTTGGATTGCACTAGGGATACTAACTATCCCTTGGAATACAAGAAAGGGGTATATTATGTAAAAATGCTTTCTTTGTCTTTGCAAATAGAAAAGTAAAGTTGAGAAAGAAGGCTGAAATCTGGCATGCAGATGAGCATTTATGTTTGTGTATCAACTCATATGCAGGCTGCATTTTTAAAAACTTGGGTGGGTATTCAAAAATGTAATGTATATGCCACCAATCCATTCTGCTATTTGATTCTATTGGATAATAGATTAGCATGGCCCTAGTTTTACTAAGAAGCTATCCAAATATTCCCAGAGGTCTCTAACCCAAGTTTCTGTGCTCATGACCCAAAGCCACGCAAAGCATCAAAGCACACTTCAGAGAAGCCATGGCTCCTGCATACCTGGATGTCAAGTCTACCTCTCATAGGATGAGGATACAGTCATGCAGGTAACTTCTCTTTTGAGGATGTTGTTTAGCACTTTGTTGGAAAGATTAAGCAGGGCACCAGTCTAATTTGTTCACTCACATAGATGTGGTTTTGCTTGTAGCGCTGGTGCAGGTTGAGCAAGATGGCAGCTTCATGTAGGTCTCCCAGCATGGACATGTCCTCCACACCGTCTACACTTGACTGATGCATTGGCATAATTTTTTCTTTTGGCAGAGAGCCTTGTGCATAGCAGAACACCTAGGGGGAAGGGAAAGATTGAGAGATGCAACACTGCAAAATGACCGTATGTCCTGGGTGACTCTCATCTGCTGAACTAGATGTGATAGTAAAGGACTTATACTAGATCTGGACATCAAGCCAGCTAGTAATTATATGCGTGCTTGCAGCATGAATTTCTTATATTCCCACGTCTTTTGAGTAAACCTTTCAGAATCATATGGTAGCCCTAAAAAGAACTTCCAAGCAATCAAAATTAATAAAATCATTAGAGCAATATTAAAAAAGAATCACATTCAGATTTAGAAGTCAGAAAGAATGAAGAATGCAGACATCAGTACACTACAGTACAGTACAGTACACTACAGTACAGACAAAAAACCTACAGCGCTAACCGCTTAAAATCGTCAGGGATGGAGCATGTACAACCTCTTTGGAACTAACTCCTTAAACCAGATGCTGCTGCAGTTAAAATCCTGTCTCCTATTCCTATCTTTTATAAGTGATGGAATAGGAAATGGGGCCTTTGACGCTGAACACAGATGCAGACTCTGCAAAAGAATCCTGCTAGTCCATTTTGTGTCAGTTGCAATTTTTCAAGGGTAGCCTCATATGCAACATTTTATAGTGATCTAATTTAATAACGAGCAAGAATTAATCTGGTTGACGCATCGTGAGTACAGGCCACTAACCATTTCTTAAGGGCAGCAACACATGATATTGTCTACTACCCACACCTAAGCCACTGGAAAAGGCAAATTCTGCCCATTATTTTCTCCTACACATCAAAGTTATTTTTTTAACCTCTGCCAATTTAGTTCTCCTATTGTGCCTCACTTTCACCGGAACTGGCTAGCATACACTTGGTAGAATCACCCTCTCTGTTCCAATCACTGGTTACTGTCCTCTGGCTATTTTTTAAAAAAATAAATTCACCAGTGAAACAATGAAAAGCTGTTTTTTTAAAGGTGAAATTGATAAGGTTTTGCCACTTTTACTTTCTAGGCCTCAAGATAGGAAAATAGGTCTATTCCTTAGCCTTTACACTTATATACTGCTCCATACTACTTTACAGTACTCTCTGAGTGGTTTACAATGTCAACGTATTATCCCCAACAATCTGGGTCCTCATTTTACCAACTTTGAAAGGATGGAAGGCTGAGTCAACCTTGAGCTGGTCAGGATTGAACTCCTGGCAGTGGGCAGAGTTAGCCTGCAATATTGCGCTTTAACCACTGTGCTACCACGGCTCCTGGTAAAATGGTAAATGATACGGTTTCTCTCTCTCTCTTTTTTTTTATCAGCTCAAAAATGGTAAAGAAGTGGGGGACTTCACCAATCAGGGGTCATGGCCAGGGGTGGGTTTCAGCAGGTTTTGACCAGTTCTGGAGAACCGGTAGCGAAATTTTGAGTAGTTTGGAGAACCGGTAGTAAAAATTCTGACTGGCCCTGCCCCCATCTATTCTCTGCCTCCCAAGTCCCAGCTGATTGGGAAGAAATGGAGATTTTACAGTATCCTTCCCCTGCCACGCCCAGCAAGCCATGCCCACCATGCCATGCCACACCTCCCAAGCCACGCCCACAGAACCGGTAGTAAAAAAAATTGAAACCCACCACTGGTCATGGCAAATGTGATCCAGACAAAACACTAGCCTGTTGCATGATGGAAATAGAGGAAAGAGTTGAAATGTGGAAAGTGATTTTTAAACTGGCTTCCTTATCACTGGTTTACACACAGGGAGACAAGCAGCTGAAGAGTCCAGTATAGAAAAGTATTAAGATTGTTCTTAATCTTACAGACTGTTCTATTCTTGGATTCATGCTTCAAACATGTAATGGATTGTCAGTTGCCACAGGGACAATATGTTAAACTCCTGCATCTCCATCTTTGATTCCATACTAGTAATTGCTAATATATAAAAAACACACACTGAAAGGATATCCATCTTTCTATTGCTCTTTTAGCAAGCCTCATTGAGATGCTGTAATGGCAGTTAGATCACATTAAAAGATAACTGATCTGCATTAGGTCATCTTATCTATATATGCAGGGGAAAATGCAGGCTTCCCTCCCCAATACACCAGAGAGATTCAGAAGGGCGGGGATTTGCCTAGAGAAAATGGAAGATGACCGATTCAAGGTATTAATTCAGGATTATCTCCACTTTCAAACCTGGCCAGCTGCAGAACTACTGAACTGTGAATTGCTTGGAAGCTTCAAGAGCCTGCTCCAGTCTGCTGAGGTGTGTTGCTGTCTTTTCTGAGAACTTGTGTGCCTTGTTTCAGGGTCAAAGAGTTTAACAGCAATTCAGAAAAAACCAATTTGCAAGTTAGAATGGGGAGCAAAGTCTTAAGAAAAATATACCTGTTCAGGCAAGATGACATTACTCAATACTTGGCCATCTTAGACAGTACATGTTAGGTATCAGTTGAGTCTCCCAATGTATTTTTTCAAATTTTGTTCAAAAAGCAAGGGGATTATCCAAGAGTCCTTTCTTCAGTGGTTCATTACAGTCTTAAATTTCACTTACCTCACCATAGTCTGAAGTGAAAAGCATGGAGCCATTAGCACAGGATCCAAGAGTGCAGGGCCGCATATAATCAGGTTCCTGCAGCCACACGTGTGTTCCCTGCAACCAATCACCGGAGAGATCAGCCATATAGTCTTTATCTGTTTACATTTGTACATCGGAGGGAGATGGGCAGTTAAGAAATATGACACCTACATACATACTACTGTACATACATATATATTTAGTGATCACACTTGCTATCACTTTTTTCTTTGCCAATCAATTGCAAAAATATGTCATATACAGAAAAACTTTAAATGTGCATATTCAGAAGTAAAATGCATTACTAAAACATGTAGATGGCTACCACAAAGGGGCATTCTTCTCTTCACCTTATAAATAAGGTAGTATATATCCTATAAGAATTAGTATCAAGATAAACAATGATAGATGATTAATCCTTTCACTTTTGTCTTTTTTACTTAAACTGCTTTCATAGGAATATAGGGAAGATGGCTGGACTGTCACTCAGGATGACATTCATTACAGTCCCTCTCAGAATGCCACATATATGACAGTTAAACACTGTTGCTTATCAGGGCTAAAATACATTCAATTTCTATAGTCTGCATGGATCCCCAAGGTATCCTGGAATGTTACATAAACTGTTCAATCTGCCTGATGCAGTTTAGATTGGGACAAATAGAAAAGGATCAACTTTCTTCATTCTTAAGTTTCTTTTAAAGTAGTTACATGGCAAAGTCACACTACCTTGGTATGTAGTATGGAACTGGGTTTAGGCAATAATTTTCAGCCCTTTTCAACACTCCAAGATTTAATTCTGCCCAGTTTTTACTCATTTGTGTTAGACCCAGATGTGAGAATCCCAGGATCAAGTTTCAGTCAATTTTGAAACTGTTTACCATTTCCCTCTAACTCAGTTCATCAAGTCTTATCAGCCTAAAAATTCTACTTTATGCTACCTAACATAAAGGGAGTTGAAATATTGCTTTCAGTTCCTTAGAGGAAAGTGTGATAGAAATGCAATTAATTTTAACCGTTTTACATACAATCCTGATTCTTCTTACATACCTTACATAGAGATTAAGTATCATGAAAATTGGCAATGTTGTAGGGACTAGAAATTTTTTTTTTCTCGATAATCATGGAAATTACTGCTGGACCCATCTCGGCACCCTCAGCTCACAATAATTCCTCACACAAACAAAGGGTCCAACTTGGCTAGGATAAAAGTTCAAACTGATCAACCGGAGGCGGACAAAAGGACAGGACAGCCAATTTATACATAACAGATACCAGAGAGAGAGAAGGTCTGTTGTCATCTGAATAGGAAGAAATTGAGAGTTGAAATGTGGAAAGTGATTTTTAAACTGGCTTCCTTATCAATGGTTTACACACAGGGAGACAAGCAGCTGAAGAGTCCAGTGTAGAAAAGTATTAAGATTTGGATTAGTACAGACTCTTCTGTTCTTGGGTTCATGCTTCAAACATATAAATGTCATAATGGATTGCCAGTTGCCACAGGGACAATATATTAAACTCCTGCATCTCCATCTTTGATTCCATACTAGTAATTGCTAATATAAAAAAAAACCACACACACTGAAAGTACTTCTAAAAAGTGCCTGAAATAAACAGGCAAATGAGGAGTTTCTTTCCTATAAAAAGAGGCATGTATTAGAATCTCTTTCTTACTGCTGAGAAAAACAAATATTTTTCAGTCAATCCAGATCATAACTCTGTGAGTGTGTGTGTGTGTGTGTGTGTGTACATACACAAGTGTATTGCTACTCTTTGGGGGAGGAGACATAACTAGAGCCACAGTAACAGTAAATGTTTATTTTACCCAAGGGCTAAGCACAAACCACTTTTAAGAAAATGAATTGGGACAGTTGAATGCTTAGTAGTTTTAATAGTTTTGCAATAACAAGCCTGGAATTGAGAAGTGGCATTTGGGAAAAAGCTTTAGCAGCCTCTCCCTGCCACTATCCACTTTTTTGCTCACAAGGACCCAGCTTTTGTTATCAGAAAAGCCCGATCTAATAGGAGATTTTTGTGGAAATTTTTCAAATGGAGGCTCAAGGCAGACCATTCCTTGCCCTCTGTGGTCCATATCAATGTTAAAATCATGGCTAGCTCTGTACCATTGCTAAAAGAGATTTTGATAAGATTTTCCCCCAATTTCATGGGAAATCAATAGAGGAAAGATTGATAGCAAAAACTGCAGCAGGGGAGAAGAGAGACTGGTTGAGAATCAGGATACCACTAAGCCATCATTGCCATTATCCCTGCCTGCTTTATGCCTCTGCATAGTGATTGATACTTGTCACCGAAGAGCCGCTGACAAGATGCAACAAAGGCAATTCCTATGAAGTCAGCTCATGGTCTTGCAAAATGGTGAAAGATCACAGAATACTGACTCAGAGCCAAAATGTAACTTTTGTTTGTTATGGCTTATTCCTGGCCTCTCTGAGTCCTTTGTGTACATGAAAAACTAAAAAAAAATCACTAGACAAAAGGATGGTGAACATTAGGCTTTTCCCAGTGAATGATAAACTATAGGACTTTTTGAAGTATGCGGTCTTTGAACTAATCTTTCTATGGTGAAAAATTTATTAGCCATATCAGCCATTATCAGCCATAGATGATATCAAGAACAACTTTGCATCCTATTTTGATCAGTCTTAACTTTGCTGCTTCAGATATTCATTTTTATGAGGTAAACCCTCTTCCTCCTCCCTGTCTCTCTCTTGTATTAAATGCTCCCAAGTGATCAAGAATCAAGATTCTGCTTTGGCTACATTACAAAACTTGTAGTGACTCAGGTAACTTATATATTAGGTAGATTATTATTATTATATTATTATTAGTTACATTAAGTAGCTACAATTTATTTATTTGATTTTTATACCACCCTTCTCCAAGAGGACTCAGTATGGGAGGTGGTGAGAGAAGCCATAACTTCCAGATAAGGGTTGAATCAAGTTTCATCAAATGCATCTTTTGATTGATCCAGAGGACCATAAATAAGTAATAGATACATCTAAACAGAAATTAGCTAATGGAAGCAGATGTGAGATGCAGCAGGTGGAAGAACATCTACTCAATCCACAAGAGAGAAGGGGTTATCTGATCTCAAGAAAGAGGCAGAATGGGGGAGGGGAATCAATAATGGTTTTCATGAAAGGGAGATCAAATAGAACATGGATGTGGACTTTCATTTATACTTCTTGAGTAATAATCTGCTTTTTTCTGCCAGAGGCTGATCTCACATTAATAACTATTTGCTTTCAGGTCTGTCTAGTTTAGTGAAAAGAAGGACCAGGGGATGACAGTGTTTCAATATCTAAGGGGTTGCCACAAAAAAAAAGGGAATCAACCTATTTTCCAAAGCCCTTGAAGGCAGGGCAAGAAGCAATGGATGGAAATTAATCAAAGAAAGAAACAACTTGGAATTAAGGAGAAATTTCCTGACAGTGAGAACAATTAATCAGTGGAAAGATTAGCCTCCAGAAGTTGTGGGTTTGCCAACAATGGAAGTTTTTAAGAAGAGATTGGACAATCATTCATCTGAAATATATATGGGGCTTCCTGCCTGAGCAGGGGGGTAGGCGGGAAGACCTCCAAGTCCCTTCCAACTCTGTTATTCTGTTATTTTGTTTTGCTATTCTGTGCCATAAACTCAAGAGATAGAAAGTAATTCTGTGAGACAACCAAAAGTGCTGATCCAAATTTCAACTTGCACTCTGTATCTCAGAATGAAAAGTTTTCTTTAAATTGCAGTGTACTCTTTACTGCTCTACTTTGGCAAAAGTACAGTAAGAAGGTCCTAAATTTAAGAAGGCACCACCTGCAGAAATAAGATTAAATAAGGGAAAATATTCTCTACTTCCACTACTGCATTCTCAGCAAATTTAAGGCAACCGTCCCACTTTGAAATCAAACTATTTTGGAGAAAATATACCATTTCAGCTCTCTGATAAATGCAATAATAATATGCAAAAACATTCAAAGGAAAACTAATTGGAAGCTGGTTTGAGGAAGCAACGTGTTGAATGGATGAGGTACATGAGTTTCAGAAGCACAGATGAAAGCAGAAAAGAGAGAAAGAAAGTGTCAGATATATACTGATGGTCGTGCTCAATCAGTCTATGCGGAAGT
>WNWU01000045.1:4365064-4377908 GCA_012654045.1 Ptyas mucosa | reverse complement strand
TATCACCGTGTGGAGGATGGGAGTTGTAGGTATGATAACGTCCTCTATAGTTACAATAATTAAAATTATTTTGATATTGAGAGGGGTGGTTCTGCCAGTTTTGGCAGAAGGGTTTGTGTGAAGAATGTGAAGGATGGGAATCATGTTTAGAATAAAAGGGGTGGTCAAAAGAAGTAAGGTATCTATCAGTATGGTAGAGTCTTCTATCATAGAGAGGTTCAGATGTATGTTTATAAGCATTAGATCGTCTCCTATCTTCATCTATTAATTTGGATTTGATTTCAGCGACGGTGTACATGTGGGTGGGTAGGGAGTGGAGACTATTTATGAATCCTGACCAACCGGGAAAGTGTTTAATAGAATTAAAAATGATACCAATCATGGCAGTTTCAGGTACAGGATGATTGCGTTGAATCAGTTGTTTTCGCATGGATTCGAGGTGGAAAAGATGTTTGGCCATAGATGTGCCTGGTTTATATATGGTGCTATAAAAGTCACCGGCAAGAGTAGCGATAGTTGCAGGCGAGGGTGTGTTGTAATGTTTTTGTAGGTATTGCCATACTTCTTGTGCAGTAAAACCTGTAGGTATAGAATGAACAATATCACTTTCTAAAGTTGACATAAGAGTGGCATAAACACTATTGTGAAGAAAAGTTAAGTCAGATGACCAAGGTTTGTTAGGGGGAGATTCAATAATAAGGAATGTGCCTTCTCTTAAAAGATGTAAATGAGTTTCATGTTCCCAAGTAGGGAAATTATTACCTGAGGTTTGTAATTTTTTGAAGTTTGGTGATAAAGGTAATGGGCCATGTTGTTTAAAATGTTGCAAAACAGTTTCAAGTTCTAAAGATAAATTTACATTAGTACATAAAGACAAGGAATTATTAGTTTCAATATTTGAATCATTACAGTTTACAGTAATAGAAGGCTGAAATGAGTTACTGTTAGCAGAGATAGGTAATTGAACGTTGGATTGTTGATTGGAGTCGTTTGGTGTGAGAGAAGATGTTGTAGGTGATTCAACGATAGGAGGAATAATGGAGATGGTGGTTGTAGTTTGATTCGGAAGAGCTGCTGCGACAGCGTCGGCTGCAGTAGAAGGTAGGTTGGCTTTTGATGCAAAGGCTGCAAAAATCATGTGAATTTGTTGTTTGGACGGGGCATCGGTGATGTTGGAGGCGGCAGCAGCAGCAGCGGTGGCGGCATCTTCGGCGATGAGGGGGGGGAGCGAGGCAGCAGCTGCAAAAACTGAGAAAGATCTTTTTACATTGGAAACAATATTGGTATCAGTAGAAATATTTGCAGCTGCTACAGCTGCAGCGGTGTAGATGGGGAGGTCTGCAGCGGCAGCAAAAATAGAAAAGTTCTGAAAATTGGAAAAGAAATTGGGAGGATTCGAACTCGGTGCTCTGGATGAAGAAGATAGGGAATCAGTCTGAATATCTCCAGTTGTGGGGTGGGTAGGAGGATGTATGGGGGTAAGGGGGTTGGTTGAGACCTTGTGGTCTGAAGTGGTAGACATCATTTTGTTTAAAGTGTGGTCATATAAATTGTCGGCCATTTTGGGGACCGCATGGTGGGGTATGGGGGCGGCCATTTTGTCAGCCATTTTTGAAGCCATGCTTTCGGAGAAGGTGGAAGCCATTTTGGAAGCAATAAAGTCAATAGGTGGAGAGGGAGGATTTGTAATAAAATGGGTGTTTAAAAGTTCAGTCTGGGAATCTGCGGGTTGAAGCAAAAAATTGTCGCTTACCAGGTCTGGTGAGGTTGAAAGGGTGTTTAACAGTTCAAGAGTTCTTTGAGGAGTCCAGCCTGCATTTAGCAGGCCTGTCGCATGTAAAGCTTGATATAAATGCTGTTTTGGAGAAGCTTGAGAAAATAAAAATTGGTCTGAAGTTGGAGGGTTGGAACATACAAGGGATTCAGAAGGTTGAAGTCCTTGATTAGAGTCATGAGGTGGAGTAAAATGGAGATCAAAGCAAGGTTGTTGTAAGCGTGGTTCTGTTCTTTCGGTGTTCGAGTGAAGAGAAGGAAAAAAAGTTGGGTCCTTTTGTAAAGAGGTTTGTACTTGCTGTGTAGCTTCAATAGAAAGTATTTTTAGTCTTTTGGTTAATGATTGGTGCTGTTTTGTTAAGGATACGGTTAATGCATCAATCTCTTGTAAAGATAATTCGTTCAGGTTCAAGGATTCCATATTAGGTAAAACGTTCTATGATTTTAAAAAAAATTACAAAAATTCATAGACCTGAGCAATAATTCTCCATCGTCTGCTACCATTTGTCAGATATATACTGATGGTCGTGCTCAATCAGTCTATGCGGAAGTTATTTAGGCCATACAGCTTCAGGTTTAAAACTTATTTTATTATTTACAAATATACAATAATGAACAGGGTGTCCTGCTGCATTTATTACCCTAATTGTATGACTCAGAGGTTGAGAGGGAGAGAAGTTCACTGCTGTCTTGCTGAGATGGATGGAGAGAATTAGGGAAGATATCCAATTGATTTGTGGGTATGACTCCAATAAGGGAGTTCATTGGTTTATACAGTCACATGGGATGTCTGTAGACTTAGAAGACTTAACCCCTTCTGGTGCCTGGGGCATCATACGTAGGCAATATCTGACAGAAAGAGACCTAAATCTCTAAAAGTAAAGACTTCAGATTTAATGTTAAGATCAGTGTAAGCTTAAAGGCAAAGGCTGGAAATCTTGGACCTTTCAGATGTTATGGCTGATAAGTTATTTATCCTTCCTTAAAGGCAATCATTGCAACAAATAGACTTTCAATGTGATTAGTCACACAATCCAGTAGATATGCAACACTTATTCATTTGCTACGCAGACAGTTTTCTATGAATTAGTGAGGTACAAGTATTATGTTTTATTAACACTCAAAGTGGAAAGTGTTACTTTTTGAAAAATTTGTTAACATGGTTGTCTCAAGCGCTTTTCTTAATTTTAGAGTTATAAATGAGTGTAGCAGATTAATGTATATTGCTCACTGGATAGTATTCACACAAAATACTGTAATAAGCTGCTGAGAATTCTAGCATGTTAGGAAGTACCAGCAAGTGTGCCAGGGCAGACTTCTCAATTGTTTCTACTTAGTTTTCTTCTGTAAAAGAGTGGCAGGAATTTAGAAGCTACAGGATGTTTAATATTAATTTTAAATCTGGCTTCTGACTTAGTGTTTCTCTTAAGAAGCCGGAGTCCAAAAGTCAACTGCAAAAGCTGGTTTCTAATACTGAGGTTAAAAGGAGGGGTGGGAGGTCTTAGGCTAGACATGATATAAGCCTTTCTGGATATGGATTGCGGTTCCTTCCATTTCAGGGGGAACCAAGCAGATGCAGCTGGTCAATATGTACCAGTAAGATTTGAAATACTAACAAACCAGCATTTTAAATAAATCTGGCCCACCATTTAAATAAAGACACTGTCACTATCAGGGACTGCAGTGAGTTTGGGGATGAAATGTATTTGTTTTTAGAGCAGAGTACTACAAATAATGCTTACAGTAAAGTTGGTACCAGATTTGTTTCTCGTTAGAGAAGCAGGAACAGGTAATTCTTAAGAAGTTCTAAATACATGATAAGGACAGAGCTTACCCATCACTGTGTTTGTGACTGTTATCACATTCACATTCCTGATTTTGTAAAAAAAAGATATTAAAGAAATCAGCTTTCCCCACCCAAATGCTCTTAGACATACCAGGTAAGAGATGATAGGTGATGGATCCAATCAATCTGGTAAGCAACAAGATTCATTTTTCTCGCCATGTACATGTATACATCCGAACTAGACTGTGTTGTTTCTCTGTGTTTTGTTTTGTTTTGTTTTGTTTTGTTTTGTTTTGTTTTGTTTTTTATTTAGTCATGTAGAGTATATTGGAGGTGGTGACTCTTTGAGACCTGTATGCAACGAAATTTCATTTTAAAGTGTGCCGATCAGTGTACATTCAAAGTGACAATAAAGTTATTCTAAGTCTCAGTCTAAGTCTAAGAGGAGGAGAACTGATTTGTACTTTTACAGAGTGCTTTCTAAAATTTGCATTCTTTTCTCTTATTGTTTTTCTTTTCTAAAATTCATATTTATTAAAAAAAATAATATAATAAAAATCAAATCAAAAGAAAACATACACATACATGAAAAGAAAAGAAAACCAAAATAAATAAATATGGAGAAATGACTTCTGATCTCCTTTTCAACAAATAATGACATTCTTGTTGTCCATCATCTCTCTTAAATATTTCCCAGATCTCCTCATCCCCTCCTTTAATTGATATCTTTCTTAATCTTCGAATCCATAAATCATTTCATTTTTTCTTATTTCAGCAAGAAGTCCATTTAAGATTTCCAGTGTTTCAAAAAAGCAACAACACCCCAACATTTTGCCATTCGTTTTCTTGATCAATCATGAATCTTTTCTAATTCATGGTCCTCCCATTTTCCCCACTGTAGACAGAAAGCAGGCATTGGAACATTGCGTGTGTGTGTGTGTGTGTGTGTGTGTGTGTTATGTGTGTAGGGGGATGTTAGAAAGGAAAGCAAAGCTGAAGGTGTGAAACCGAGACAGTAGTCTTGTCTCTTTCCAACTGGAACACACAATCACAGCCAAATGATTTCTCACCTATTGGTAGCTTGTTTAGTTGCAGAGTTGCCAGTCCCAGCCAGGGTCATTAAGTGGGGACTACCTGTATCTCTTTTGCACCTGACTGATGCCATGTTAGATACATGACACATTCTTGAGCATAAGATCAGAGTAAATGATACTAGTCTACCATTAAGTTTATATGACAGTAGGATGTATCAACAAAATGATCTTCTCAGCTGGTGCCCAATCTGACAAGTTTTGCATAGCACAATAATCAGGAGAAGGGCAACATTTTTAAGCACAGATTTCCCACTCTGTTACAGAAATAACAGGATGACTTCAGAATAAAATTAGGAATAAGATAGCAGACCTACAGTAAAGAGCTGATAATATGAAGCAGAGGTGCTGCCTTATCTATAAGTAACAGAGGAATTACATGTAAATGAAAAAATCAGCTGTAATGAAAGGCTGCATTTCAAAGTGAACCAGCTGTCACAGCCCGTCCTATGTTGGAAGTCTCCTCTGCAGCACAAAGATCCATTCCTCTCAGTTATGCTGATCTTGCAAATTCTGACAAGGTCATACAGTCTGGAGAGGAGACATGCTACCCTCAGGTACAGAAGTCAAGCAATGCCTTCAGTTGAATGCAATTTCTAGCATCCTGCTTCACTAGGTTAGAAGGGCTTCAGCCACAGCAGCTGCATCTCCACCTCTCAAACAGAAAGACTCAGTTCTGCAGGCTACAGAACAGGTATCACGAAATTAACCTACATACTGCACAGTTACGCATAGTCAGCAGTGTTTAACAAGAGCCCACTCAATGCATCAAGGCAATGAGATCAGATGGAGCAAAAATATCTTAGGAGATCTCTTTCCATATGTCTTCATTTAATCTGCTTACACAAAGGCGCTCTGTTGATCTCATTGTTTTCTATATAAACCCAGCTTACTCAGTAGCTTAATAGTAGTTAATGTACTAATGCTGCCTGCTGTTATGTGGAGCATTACTGTAATTACAGTATATTGCATGGGGTTAGTGCCCATAAATCTAAAGTAAAATCATTGTCCATAAACTTACACCCAAGTACCACTTGATGGGGTGAGCTACTGTTCTTGTCCCAGCTCCTATCCACCTAGCAGTTTGAAAACATGCAAATGATACATAGGTACAGCTTTGTGGGACTGTAACAACATTCCATGCGACTCAATGTATAGTCATGCTGGCCACATGACCATGGAAGTGTCTTTGGACACTGGCTCCTTTGGTTAGGAAATACAGATGAGCACCGCACCTTAGAATTGGACATGACCAGACCAGAGAAACCTTCCCTTTATCTAACCAATAGCCCATCTTACCCAATATTATCAAAATTGACACGCTTTCCAAGTTTTCAAGCAGGAGACTTCAGCCTAAGCTAAAAAAGTTGAAGGATCCTGAATCCTCATAGCATTGTACTGTACCACTGAGCTACTGAGTCAAAATGAAGACAGCCAAATTTATCATAGATACAGTGGTGAAAAGATACTTAATAATTGCATGGCAAATTGCAAGAGATGCTAAAACTCAACATCTAGATAGAAGAAGCTGGTACTCACTGGAAAAATGGAGGAAATTGAAATTGCAGGAATATTTGAAATGGGTCAACATAATTAAGCAGGAAACATTTTGCTCATTGCTAGTGTCTCTTCTAAGCAACATAAACACAATTATACAACTGGATATTATTGAATGACCAATATAAGAATCAAATTGACTACTTGGTAAGAAATTGAAAAAAAAATCAATCCAGTGGGAACAACTTCTGATACAGAAAGTTAAACGAAGATGGAAAGGAAGATGGAGAGGCTATTGTGAGAGTTATTACAAATGGGTTTATGGGATGATAGAAGCATGTGTAGGCGACACATAATATTCATCAAAATAGGTATACCAATTGTTAAGCAGGAAAATGTAAGGCACATGTATATAAAATGTCTACAGAAATGTTTAAAGCAGAAAGATAAAAGACAACTTTATGCCAACAAATGTTTGAATCAGGGTGATGTGGTCATCAAGAAGTTGGATTAGATGTTGAGGTTTGATGTTAATGCCTTATTCTACTGCACCAAAGGGAATCGGAAGTCAATGCCTTTTTTTTTCTCTTTCCCTTTTCTTTCCCTCACTTTTCCCTTCCCTTTTCCCTTCCCTACTTTTCCTACTATTTACTTTTATATTTTCTTAGTATGCTATATTATAAACTAACTAGCTGCATACCCGTGGTTCGCTAGAAAACTATATGATGGGGCTTGATAAATTGACCCTTAAAGCTTGAAAATTAATGAGTTGTTAAAAAAGTGACTGTATTATTTCGTTAGAGATGGTAAGCTAAGTTTCTGTTACAGATGAAGATATTATTGTAAGTGTAACAACAATAAAATAGATGGGTTTAAGACCTTTAATCCCAGCAGCAACCATGGCTGTTTGGGGTTATAAAATGTATACTTTTTTACAGCTTTTTTGTCTGACTTGGGGATGAGTTTGATGATACTTGTGTGCAGCTTCCCTTACTTGTGTTTTCCTAATCGCATCTGTAAATCTTTTTCTGTGTTTTTTGCCTCTTTCCCTTTAATTGGTATTACAGTAGAAGGAACAGAACTGAGGAGGAAAATAGGGGGGGGGATTCTGCCTCTGCCTACCAGCATCCATCAGTATTCATGTCAGTGTGTTAGAGAGTTGAGGGGTATTTGGAAACTCAAACAGTATTTGCTGTGTGAGCAAGAAGGAGACAGGAACGATCCTGGATGTGGCTTAGCTCAACTGTTGTGTAGTAAAGCTGCTTGCTGCTGTGAAAGTAAAACTGAAACTCCTCTCCTCTGCTTGTGTTTTGCATTTGGAACAGATTTCTTTTCAGGTGGGGAGGGGGAGTAGAACTCCTTAGCATCAGAGCGTGTTAATAATAATATAGGAAATACTAATGATCTGATGGTCATTTCGAAAAATCCTTTCTTAGTGAGCACCTAGAAGCCAAGAGGAACATATGTGGCAAATTTCAAGTTTGTAGGCTTTACAGTTCTGGAGATTTTGTGATGATGTGAGTGGTATTTTGCTTTTATAGATATGTATATATAAACTGTTTATATATATATATAAAAGACATTAGACTAGAACTACACATGTGATTTTGGAGCAGTCACTCGTTTTCACCCAATATACCTCACAGTTATCGCTGTGGGGGAAATGGGAGGAGTATTATATACACCATCTTCAACTGAAGGAAAAGTAGAATATGAATCTAACTTCCAAATCTGAAAAAAAATATGTGAACAGAAAAGATTGGTGTACAGTAACAGTTATATCATGAAAAAAAATATGTACTAGAGAATGTGCAAGTATCAAACCATTTCACCATCTCCTCAAAGAAACAAAATTTTATTTAACATCTTACAAAGAATACAGACACTCATGGAAATGAGAAGACAGATTTCAGAAAAGACAGAGATGGCAAGATGAGATAGTTAACATATGATGGATAATGAGCAGAGCAAGATAATTAGAGGAGGTGGTTTGCTTGTCCTTACAGCCAGACCCTTGATTGTAAAGACCATGGCAGAATGTGGAATATATCAAAGCTAATAGTATGCCAAAAATATCTAATTACGCTTCTGAGGAGTCATTATAATGAGGAAGCAATTGTAAGAGCTGAATTTGGAGAAACAGTCATTCAGAATAGGAAATGGAATGATTCAAGTGCATCTACATACCCATGTAAACTGCACAGTGAATGGCAAGACCAGAAGAGTTGGCAGCTGAAAATCGAAACACTAACATATTCAGGTCATACTACTTTGTCATCTGAAAGTAATTATCAGTTTTCCAGCACTCTTGCAAATCAATTTATATATGCAAATAAAGTTAAAAATATTCACTGTCTTTAAAATACTGCAGTTTTGACATCATCCAAAATACATTTACTAAAAGTACTATGGACTGTAATAAGAACAAATCAATCAGTCATGGATGAAATAAAATCTGGATTATTAATAATTAGAAACTCATACAGTTTGGACATGTTGTACAGTGGACAATATTTTTAATGACCATGCAAAAGCAGAAGGAATAGAAAAAGGAAAAGAGAATGAATAAGAAATATTGACACAATCAAGGTACTCAGCAGAAAATCCTTGAAAGGATTACTGATTGCCATTGAGGACAACTCTTGTTGATATATTTGTCAACACAATTATCAGGAGTCAGGCCTGACATAATGGCAATTAACTTACTAAATTTAAATTAGGTAACAAATAGTTTTCCCCTTAACAATAATTTGTTTTCAAAGATTATTTCAAAGACCCAAATACTAGAGCTGAGCTCTACGTACAGACTGTACTAGAGTTGGTTCAGAATTTAATTTAATTCGTTTAATTTACCTCAACTTACACTGTCCACATAACTAATCTAGATACAGTGAGTGTTGATGAGGTAAAGAAAGCAGAATAGCAGTTCAAGTTCTTCTACAGAAAGAAAAGTTCAACCGTTTGCTTTTCTAAGGTTGTCTAACACATGTTAAGCCTACTTGAGTACAATTTATATATACCTATGTGATCTATTAGTTACAGGTAGTCCTCGACTTTCAACCATTCATTTAGTGACCATTCGAAGTTACAACAGCACTGAAAAAAGTGATTTATGACCATTTTTCACATGTCATGTGATCAAAATTCCTGTGCTTGGCAACTGACTCATATTTATAATGATTGCAGAGTCTTGGCATCATGTGATCACCTTTTGCAACCTTCTGACAAGCAAAGTCAATGGAGAAGCCAGATTCACTTAACAACCATGTTGCTATAGTAACTTAACAACTGGAGTGATTCATTTACCAACTGTGGCAAGAAAAAATGTTGTAAAAGTGGGCAAAATTAATTTAACTGTCTTGCTTAGCAAAAATGGAATTTTTGGGCTCAGTTAGGGTCATAAATCGAGGATTAACTTAACACCTTTATTTGTAGAAAACATCAGGGAATGTCAGCTGTGTGCCATCATGTTAGTCGCTGCAGTTTTCTTAAGATTTGAAAAACATAGGCAATTGATATTTGAAGATATTTTATATCACTTGCAAGGCTATCAACCAGTAAAAGGAGTTTGCGAAATTGAAGATTGAATAGCAGGGATAGTGATAGCAGGGATATACGTACATATATACATATATGTGTGTGTATGTATTTTTCTGGAACATTTGCAAAATGTTGAATGCGAAAATGTTGGGCGGTTCTAAATGTGAGAAAAACCAATTTTTGTAGCATTAAGTGTGGATATTGGGAAATGATGGACAAAGAAGAAAAGTCTCTCTAAGGAAGTCCATCTAGTGCAGTGGTTCTCAACCTGTGGGTCGGGACCCCTTTGGGGGTCAAACGACCCTCTCACAGGGGTCGCCTAAGATCATCCGAAAACACATATTTTCAATGGTTTTAGGAATAATTTTACGATTGGGGATCACCACAACATGAGGAACTATATAAAAGGGTCGCGGCATTAGGAAGGTTGAGACCCACTGATCTAGTGGGTCCAAGAAGAAGGGCCTTCTCTGTAATGCAAGTCTTCCCGCCCTGTGGAATATCATCGCTCAGAGATAAGATTGGCCTCCACTCTGACACTCCTTTGCAAGGCCTTGGTTCTGCCAATGGGCCTGAGGACCCCAGAGTGATATGGAGCCCATCTGATTGTTGTCACCAGAGGGTGGGGGATTATTGCTTTTTGTATTGCGGTTTTATTCTTATCAGCTGCCCAGCTGAATCACTGAAAGTGAGTCAGGCGACCGTAAATTTTCTAAATAAATAATTCAAAAAACTAGAATGGCTGCAGGAAGAGACTATCCAAGTCTGGTAGCAGCTCCAGTGAAAGGGGGAGATGGACATGGAAAAGGAAAATTTTAAAAAAGTAGAGAGGCTACAGAAAGAGACTATTCTAACTCCATACAAAAATGTATTGGAAGGCTACAGGAAGAGAATATCCCAATTCCGTACAAAAAAGTATGGGAAAACAGATTAATCTCTCAGGCAGTGGTGTTGTGATCTAGGCTTCCTGAGTCATTAAAACACATGAATAGTCCCAAAAACCTCTTTTATTGCAACAGCTGTGAATTACATTCATTCACAGCTGAGTCCCAATTAGTTGCAAAAAGTCCTTCGGGAGAAGTCCTTTGGGATAATCACCAACCTTTATCTCCCTTGACATGCTGCCAAAGACCTACTTGGCAAAGCCACATGGAGTCCAGAATCAAACAGAGTTGCCAACTGGGAACAGAATTAACAACATTGCTTTCCTGCAAAGGGCCCACGTGCCTTTGCTCCTCTTTTAAGCCTTATGGGAGGGGCCAATTATCTCCAGGCCTTACTCCTGAGTTGTCCCTTTTGTTTTAACCGTTCTTGCCTTCAGGCAGCTCTGCACATGAGTGCATTAGGAACAGGCTCCTCCTGTTCCTCTGCCTCTCTGATGTCCGATTCTGGAGGCTCCAGAGTCCGTGCATAACTCCCAGATGGCCCTGGTCCCATCTCTGCCTCCAATATAAAGCCCCCATCCGAGCCTTCCCCAGCCTCCAGGACTGGCCCATGTTCCTCCCCAGCCTCCTCATTGTCTGATTCCGCTGCCAGCTCCACAGGCTGCTGGTGGACCACAACAAGTGGAGGGAAAGTAGACATAACAAATTAGTGAAGAGGATGTGAAGGCCGCTTGGAAGAGAATAGAAAGTAAGTAGTTCCACAGAAGTGTGTGTCATCCTGGTAAAGATAATATGAAAAATTGATGTGTATGAATGTAAAAGGTTATGGATAAAGAAAAATGCACATAAGAGAATGATTGCTGCAAAAGAATGAAGATGTATGATTATAGAGAGAAAAAGAGACTTCAAATAATGCCATCAAAGAGAATAAGGCATGGTTAATACTGCAAAAGGCAAAGTAAATCCAGAACAATGCTGATGGGAATTTTAAAAAATTTAGAAATCTGTGCGGAACAAGCCTCCAGCAGAATAAATGGGATTAAAAGATAAAAATGACTAAATTGTTTGGGATGAAATTGACAAGGAAAGAATGCAAGAATGAGTTTTTCAGAGATTTACAGGCGGATGTTAGATATATGTTAAAAGGATGGAATTCCTTATTCCTGGTAATTCATATGGTGCCCTCTCCTTTGTCATAGGAAGGTGACAAATGTTGAGCTCTTTTGTAAGGCTTTTAACTCATATAAAGCTGCTATTAATGGACAGCGGGGAGTTTAGATTTCATTTACCGATGGTGATGTTTAGCTTTTATTGTTTTAATGGAAATGCTGAAAACCACAAGAGTCTTTTGCTTTACTATAAGAACAGTAAAAAAAAATGGATGAATGGTGAAGGCTGTATCTGTGCCTGACAACTGGAAATTGTTATTGCTTCCCTTCACAAAGGGAAAGATAGCAGTGGTGAATACAAGTAGTACAGTGGGATTCATTTGTTGAAATTACTTGGAAAGGTATTGGCAGAGCATAAGGGATAATGAGCAAATTTGGAAAATGCAATGTGTCTTTTATGTTGGGCAAGGCATGTGCGAGGCCAGATTTTCACTCACTGAAAAATACATAAATGAAAGAAAGAATGTCTGTGGCATGTTTACTGGTTTAGATAAAGTATACGTTAAAATGAATGGAATGTTTCACAAGCATAACTGAGCTGTGATGGCGCAGTGCTTAGTATGCATTATTGCAGGCTAATTCCGCAGAGTGCCAGGGATTTGATTCCCCCCGGCTCAAAGTTGACTCAGCCTTCCATCCTTCCGAGGTCGGTAAAATGAGGACCCAGATTGCCGGGGGCAATATGCTGGCACTGTAAACCGCTTAGAGAAGGTTGTAAAGCACTGTGAAGTGGTATATAAGTCTAAGTGCTATGAACATGAAGGTACGCTGTTGGCTGTGTTAAGGACAGAATACGATAGAAGTAAAGTGTGCAGGAGGACAAATGGAATGTTTAGCAAATGGTTCAACACTGAGGGTGAAACAAGGAAGCCTCATGCTCCTCTTCTAGGTTTGATTTGATGAATGGTAAAAGATCAAATTTTAGGTTTAAGACCAAATTATTTAATTGTATTTTAATCAATTCTTTAAAATATTTGTATTATATGTATTTTATCATTTGTCTGTACACCGCCCTGAGTCCCCCGGGAGTAGAGCGGTATATAAATATAATATAATAATAATAATAATAATAATAATAATAATAATAATAATAATAATAATAAT
>WNWU01000045.1:4354187-4365054 GCA_012654045.1 Ptyas mucosa | reverse complement strand
ATAATAATAATAATAATAATAATAATAATAATAATAATAATAATAATCAAACAATTCCTATAACCGGGGCTTTTTATTGCAATCATTTCATCCGAATAAACATGTTAATACAAGTGTGAGGTTCCAAACTCCTTTGTTCGGGTAAGTATATTCAACCCATCCATACCAGTGCCTAGAAAACTGTACCTTCTCCTTATAATTCTCTTTCCTGTCCTAGAATGTCTCTTACTGTAGTTTTGATCTTGTACTGTATTCTATCTTAGCTCAGTCTTTTCTAATGTTACTTATATTTTTCCATTTCATCCTGCCTTCAGAGTCTAGCCCAAGGGCACTTTTGCACACAGCTGGTATTCAATTGCAACCCTTTAATTTCTTGGGCACTTGTTCTTGGGGCTGCTATGGATAGAAATATTGGAGGTCTCGGCAGCTTTCTTTTTTTCTGGATTGCTTCTTCAGATCTGGTGCCGCATCCTGTCCATCTCTTTCAATTACACTCAGTGCCATGAGCTTCACTGGGAAACCGACAGCCTTCTAGGTCTCCAAATACCCTGCCAATATGTTGTGCATTGGTGAAGCCTGGGGATGCCAGGCATCAGCACCACAGGCCATCTTCTAATAGACTATCTCTTCCCGAGGTCTCCTTAAATAGCTGTGAGTCATGGTCTTTATTATATTTTTAGTGTGTTTTCTGCAACTTGCTACTGCTGGCTCCTCAGCTACACCAATGCCTCTGCAACACAGAGCCAGCTGCAATGGGCTTAGTCTTCAGTGTCTCCTGATAGCCCTGTGTTGCCAGCTAGGGTGTCCTGGCTTAGCCTCTAATGTTCTCCACAACAATCTTTCCATCACCAATTCTGACATTCCAGTTACACCACTGATTTTCTCTGCCCAGCTCTTACAATCAGCGCCACCATGCTTGCGCGGCTCAAGCCAGTGTGTACCTCTTCTGCCAGTGCTATGCTTGAGATGTTCCTGCTGACATTACCATACCGTTTAGAATACTGCATACCCATGCTACCTTCTGCCAGATATCCTGCCATTTATCCCCATTATCTCTCAGCATCCTCAAACCAAGCTGCCTTTTAAACACCCAGGGAGTGGCAATTTGCAGGGAGGGCCTTACGAAAAGGGATGGGCCCAGAAGAGATCAAAGTACAGGTAGTACTTTTACAACAGTTCATTTAGTGATTATTCAAAGTTACAACAGTACTGAAAAAAAGGGACTTATGGCCGTTTTTCACATTTAAAACAATTGCAGCATCCCCACAATCATGTGATCAAAATTCAGACGCTTGGCAACTGGTATTTATGACGGTTGTGGTGTCCTGGGATCGCGTGATCCCCTTTTGCAATTTTCTGACAAGTCAATGGGGAAGCCAAATTCACTTAACAATCATGTTACTAACTTAACAGCTGCAGTGAATCACTTCACAACTGTGGCAAGAAGGGTCATAAAATGGGGCAAAACTTAACTGTCTTGCTTAGCAATGGAAAGTTTGGGCTTGATTGTGGTCATAAATCAAGGACTACCTGTATAAAGAATACTTGTAATGATTGTGGAGATGTGCTGTTTGCATTTATGAATGGTTGCCAATTGCCCTGTGATCATGTGATTACCATTTACAATCTTCTCTTCCAGATGTTACCTTCTTTGATGGGAAGCTAACAGTGCTCCGTGTTTCACTGCATGCTCTGCGCTATGACGTGATGTCATGCTGGCTACCTGAACATCAAGAGCGCTGACTCAACAGTCTAGAAACAGAGATGAGCACACACATACCCCAAAGTCAGCTATGACTAGCAGAGCAAAATCCAGCGACTCCTTTACCTTTGCCTTAGAGCCAGCTGTAACAACTGTAATTTGGAGAACCAGGATTTTGGTCGTTGAGCAAAGTGATCATGTGGTATCTTGCTTAAGGACCACCTTGTTCAACAACTGAGATTCCAGGACTAATTGTGGTTGTAAGTGAAGGATTATCTGTAGTTTTATCCTTCCTGGGGAATTGATTTCCTGGTCTGGTCTACTTTACGGGGGCTGACAGTTATGAACATGAATGTTTATGTATTTTTGCATGGAGACAATGCCATATTGTCAACTGAGAGCCTGAATAATTTGCATTGACTATTGCAGAGATTATATGAGGTAATAAGCAATATGGATCTCAATATTATGTTAAATGCCAATATCATTATGTTTGACAAGGAATATGAAGATAATTGCAAGTTGCACATAAATGATGAGAAACTAGATTAATTTGGGTATCTTGGTAGAATATTTATGGATGATGGGAAAACAGATGGAGGCATTTTAAGACATGCAAATGCTAATGTCAAAGAGTGGTTAATATATAGTCTGTGATGAAGAATCCCGTTGCAAAAAGCAAAAGTGGCTGTGTATGAAAGTGTGCTTCAATTATCTTTGTCATAAAGAAGTGAGAGGTTGGTAGATCAAGAGAAATATAAACGTTAATTGAATGCAGTGGAAATACTAACTGCATGTTGTACAAGTAAGGCCAAGAATCAATGGGTGATATAGATTGAATTCAAAAGAGAATGAAATGTATGAAAGAAGTATATTGTGTTGGTTTTGTCATATAAAGAATAAGAATGAGGACTGAATTATAAAACAAATAAATGAAGAATGAGTGAATGGGTCACGATTAAGGAAAAGGCAGAAAAATTTGTGGTTGGACGGAGTTGATACAATCCTCAAAGAGAAATGGAAAGTCTAAAGAAAGCAGAAACTAACTAGATACAGTAGAAACAAAGGTAGTTTACAACACTATAAAATATGAAGAGGTATAGTAAAAGGTATTGAAGTTACCTGGATTTAGCTGTATTTCCTTTTCTTATCTCTTGCCTTTAATTTCTCTGGCTTATTATTTTTCAGCCTTTTCTATGCTTTATAATGTTGTTCAACCCCCTCCCCGCAATTGTCTGATAGGTATGTGTATATCTCTACATATTTACTTATCAGTGGCACTGTTTCTTCTACTATTAGCAGGCAAGCAAAGAAGTGCTAATTGGGTTTCAATTATATCCTTTGAGGATTACTTCTGCCCGTTTCAGATTATTGATTCCTTGTCTTAAAACATTGGTCATACTTGTATCTGGATTAGAATAGAAATAGTTATTGTACTTCAGGAGTGTGGTACTAATGTAGAAAACAATGCTACATTAATGTTGCATTAAAATTACTACATTAAAGTTTTTCCCAAGCTGGTGGTTGCTACCAGCATTTAAGTACAACTTTAGACAATCACGAGGATCATTTTAAGCTATCAAACCCAACCATCTGCATAGCATAAGAAGACAAATTAAGGAATCTTAACCCATGAACAGAAGCCCACTACCTCTCTGGGTAACTGGTCTACAGCTGAACTTTCAGGATTTTTTATTTTTCTGAAATTCAATTGGAATCTGTCTTCCTGTAATGAGTCCTGTAATTAATTCGATATCCTGCACTCTAGGGTGATAGAAAACAGGTCATGATCTTCTTCCGTGTGACTTTTAGATTTTGGCAGTATTCTATCAAATCCCTTGTTTCTAATCCCTTAGTCATCTCTCCTCTCCTCCTCCTGCAAGCTTGTCTGAATCCTTTTTAGGTGTGGTGCCCAGAACTGGACTTGCTAGTCAAGGCAAAATAAAGAAAGAAATATATAAAATGAACTATTCTTTTCTATAATTTTCTATAACAAACTATATCTTTTTTGATGCAGCTTGCTGGCTCATGTTCAAATTTAATTAACTACTATTTCAAATTCTTTTTCACAAGTACTATTGCAAGCTAGCTATCCTTTGCCCTATACCTACCTGAGCATTTAATTTCTGTCTCCTAAAGGAAGAATTTTTCATTCCATCGTGTTATTATCAATGCCATTTTGAATTTTATTCCTGTCTTCAGTCGGTATCAGCAGTCCCATTAAGACATTGTTATCCAAAACATTCAACTTTGAATATCTTCCATTCCTTGCCAAAGTCAATCAAATTACTGTTGCTGCAGACACTTACAGGTTCTCAGCTGCAGTGAAGCCTTCTTACTTTCTATGTAACCTTGATAATGTAGAATCCTGACTCACGTAGAAAGCAAAAAAACCATACAGCTGAAAATATGAACGTTTCATTGCTCTAAATATTCATAAGCTATGAATGTAGCAGGTGGCATTAAAGTAAATATGGCATCAGGATTGATGCCATATTTATTACCAGAATGCTCAATTCTTAACTACTCCAAAAGTATTAGGCAAGATTCTCAAATAGATTATTAAATGATTAAGCAAATATTGCCACACTATTTTATTTCTTTTATTCTAGGGGAATTACTTGTCTTGTAAAACAAGGGTCCCCAACCCCCAGTCCATGGACTGGCACCGTACCACAGCATGCCATAATCCGGTCTGTGTAAAAAAGCAAAGCCCCATCCATGGGATGCAGGCAGCACACAAAACCATGCCCCTTCCGGTCCGCGGAAAAACCTCTCTCCACGGAACTGGTCCCTGGTGCCCAAAAGCTTGGGGACCACTGTTGTAAAATATGGGAACACCTTAGCATATTATATCTTGTTGATTCTAATGATGGATTGGTGCCTGCTATTGTTAGATAAATCAGCAGCTGGTAAAGGAGTCGTTTTCAACAAATGCTCTATTATGACCAGGCGGAAAGACTCAAGTGGATTCTGCAGGACTCTTGTCTTGTGTCCTGTACTATTCGGTGGTTTTAAAATATAACTTAGTAAGGCTATAAAGAGACTACTTATTAAATCATCAGGTGACACAAAAAATGCAGGCTTCCTAAGTCAAATCAAGTTTCAAAAGAAAACAACTTTGAACATCATGCTCAAAACAGTGCTCTGGAATGTAAACTAGTATTAAAAATAAATTTTAAAAAATGATACACAAGATAGAATTGGGTAATATCATTGGAAAGTAGGACATACAGAAGGGATCTAAGTATTTTAATGGATCACAAACTAAAATAACTATTATGTCCAATGATTGGAAATAAAACTCTATTCTGATTTGTCAGGCCATTTTTGGAGTAGTGCATTCATTTCTTGGCATTATATTTTCAGAAGAAAATTTACATACAGTATGTTGTTAGATAGAAGATGAAGCAGAATGTATCTCTATTACTCCAAATGGCAAGTTTAGAAATAATAGGTAGGTTTAGTAACAATACGTAACAGGAAAGTAGATCAGGAAAAAAATCCTAATGTTGATATATATTTGATCATAAATCATATTGCTTCAAGACCTGGTGAACTCTCCTTCAGTGGAGGAGCAAACAAATGTTAGCCATTATGTGTCAAGAAAACTATCAGAATTCTGAAAAACAGTTCATGTAATGATAAAGTAGTTTGAACAGATTAGGTAAAGGCAACCTAATATCCTGCATATACCTTTCAGTCCGGCTAATAACAAAGAATTGTGGAATTTGTAGTCTGAAACATCTGGAGGGCACCAACATCCCAACCCTAGATTTGAATACACCCAACATACCTTCCAATTCTCGATAAATCTAAATGAGACAAACTATTTTCTGGGAACATTTTGAGTATTTTCCCATGTGTTTCTTATTGTTCAGTCACTAAATTGTGTCTGACTCTTTGTAACCCATGGACCATAGCACACCAGGTCCCACCTGTCATCCACTGTCTCCTGGAGTTTCCCATATATACCTTTTAATTATATTAAAAGGGCAAGCCCAACAAGCTAGCCATTAAATTGCAAAAAAAAATTAAAGTTATCAGTTAACTCCATGAAAGCATACCAGTTTAAGACTGATCGGGGGGAAAAATCATTGATGTTTCTTAAATCCTACTCAGTATAACTTCTCTTTAATACTGTGATAGTAATTTGTTTAGACATTCTTTCACTTACTGCAATCAGAAGCTAGCATTTAAACTTCGATAAAAATCATCTTGGGCAAGGGTCATCTGTATTCAACTTTTCATCGAAACACAAAGACAATCTCAGATGCTTTACACCCAATAAAATAAAATTTATGTTATTGTACTGTTTAGCTGTTATTTTTATACCAAACCATTCATTAATACATATTAGCAGGGTGCAATTTGGCAAGGAAACGTACGGTAGGTTCAGAGAAATTGCCATAGGGAGTAACATGTTTTTGAGCTACTGTGTGAGCTCATATTATGGAGATTTGCCAATATGGCCTATTGAAGATTAAGCACTTTTTGAGAATCCCTTTTTCATCCCGCAGCATAGATCAAAACAGACATGTTATCAAAACTGGAGGGAACATGTTTGGATGGTATAAATGTCTGTTGTCAGATTTGTACTGGCTATTTTAACACCACACTATCCTTTCTATTATTCCATCCCTCAACTGAGAATTGTGATTTGTTTCAGCAAATGGCTAAAAACCAAGCCAACCTAATAGGTTCCTGATTTGGTCTCTCACCTAAAAATAAAAAAAAAAGTTAATTCATCTTTCAGTCCCAGAGATTGTCAAACACTAGAACAGGACATGACTGTAATTCAATCCCGATCAAATCCAAATGGTGATTCTTATAAAAAGTAAAATAAAAATGATCATGTGGGGATAAGGTGTTAGACTAGGGAACTTAAAATCTAGCTCATACTAAACCAGAGAAACTCACTGAGTGACTTTCCCTCTCAGTCCAACTTCCCTCAGAGTTGTTATGGTGGGCAGATTAAAAATAAGAGGAAGCACTACGTACCTTCTGAATAAAAGGCAGGATATAAATGTAATAAGGAAAGGAAAATAGAAAAAGCTAATATTGGGGTGGGGATGGAACTAGAAAGATGGAATTAGATTCGAGGTTGACCACTGATTTTAATAAGGACCTGGGACAAAGGGTGCCACTTTGGTTTTGTGGTTAAGTGGCTAAATTTCTGGACTAGGAGCAGGGAAACTAGAGTTCTAATTCTGCCCTAGGCACAAAACCAACTGGGTGACTTTGGGCCAGTATTTATCAGCCCTTATGAAGGAGACCACATCAAACCACTTACGAAAATGTGGCCAAGAACACTAAGTAGGGATAGCTTTGCTTAATAACCAAGTTGCCAATCCCAACTTTGATCACTACATAAGGACTACCTATAATTTCCAGTTATTAATTAATTACTTTCTAAAATAAACTGCCATTTGTGTATATCTAAACTATGATACACCAGAATTTCTAAGTCTGTGTTAAAAGGGGATGCTTTGGCTTTTATCCTATGATAGTAGCAGCACCAGGGTGCTTACCCAGTGGTGGGCTGCTGCCAGTTTGGGGGAACAGGTAGTTCCGATGATCAGCTGTCCCTGCCCACCCGTCCCCGCCCTATCCTGTCCTATATTTCCTTCTTTCTGGCTCGGCTGATTTGCGCGGTACGGCTGATTTCTGTGCCTCCGCTGTTCTATTGACCAGGGCTGACTTAGAAGGTAAGCAGCTGAGCTTCAAATTGCTGTATTTTAAACACTATGTGTGTTAGGCGTGTGCTCGCGCGCAAAGCCCACGAGTGCGCAAAGCTCGCACTCACAGAACCAGTTGTTAAACCGGTTGCAGCCCACCACTGGTTCTGCCACATTTGTCTTTAGAGCTGTACCCAGAAAACAGTGCATGTTTTCACTTATATATTTCAAATAGAAGATTTCTCAGACTTTTACACT
Organism: Ptyas mucosa; assembly: GCA_012654045.1. Classification (NCBI taxonomy): domain Eukaryota; kingdom Metazoa; phylum Chordata; class Lepidosauria; order Squamata; family Colubridae; genus Ptyas; species Ptyas mucosa. The sequence continues at coordinate 4,357,416 of WNWU01000045.1, read as the reverse complement.
GTATTTTTCAAGTGATTCTTTTTTATTTGTTAGAAATTTCCTATTTTCATATAGTTAAGTGTGTTTATAATTGCTCATGGTACCCACATGTAAAAAGAGAAAGAAAAAGGAATGGTTTCTAGGAATTTGTAATGGTTAATTTACTTTATCAGCTGTAAGCTCATGCTGAACACCACTGAACAGATGAAGGCAATGAGGTGATGTCTAATTATCTTTCTATATTTGGTGACATGAGAGACATAACATTGCAGATGAACAATACCTTTCTGTATATGACTGCATCCAAAAACTGTAGTAAAGGACATCATCACTTAGAAGCATCTGCAGTTACATGAGCAATTGTTATCCCTGAAATATATTTCAAATTCAAGTTATTTCTCCCAGGGTGTGATTGGATCACACCACTGTAAGCCAGGCTGTTTAAAGAAGATTAATAAATGAATCTTAATAGACTAGATTTTTATACTCTACTAACTCCAGTATCTTTTTGGAATTAATATGTAAGCTTTTAAATATAATTAAAGGTTAAAAAAACCCATAAACATTTGGAGCTGGTAGTTACTATTGGATTAAGACTGGAAGTCCCTAGGTTGATCAAGTTCAATGGTAAATCTTTGATTCTCCAGAGTTATCAGTAAAGGTTTCAGACTCCAGACATCTATAAGAAAAACCCCAACCCCACTACCCAAAATAGGGTATGGCTCAAAAATGGGGGCTGGGGGAGAGAGAGGGCTAGAAATTTAATACTTAGGCAGTCTGTTGAGATACTGATTACAAATTTTTCCGTCAGAAATTTCTCTTGTGCGTTCATTTTTGGTGAATGCTTCCCTCCATTGCTGTCTTGCAGGTAGCTGAAATTCTTTCTAATTTATCCACATAGCCCTCATTTGGAAAGTTATCCGGAGAACCTGGGCCAGACACTCTCTTTTCTCTTAATGAAGACTATCTAAAACAATGCAATAAAGTTAAATGGGATGAGAGAACCAAGTTTCATTGTGGAACAGTGGTGTACAACTGCAAACACAATGGGTGCAGATCAATGCCTTACCTGAGTCAATTGTTAGGATAATAAAACCTATTTATTATCATTTGGGTTCACCAGCTAAGTCACTCAAATCTTCCTTATAGAATCCAGAGGCTATAGTAACAATAGACTTTCATATAGACCATAACCACTGCCATATCTGACAAGGCAATAATTTACCTGACCGATTATGGACCATTTATAAACATCATCTTCCAGCTCTTTACGTGGAACTTTACAGGTCACACTAGAGTGGCAGCATTATGAACCAAATGAGTCAACAGAAGGATGCCTGAGACTCCATTGTCTTCCCACCCAAAACCAAATCTCTGAAAATAGGCCGCCATTCATTCTTCAGACTGCACACAGAGGCAGTCGGCCCAGCAAGGCTCAAACCACTGGGAGAGCAGACAAATACAAGCACAGTAAACCTATTCATACTCAAAACCTGGTTCCAAAAGATGACAGCAATCTTCCATTTGGTTTGACTGAGACTCTGCTCCTGCTAGGGCCACACCTAGAGACAGATATACATACATATGTACTATTATCAAAGCACTGGTCCTCACTTGCTCAGTTTCCTCAAAGCTATCAGGCAATGTAGCACATCACAGAAAAAGCAGAAATATTAGCATCAGTGAGCCACGATGCGCAAGCCGTATGCAGGGAGGTTTGCTTGAAGCTTAAGAAGCCATGGAAAAGATTAAGCTTGCCAGGTCAATCATCAGCCACAGGGTTACCCACTGGAAAGGAAACTAGGAGTCTGCTGCTTAGTTCAGGCCAGATGCAACTAGTCTAGAGAATGTCATTTCTCAGAACCTGACTCAAATATCCCTGTTCATCCACACAACCCACGGACATAAAAAGACTGAGAGTCTTGTTTCACTCATTTCTTGCCTACAGACAGGCAAGCAGGCAAAGCACAATCATTGGGCCAGTTCCCTTGGACTTCCTATTTGCTATTCCCTCTTGCCTCTTTCACTCATTCTCTCTTTCTCTCTCTCTCTCCAGAAGTTTAGCTGGAGCCTGGTTTAGCTCAGCAGACTAAAAGCATAGTGATTTAAACCAGCTGTCTGCAATTACTGTAAATTCGAATCTCACCAGGCTCAAGGTTGGCTCAGCCTTCCATCCTTTCTAAGGTAGGTTAAATGAGGACCCAGTTTGTGGGGGCAATAAGCTGACTTTGTATAAATATACAAAAGTATGAAGGCTATTGCTTAACGCATTGTAAGCCGCCCTGAGTCTCCGGAGAAGGGCGGCATATAAATCAAATTTAAAAAAAAAGTTATTGTTGTTAATATAAGCAAATGTTTGCCTTCCCTAGAATTAAAACTCCCTTCCTCCCCACACTCCACTCCTCTCCGGTTGAGTAGGATTTGGCTATGTCTAGCAAGAAGCCAAAGCTCAATTTCATCCCTTGGTCCCTGCAGACACTGTAGCTTCTTAAAAGAGCTAAAAAAAAAAAAGTAAGTAAAACAAAAGAGCTCTCTAAAATTTGCTCTCAATTTCAACCTGGAATTGCCCAAGACCGCTGGCAAGAGTCCCTCGAGAGCAGGGCAGCCTGCCTGCAGCATATGCTGAGGTAGTCAAGAAGCTGGCACAATGGGCACGGTGCCACTACTCCCCATCGGGATGCTCTTTCAAATGAATGAGCTTGTTTTTAAGCAATGTTTTTAAACACAGCAATGATCTGCTACTTGAAGCCAAGGAGGCAGTCCGCAATAACAAAAGCTACCACCGTCACCACCACAATGCCAAGGAATAAGAGGAAAGCCAACTAACAGAGGAGCAGCTAGAATAGCTCCATGTCCAGAGGGATGAGTGGCCCAAGGTCATCCACTTGGCTTTGTTCCTAAGGCTGGACTCGAACTCATGGTCTCCCGATTTCTAGCCTGATATCTTAGCCATTACACCAAACTATTTCTCTGATTAGTCCATTATATTTGTTTTAGTTATCACATTCCTTTTCCAACTTGATTCTGAGAGTTTAAGGATACCCACATGGGCTGGGAGTTATTCTCCTCTAATGTTATTTTCATATCAATGACTCTGAAAAATGTTGGGTTGCTAGAAAATAAATGTAAAATTTGAAGATTATTTCAAGTCAAATTCCATTCAGAGTGATTTTTTGAACAATATGAAAGTACAAAACAATATGAGAATAGAATAGAATAGAATAGAATAGAATAGAATAGAATAGAATAG
>WNWU01000045.1:4330568-4344209 GCA_012654045.1 Ptyas mucosa | reverse complement strand
TAACAGAATATGCTACCACAGACGAGAAAACAAAATAGAGTTTCCCTCTGTCTCTCTTTTCCAATCAAGCCCTCAGCCAGGACACGTGAGAGGTAACCCAAAGACAATGTGACGGGGGCACTAAAATAACATTGGAAGAGAGACATGGCATTCAGTATAATTGAAGGTTTTGGGTATTGTTGATGAGGCAATTCCCATTTCCTTCATGAAAGGTAGCCACAAAGCCACAGAAATGAGGTGGCAGTGAAGATTTCATTTTGGCTGCAATAGCCAAGCAACGGCTTCCAGCCAGAGGCATGACAAGTTGACCTGAAACAGCTAAACTTTTCAGTTTAATCCAGTTTTTAAACCATCCTTTAGACCAGGATGGGATCCTTTAATTCATTTACACCGACAAATATATGGTACCAAAGAAACATTCAGGAATTTACAAACAATATTAATAACTGGTAATCGTTAATCATTCTTTCACTGTGAAATCAACACAGAAAATATTACTATTTTTGCTAAGGTTATTGTCATAGTTATTGAATGATTAGTCTGAGTAATGCTTCACAGACAATATGCCCCATGTGGCTCATGGTTTAAAGTCTGACACAGAGAAATAATAGAAGAATGGAAAGGGAGCAAGAATTTCATGAGTGAAAACTTCCTTTCTTCCAAGTTTATGGGATTTTTGCAACCACGTGAGTTAATCAGAAACAGAGATACAGGTAGTCCTCAATGTATGACAACTGAGCCCAAAATTTCTGTAGGTAAGCAAAACAGTTGTTAAGTGAGTTTTGCCCCATTTTAGAAACTTTCTTGCCACATTTGTTAAGTGAACCACTGCAGTTAAATTAATCACCCGAATGTTAAGGGAATCTGATGTTAAGGAAACGTTAAGGGAATCTGACTTTCCCATTGACCTTGCTTGTCACAAAAGGTGAACATGACCCAGGGACACTGCAACCATCATAGGAGCCAGTTGTCAAGTGTCCGAATTTTGATCATGTGACCATGGGGATGCTGCAATGCTCATAGGTGTGAAAAATGGTTATATGTCATTTTTTTGGGTGCTGTGGTAACTTCAAATGGTCACTAAACAAATGGTTGTAAGTCAAGGACTGCCTGTACTGGAAAGGTAGGTTTTGCACACAGAGGGTGCTCTTAGATACCATAGGACAGGGGTGTCAAACTCAAATCATCACAGCAGCTTCATATGAATATTGGGACCTTTACCCACTTCATTAAACCGGGCGTGTGTGGCCAGTGCGTGACACATCCGGCCCATGGGCCGGGAGTTTGACAGCCCTGCCATAGGACTACTAAGGGTAGAAAACCTGTATTTCAAGTTAGATATGATATTGATCATATTGAAGCAATTGAGTAACTGGCAGTCTTGGAAAGAATTAACAGGTGGGTTTACAGTGGGACCCAGAGCTAAGTCTGTTAGAACAAGAAGCCTTCTTCCTTGGTTCTTCTCTTTCTAGAATTATTCTTATCATGCGTTCTGAATGATAAATAGGCGATTGATATCTAGGACACTCTTCCTTGGCTGGAAGGGAGCCATCCTGTCTGCCTGGAACTGGCAGCTGGCTGGAGATGCCTGCTCACTGACACAAACCCATCAGCACATCAAAGGGCCTTGTGAGCATCTATTTCCTGCTTTCCTGTTGCAACCCCTAAGATGATGTCAGAGAAGTGGGGGAAGGGAAAGAAGGGAACGGGATTAGTCTAGGGCACTTCCGAGGCATTTGTGGGTTTTGCAGTCCAAATGCAATTTTCTGATCACAGGACCGCACCTATATTTTTTCCTCCCCTCTGGCTGTTTCCAATTTCTACTGAAGGATTCAGAAGCATAGGATATATTCAGAGGCCAACCCAGCTGCCTAGGTGTTTAGGCTTTCCTGTTGAAGAGACCACATGAGTCAGATACCAATTTTCAAAATACAAGTGGAAACAATTTTCTGTGGGTGACTTCTGTGTTACTCATGATGTATTTGAATTCCATATTTGGAAGGGCATAACCCCAGAATGTTTGCTCCGGATCCATTGTTTATTCCATTCCTTAGACTTGCACTGATTGGGCAACACAATTATCAGATTTCTGTTTGCTTCTCCTTACCTTTTGATAAAAAGGATTAGTATAAGAATATAGGAAGTGCCTTTCACTGAGTCACAGACCTCTGGTTCCTTTAGTTCAGTATTCTCTGTGGTTCCAGGCAGAAATCTTTCCAGCCCTTCCCAGAGAGATGTAATACTAGGTTTTGCTTCTAATTAGATTGTATTCTGATTCTAAGAATGTTAACTCAGCTTTACCGTGCTTAATGATGGGAATTGTGGCAATATATGTATTTCTCTTTTCACCAGGTATTTTTCTTTGTATATTGTGATTATATACTTGATTTTCATATGTAGTTAGTCATATGTTGCACTTTAACTTGTGAGATTGTTGATTTGTTTCCTGAATGTATTGTTTCCTGCATTTATATTCGCCTTTTCTCTAAACATCTCATATCCTTTCCCATTTTATCCTCAAAAGACTCTGTGAGCTAGGTCAAACTATTGGTGTAAGTTTATACCTAACAATATCCATGGTTTTTAAATCATAGCTGGATTTTTTATGGCCACGATGCTCCCATAGAATACAATGAGAGTCATACTGATCCATCAGAAGAAAAAAAAATCTTCAAAATTCACATCTGGATAAAATCTATATTAGGACTGACCAAACTGTCAGCAAATCATTAACAAGTGAAGATATTGCCTAGTGCAGTTAATTTTGGAGAGATTTCTTCCTGTTTATCCTATGGTTTCTTAGTAGTTTCCAACTCCTCAGAATTCACACCTATGAATTCTACTTCAGTACTTTGATATAAGAATCAATTACATGTCCTTTTAAACAGGATCAGATTGTGCATGGGTTGAGCCCCCTCTGTCATAATGTAAATGGTAATGCACTAGCTTTAGACATTTTGCCCCTGCTAATTTGTGTTTTCCTTTGGTGATGTATTTTCCTCCATCCCCCTCAGTTAATCAGGAGATTGTCTAGCCTACATGTTAATGATGCATAAGAGTGGATTGCATTTCCTTTGGGTTTAGGTTTTGATCTTACCATGCCTAGCAATGCGTGGAATTGCGGTTCTCCAGCATTAAATGTTTTCTTCTGCATGGTTAATATCTGTGACAAATGCCTTTGGTTCTGCCCTGCAGTTTGTTATATCAGAGCACTGGGCAAATAAAGTTAGCTCTTTGCATGCAGAGTTGTAAGCAAAGAATTTATTATACACATCAAAATATCACAGAGTAGTCATATTTTTAGGGTTAAAATGTATTTTGTTAACATGACTATGCTGTGGAATTAGAGCCATATTGAGTTGGCAGCATGTTCAATGCCAGAAAATATTTTTTATACATACTATTACTTATACATATTTAGCTACCCGTAATATGCCATATTGGGTACCTGTTTTTAAACATACATTTAAACTGGCAATGATTGTGGATTTTTATCCAGCTGGTACTGAACATTTTGTTCTGAAGCATAACAATATCCAGCAGATGCAGGAACTTCTCTGTGGTTCCTCTCTTCCGTAATGTTGTGCATGTGTCTCCATGCTCAGTCAGGGATCTAGGATGGCGTGTGCATGTGTGAAGAGAGACCACAGCTCATTTTTTACTTTTCACCATGTGACCTTTTCTGGAGTCATCCCCACCGCTTCCTTCTATCCTCTTCTTTGCTGCTTTTATAAAAATTACATCTTTTTCCCTTGGGAGAGGACCCTGTTCTTGCACCAGCTGTGCCATTGCTCGAGAGGAATGAGATTTAGGGATGGGAGAGCTTTTACAGGATCAGGGAAAAGTAGCACCTGCTCTTAGAAAAAGGGAGGGAAGGATATTTCTATCCCAGGCAAAGCTGCCAGATGGTGCTCTCCTGATTTTTAAAAATTATGACCACAAGTCAGAGGTGGGTTCTACTTACCTTAACTACCAGTTTGCAACAGGGCCGCACATGTGCGCTTCATCTTATGTAGCCCATCAAGACTTTGAGCATTTTTATGGACCTTATCTGACTTAACGTGGACTACATGTCCAAGTGTACAAGTGGACTACATCTCTGGTGTTTCTCTGGCTTTACCACTTCAATGATTATCTAGGTTTTTTTTCCCTAAGCTGTGTATTAAAATCCTATTAATAGGCCTGGAGTCTAGGGACTTGTTAGTAATCCTGTGCCAGAAAACCCCAATCTTTCTGAATTATTTACCAGACAGAGTATCGTGAGACCATATTGTGGGCACAGTCACAAAATGGCTTTCATTTGGTTATGGCCAGTTACAAAGCATGTAAAGAAAACCCTATAAACTCTATAATTTCATTTGCTAAGAATACCTCAGAAGAACTTGAAAGGCCTGGAGACATTCCTGGAATAAAGGTTTTGTTTGTGGCTAGTTCTTCACTTGATAACATTCTAGTTTCCCAATTAGCTTTTCAAATTAAAAATGCTCATGAAATCAGGGGAGATATTAAACCTTTTGAGAGATGTCCTCCAGAAGTTGATGCCCAGACCCCAAGCACTGTCCTGATCAAGGTTCTTGATATTGAAAACTGTCAAGGTTTCGGTGGCTTTCAAACTTCTTTTGCAGATTGATAGTCTTTATATAGTGATTCCCGGCATAGATGATGCTGTTGTAGAAATTCTCTGTTGCAAAGCTCTTAAGGCACATGAATCTGACAGGGCAGAAGGATGGGGGTGGGTAGGGATTGTGGTAACAATCAATATGCCCACTCAGGTAATAGATAAAGAGCTGTTTGAAGTTCCTCATTGGTGCCTCTTGAAATCACATCTTGGAAATCGCACTTTGGAAACTGCCTATTTCAGTGATGGCGAACCTATGGCACGAGTGCCACAGGTGGCACGCGGAACCATATCTATGGGCATGCAATCATTGCCCTAGCTCAGCTCCAGCTCATATGCGTGCACCAGCCAGCTGATTTTCAGGCCTTCCGGGCTCACAGGAAGTCGGGAAATGGGCCATTTCGGGCTTAAAGAGGGCCTCTGGGGGGAGTGGGGGAGGCCATTTTTGCCCTCCCCAGGCTCCAAGAAAGTCTCTGGGGAGGGCGAAAAACAGGCCTACCGGGCCCACTGGTAACCTTTTTGCTGTTGCATGCCAAAAGTGGGGGGAGCGTGAGGGGGTTGCGCATGCATGCACAGGGGGGGGGGGGCGGCAGGGCACAGGGGGGCATTGAATTATGGGTGTGGGCACACACGCATGCGACCCCCCGTGCTGCCCCCGCTTTTGGCATGTGATGGCAAAAAGGTTAGCCATTACTGACCTATTTCTATCATACCCATCCCTCTATTCTCTTTTGAGTTAAGCAACTTTATGCAGAACTTTAAAAAGGAACAAAGAGAGAGAGAAAGAGAGAGACAAAATAGCAAGCACAAGTAGCTTAAAAATAGCAAGAACGGAGAAAATAAAGGCATGAGATAAAAAAAAGGAAGAGAAATATAGTACAGCAAAATCTAATTTACACAACACTATTAATTGTATCTATCCATAAACTGACCCATGGATTACTTTTTGTTTTTAAACTTCTTACCTCTCTTTTTTCAGCATCTTCCCAACTCCGTCCAATCAGTTTTTTAGTTTTCTCCTTCACTCAGCTCATTCACCCTTCCTTCCTATATTTGTTTTGAATTCAATCCTCATTCATACTATATGAGGAAAGTCCTTTTGTGTTCAGGTCATGTTCATCTTATTCTTGAATCTTTTTGCTTTATTATGCTTCTGAAGTACCCTATTCTCATTGCATTCAATTTGTTTTTATATTCCTTCTGATATAGCCGGCTTTTCACCCCTGAGTCTTCAGAGAGGGGCGGCATATAAATTGAATCAATTAAACTAAATTAAATATAAAAAAGCAGCCGAGGCATGGATTTATGTACAGTCATTTTTCCTTTCCACAATAGACCACAAACTATTTACTACCTTTCTCTCAGCTTTCCATCTGCACACCTCAAAATTCCCCATCTGTTTTTTCATCTTTAGTAAATATTCTTCCAAGAATATTCTTCAATCACCTGCTCTAATTTTTCACCATTTGCTATACATATAATTTGCCATTGTTCACTCCATTTTCTCTGTCAAACACCATTCCCTTGATCTCTGTCACATGATTCTCCAGTGCCAAAATTCCAGATTCCACATACCCCATAGTATATCTAACATTTGCTATACATTATTTTGCTTCTCCGGCAGCCGCAAGCTATCATCTGCATAAAAAATTCATCCTTTCACATCCCCATCCTACACATCATTATGGTTACTACAACCATTACTTATGTGTTTATCCATAAATATATTAAACAAGCAAGAGGACACCATACATTAGTTCAGTCTCTGTTCAGTGTTAAAACACATGATAATAGATAGTAAATGTATCATACTGTATGTTTTTATATATGGTTTGTTTCTATCATATCCTTTTTTCCTGTATTCTTGGAACATTAGAACTTTCTTTTCATCATTCCTCCCAAGTAACAATATGTACAACATTGGTTGTGATTCCCCTCTTCAACTTATAAATGCCATTTTCAAATTCTGTTAGCAGATCTACACTTCAATTTCATCTTAATTAAATTCACAACGTACATTTTTAATTCCTTTGGGCCTGCCAGGGACTCTTTATTTGGCCCTCTTCATACCCACCATCAAATGCATGTCTTGCAGTCTCATCAGACCTTTGCACTTTCTCAGGCCACTTTAATTTTAACCAGTCCTTGATCTCCTTTAACATTCTGCAACTATTCGTCTCTCTTTATGTACATATTATACAGTAGCGTTCTCTTATTGTTTTTACAACTACCATTCTCTTATATGCATTGCTTCCTTATCCACAGCCTCTTTTCATCATTCCTTCAAGCATCCTCTTTCACAGTTCCCATTACATTAGTATAACTCCATGTATTTCTTTTCACTTTAGTCCAAGAGTTTCATATCCTCTTTCTTTAATGGCTCTTTTCCGTTCCTTCTGTTGGGAGGAAAATTAATCTACCTTCTAAATTTTTTTCATACAGAATGCAATCATTTGACTTTCACTCTAGTTTTTTAAATTCCTCTCCTTTTCTTCCATCTCTTTTCCCCCAATATTCCCTGCTAGACATGCTTATTGCAAATAACCATATTCAAAATTAGTATCTTTTTCTATGCAGATAACTACCAGACACCATTCTAATTAACTAATAGTACAATGTTTTCCCCTCAGGAACACATTCATTTACAATATTCACAATTTTTCCCAATTCATTCCTGCTTTGGCTATTATGATAATTTACTAACTCATAACATGCAGTACTATAATAACCAATTTAAGGAGGCATCCTATCATATTCCCTTATAACAACAAAGGGAGCGCTAAGTATTTCTGACCTAAATTTTAGCACTTTTGTTCATAATTTAACCCTTCATTTCCCTGCATATATTCCACAACTTTATTTCACGAGATCAGATTATTTCCTTAACTTTAGAGGCCTCACAACACCTTAACAAATCTAAGTGGCTCACAAATAAAAAAGAAAATAATTTATATAACAAGGACACCACTGACCAGAAGAACAAACACCTAATCTTAAATTAGATGGAACAAATCTAACTGGAAAGGGCAACACAATCATCTTAATCAAGGCCTGAGACAGCAACCAGGTTTTAGGTAATGCACAAAATGTTATAAGGGAGAGAGCTGCACACATTTTGGGGGTTACATTATTCCAGAGGGCAGGTACTTAAAATCAATAAGCAAGATGACATTGTTTAAAAAGGACCACTTGGACTGCACCCACTCTGCTTATTCCACTGGATAGAATAATCCCCAGAAACAAGTGGAGATTATAACTTTATCAGCATCTATTATTTATTTTATTTATTTATTTTATTTATTTATATTTATATGCCGCCCTTCTCCGGAGACTCAGGGCGGCTTACAATGCATTAAGCAATAGCCTTCATACTTTTGTATATTTTATACAAAGTCAGCTTATTGCCCCCACAAACTGGGTCCTCATTTTACCCACCTTAGAAAGGATGGAAGGCCTTGAGCCTGGTGAGAATTGAACTCGAAGTAATTGCAGGCAACTGGATGTTAAATGCTGCCTTAGTAGAGGCATTAGCCTTCTACGCCACTCAGGCTCCTATATTACATCCTTCCCGTTTCCCTTAGTTTCACAGACATTTTTCTTTCTTCCATTTTATTCATTAATTCATGCTCTATAGCCGTGATGGCGAACCTATGGCACGCGTGCCACAGTTGCTATATCTGACAGAGCCATATCTGTGGGCATGCGAGCATTCAGCAGCAGCATGAATGTACAAGCTGGCCACCTGATTTTCGGCCTTCCGGGCCCACCAGAAGTCAGAAAACAGGCTGTTTCTGGCTTCCGGAGGGCCTCTGGGGGGGGGGGGAGGCCATTTTCATCCTCCCCAGGCTCTAGAAAGCCTCTGGAGCCTGGGGATAGCGAAAAACGGGCTTTCTAGGCCCACCGAAAGTCAGGAAACAGGCCGTTTCTGGCCTCTGGAGGGCCTCCGCGGGGGTGGGAAAGCCGTTTTCGCCCTCCCCAGGCTCCAAGAAAGCCTCTGGAGCCTGGGGAGGGCAAAAAATGGCCTTACCGGACCCATCGCACCATTGCGTGCCAAAAGCGGTGGGAGTGCAGGGGGGCCAAGAGCACATTTGCAGGGGGGCCGCATTGAATTATGGGTGTGGGCACGCACGCGCACAAACCCCCCATGCTCCCCCTGCTTTTGGCACACAATGGCAAAAAGGTTAGCCATCACTGCTCTATAGCATTTATCCTCTTAGTTCCCAACTTTCAGTCTTCTATATGTCTGGTCATCACCAGACGGTCTATAGATATTGACTTCTACTGCCCATCATAGTGTTAGTCAGTGAAGGCTTTCACATAATTCTTTTCGGTGAAATAGAGAAAGTGTAAACTAGGTCACCAGTCTTAAGGTTATCTGTGCCACTTGCATCATTTCCTACTCAGGAAGGGCATTACAGGTCAATTTTGTCACACAAAGCACAATTTTGTCCCTATGCAATTATATGCAAGCTAGGTTCTCTACTACAGTCTCATTTGCAAGCCAAAATGCTCTTGCTCACATCCTACAAACTAGGAGATATTCTCACACTTATTCAGGATGCACTCTGGCTTAGAAAGAGACAATTTGGACAAATACGGGGATTTATCAATTTAACATGTAAGAGAATATATGACAAAGACCATTAATGACAAAGACCATTAAGAAAAATCAGTGCAATGAGCATTAAATTAAAGGAGAATTATCTCTTTATTCCTTTCCTTCTTTTTTGCTATGCCCCCTTCTTAGCGTTTAATGCCCTGGCTAGCTCTTTGCTGCTCTCTGGAGGGAAGTACAGGATGTTGTGTTTATACAATAAAATGCAACAAGAAGCAACAGCATTCGTACATTGCACTACAGCATAATGTATAATTTGTTTAGTTTCATTTCAATGTATTGTGCAAATTCAGTCACTTTGATTTATCATCCTAGCTTATGTTTAGTTGCTTTGGTGAATAGAACCAGTTGTGGCTCACTAAATAAGCCATGTTTAATCAAACCATAGCTTAATGCAATGTGCGAGCCCAGCTTTCCTTTCTCAATCCTAGTCAACCCCAAAACTGTAAGAAGACACATCTCTCAAATTATCCAGGTAAAAAAAATAAGAAATAGAAACATCCTGCTTATTTAAGGAGAGCAGGGACAGATTCAGCATCGCAGAGCAAAAATATGCTCTATGTGCATAGCATTTCTTATATCCCTTATTTTCTTTGTTCTTGATATTCTTATCCAACCTGACTTCTCTGTCAGATCTGAGGATTGCAGATGAAACTCACAACTTAGCCCCAATAGATCAGCACAAAGAATAGCGCCAACTACCTGACAGCATCAGCAAGCAGCTCTATTTTTGTACTCAAGCATGTTGCATGCCTTTTCTGTTTATAACTCACCCCCTTTCATGTGTTTGTAAAGGCAAGAAGAGAAACCAATATTTAGGAGAGCAAAACACCTTTGAGTTTTACTCTTCCCTCCAGAGTCCATGAATTTGTTACCATATATTTGAGAGCATTTATTGGTCTGCAAAGAATTCCATATTCTTTGTCTGCTGAGTATTTTAGAGTGTAGAAAGTCTTGATGGACATCCAAACAGAGGGCAGATGGTTTTGCAGCAAGCACCTGTCTACATCCCCAACTGAACAATAACTCAAATGGATCCTACAAAATATAGGCAGACAACGCCTCACTTACTTTGAATACTTTGATCATTGCATTTGTATGAATGTATTCACTATCCGAAGTGACAATGCCAACAGATAGGAATGCTCCTCCAGTAACACTGTCCCCAGATTCCTTTGGCTCACTCTTTAGAGCAGAGGTCTTCAAACTTGGCAGCTTGAAGACTTGTGGACTTCAATTTCCAGAATTCTCCACAAGAATTCTGGAGAATTCTGGGAGTTGAAGGAAAGCTAAATGGCCATTAGCACCACAAAGATTTCGGCATAGACCCTCTACCATAAAGGGTAGGCAAAACATGATCAGGAAATGGTCTGAAGGCTGGACTCTTCATATCTGTATTTCTTCCTCAGGGCGCAACCACCCACTTAATGGCTAGAAACAACCAATAGAAGGTTTAAATAGGGTATTTCCCACTGCTATGGTTTGGAGGAATCAGTATTGATGGCTGTGCCTTGGACACTTAGCTCAGACTCCTTTGAAATTTGACTTTTAGATCTTCATAGACAAATAATTTTATAACTGAAATGTTGAACAAATTTGTCACATAACAGACCAATAAAAGCCTGGGTGCTTCAAGTAGGGAAGAGTAGTTTGCAACCCCTAAGCTAAAATGCATTGTAATTTGCAAATGTCTTTCCACCCTCCCTCCCCCCATGCTGCTAAGCTGTAGGCATAGTCATGTTTCCTAATGTGCATTCACTCATGTTTCTGATAAGTTCTCCATCATTAATTCTTTAGCTAGTTGTATCATCCCCCACAATGATGAGAACTAGAGTGTGCAGTACATAATACGCAAAGCTGTAGAAGATTCTTAAGAGTGATTGTCTTAGCAGCCATCTCATCATACCTTTCCAGTTAATAGCTAAAGTATCAACGGGATCACCAGCTTTAACCGTGCAAAAAAAAAAATCCATTAGATTCCATAAGACTCCAGGCAGACATCCCCAAGTGATTCTCCATTCTTGAAGTGAAAGACTGTTTGAATGGGAATATGATGAATCCAATTCCCATAATAGAGTCATCTGACTATGATTATTTTTATCATGATAAAAAACATGGCAGCAGCCATTATTTGCTTTGTGTGCAGATGGATGGCAAATCAGTACAACCTCATTTTTTTTTTTACGTACTCTCAATCGTGTCTGATTCTTGGAAACTAGCTGGACAAGTCCCTGCAGTTGTCTTGGCAAGGTTTTTCAGAAGTGGTTTGCCATTGCCGCCTTCCTAAGGCAGAGAGGAAGTGACTGGCCTTATGGCCACCCAGCTGACTTTGTGCCTAAGGCAGGATTAGATCTTACAATCTCCCAGTTTCTAGCCTGATGCCTTAACCAAAATACTAAACTAACTCTCTCCATGTTGTTATGGATGCCATGAATTCCTGAGCTGACCCAATATAATCTTAGCATGGAGGTTGACTTCCCCCGGGACACATTGTTCTGGACTCCACGACTAAAAGTATCTTAGCCAGCTTATTTAGAAGATGATTGTACATAGATGTGTATAGAGTAGTTCTTGCTTTAAAAAGTCTTGTTCCAGAGCATCAGAGTACCTCTAAGCTCCCTAAATTGAAGGTACCCAGGAGCAATTCTGTATCCAGACCAGTAGTGGGATACAGCCAGTTCGCACCACTTCGGGAGAACTGGTTGTTAACTTTATGAGCAGTTTGGCAAAATGGTTGTTAGAAGAAATCATTAGGGCAGAGAACCGGTTGTTAAATTACTTGAATCCCACCACTGATCCAGACCCCATAGGCTTCCTGTGAGTGAATCTGTTCAGAAGAGTGCAGTACATCTTTCTTGTATTTACCTCATTTAACAACACCCTTATCCTGCATTGATTTGTGATTTTTAAATATTTTCCAAACCAGTATCATTTGATATAGCCAGTTTGTCAAGAGAAGATCAAACCCAAACCCTTTCCAAATTTACTCTTCTAGTCCCATCTCCTGTTCTAAAAGTTGGCTTTAGGCTTTCTGATTGAGTTCCAAACTCCAGCATGTAAGAAATAAACTTTTCCTATAATTGTACTGTAAAGCCAAATGATGAAAAGATGGAGTAAATCTTCTTTTCTCCACCCAGAGTCAGGTATACTATTAGGTACAATAAAACAGATACTTCAGAGATGCATAGTTTGATTTAGTATGTTATGTGAGCTCAGTTTAAGTTTTATCAGGTCCAGTTTGAGTTGCAACTCCTTCTTGTGTCCAAATGTGAGGTCTAAAGGAGTCTTGTCTTCCTTGATAGCTAGTAGAGTTAGTATTTCTACCAGTGGTGAAATCCAAATTTTTTTACTACTGGTCCTGTGGGCATGGCTTGATGGGCGTGGTGTGGTGTGGCTTGGTGGGCGTGGCTTGGTGGGTGTGGCAGGGGAAAGATACTGCAAAATCTCTATTCCCACCCCACTCCAGGGAAAGGATGCTGCAAAATGCCCATTCCCTCCCTACTCCTGGGGGAAGGATACTGCAAAATCCCCATTCCCTCCCCACTCTGGGGCCAGCCAGAGGTGGTATTTGCCGGTTCTCCGAACTACTCAAAATTTCCGCTACCAGTTCTCCAGAACTTGTCAGAACTTGCTGGATTTCACCCTTGATTTCTACCCTTCCTAATTCTTTCTTGCTAGTGAGATTGCATTTCTGTCCCTTGGAAAGTTGTTCTCCATTGTTGATGACTCATAACACAAGAACTAAGTTTCTCTCCTGACAGAGAGCCCTGACAGCAAGTTCCAACATGCTGTGTCCATGGCAAACATTGTTTGTCTCTCTCCCTCTGCTCAATAAAATGTAACCAGGTTCTGCTTCCAATAAATAGGCACTGCATCCTGAGGTGATAAGGTCTGAACGAAAAGTAAGTGTACTTTTCACAGAAATGCAAGGGTCAGAGGATAGCCTCTTATTAGGCACCCCTCAAAAAGCTTTCCTTTACATCATGATGTGTCTGTGTTACAGTTGTGTGTTCCAGCTTGTAGATTACAATGTGTAGAGAAGTAATTTGGTTAAGTTATTCCTGTAAAAATTAAAGTTGTAGTACTTAGAAAATTGATGTATTTATTTGAGTATAACTTTTATAACCTAGAGATCACTTCATCAGATGTATGCAATACTGAACTCAGTTGTTCATACATGCCCATATGAAGAGTAGTGGGAAGTATGCAAAATGTCGGTATAGACAAAAATATTTAGCAGTGACTTTCATAAACAATACGTTTGGGATTTTTGCCTCTTGACAAAATATATTTCCCTTTTTTGGATAATATTTTACCTATCTATTTTATGAAAATGTAATCCAGCACTGTATATTATTTATTTAGTTAGTTAGTTAGTTAGTTAGTTAGTTAGTTAGTTAGTTAGTTA
>WNWU01000045.1:4186392-4330558 GCA_012654045.1 Ptyas mucosa | reverse complement strand
TTAGTTAGTTAGTTAGTTAGTTAGTTAGTTAGTTAGTTAGTTAGTTAGTCAAGCATGTATTTTATAAACATATAATTATGTTTACACTTAAGATACAAGTGAAAACATAATTATAAATACATGAAAAGGATACAAATAAAATAAAACATTAGGACAGGGACGGTAGGCACGCTGGTGCACTTATGCACGCCCCTTACAGACCTCTTAGGAATGGGGTGAGGTCTAGAGTAGACAGTCTAAAGTTAAAGTTTTGGGGATTTGGGGAAGAAACCACAGAGTCAGGTAGTGCATTCCAGGCGTTGACAACTCTGTTACTGATGTCATATTTTCTGCAGTCTAGTTTGGATTGGTTTACCATGAGTTTGTATCTATTGTGTGCTCTTGTATTGTTTTGGTTGAAGCTGAAGTATTCGTTGGCTGGTAGGACATTGTAGCAGATGTTTTTATGTACTATGCTTAGGTCAGACCGAAGACGGTGAAGTTCTAGGTTGTCTAAGCCCAAAATTTCAAGTCTGGTGGCATAAGGTATTTTGTTGCGAGCAGAGGAGTGGAGGACTCTTCTTGTGAAATATCTCTGGACTCGTTCGATTGTATTAATGTCCGATATGCAGTGCATATATGCAGATATATACATTGACTGATTTTTAAACAGGTGTAAGATTCTTTGTTATCCTGTTTTGAGGAGGATTTTTTTAATGGGGGGATCTATCTCAATTATTCAAGACAAAAAATGAGTTTTTGTAGGTGTATGCAATAAACCTTGCCCAGTGATTTTTTTCCTTCAACAATTTTCCTTTTTCCTTTCTCAGGTTGCCTATGGCACCTGTGGAAGCCCTGTATACCATTCTTCAAGACGAGATCCAGGCCTTTGAGAAGCACATAAGAAGTTGCCAGCAGGCTTTTGACATTCACACTCTTTACAATGTATTGTTGCTACTGCTCCATGAAGATGATGGTCTAGTAGAGATTCACAGTCTCGAGCAGCTGGAAAAGCTTGTGGAGTCCAAGGACTGTAACAGAGAGGACATTGTGAGAATTACAATCAGGGAGGATAAATCCGACATCGCCAGCTACATTTCTTGGTTTGTCTCTTATGTGAGCTACCTAAGTTCTTTGAAAGAAGAGTTTGATGCCAAAGTTGTGTTTCCTTTGTGTGAGAACCTATATGTTAATGATGACTCACTGGATGGGTTGCCTTTAGGATTCATGAAAGGATGCAGGCCTCATGCCACAGTGTCAATAGCACGTACAGCTAGGCAGTTGTTTGCCCTCAGAAGGAAATGGGCCTTGCTCCTAAAAAAGGACTCAATCTGTGAGCAAGCTTTCCACCCCCAGAGTTGCCTTGATCTGCAAGGTTTTGCTTACATCCATCCCTTTGTGAAGATCTTGAGGCTAGTCCCAGATCTTTTTCATAAGAGCTTAGCAGCTGCTGAGCTTACTAAGCAGTGGGTGAAATACCATGCCAGCAGGCATAGCTCCCACCCAGAACATTCACATCCAGTCCTAATCCGGAGGTGTGATGACATAAGAGTGATGAAAGGCAGTCTGGCCCATCCCTGGCATGGTGCATCCCTTTGCCAGTCTGAACTACCTCTAAACCATCACGACTATATGAAGACACTGCGACCATCCAAAGCCGACAACAATAAAAATAATATGGACATGTATAAGACAACAATTATCCAGGAAAGGAATCAGCTTCAGGAGACCTATGGGGAACTCCTGACCCTGCTGTGGCGGGAGGAACGTTCTTGGACACTGGAAGGAGAGATTCAGGAGGTAAACCAGAGGATTTCAGATCTGCATCTGCAGCAAGAGGCCAAGGAAAGTGAACTAGAAGCCCTTGAGCAACAACTCAAGAAAGGCAACTGGAACGTGTCTAGAGCACAGCGCCAAAGAAACCTCTGTGAGCTGAATACATTACAGAGACAGCTTAGGCTGGAGAAGTACCGCAAGAACATCTTGCAGGGAGATTGGCTACTAGAGTTGGAGGTCAGGCCAATCCTTATACGACCAATTTATACAGTAAGAGTCTAGGTTAATAAATTGTGGATAATCAAAGATGGTCACAGTTCTACCAGCTCTGGAACAAAATGCAGATCTTCCAAGAGCTGTGGAGAATTGGGTCCTGAATAAATTAAAAAGGCAGTGTACTATATTTGGAGGGAATAGAGGCGTTTTCATAATGTATTAGTGCCCTTGTGTCAAAGAACGGAGGAAACGAATCCCTTTTGTTAGGTGTGGCTGTTAAGCAAAAGGGGTTCTTCTGGATTACTTAATTCTGCTATCATGTGAATGATTCATGTCATTTTTGTTTGCCTTCCAGTTGCAGGAACGCTGCCAGAAACTTATGAGGTTTTTGCAGGCCGAGGAAGAGATTCAACACGATCTCCTGCCAGCTGATAGAATTGAGTCACACGTTTCCTGCAACTCAGTGGGCCTGAACATATTGAGTTCTTGTCCTTGAGAATGAAGAGTGCTCTAGCCTACAGTGATACTGTTAATGTAAATTTGGTTTCAGGGGAAATTCCCCATCTCACTTTCCCCCACCTTTATACTACATAATATAATTACCTCAGTCCTAGCTTCGTAAGCTGCATTGTAATGTGTTTTACGAAGGGCTGCCATTGATGATTGTCTGGAAGCTGCAGCTGATGCAGACTTAGTAATGCATCCCTTATCACAGATGTAGATAACGTAATGCTAGACTATATCTTTAAAAATCCAGTCAATAAGACTAATGGTGAAAGATGCTAGGAATTATAATTCAATAACAACTATGTTTCTCACCCCTGATAAAATAATTTATGTTCCTGTAGTAATTCATTGTTGTTATCCTTGATACTTTGGAATAGGGCAAAGTGTATATGATTACTGACCAAAATATCTTATCATGGAGTCTTGCTTATTGGAGAGTGAACCCAGATTTCTCATGTCCTGGAAAAAACTTATTGTTTCAGCTACTTCAGCTGGAGCATGCAGATGTTCCAGCTTATGACCACAACTGAGCCCAAAATTTCTGTTGCTAAGCAAGGCAGTTGTTAAGTGAATTTTGCCCCCATTTTACGACCTTTCTTTCCACAGTTATTAAGTGAATCACTGAAGTTGTTAAGTTAGTAATATGGTTGTTAAGTGAGTCTTGCTTCCCCTTTGACTATGCTTGTCAGAAGGTCACAAAAGGTGATCACATGACTCTGGGACATTTCATCCATCATAAATATAAGCCAGTTGCCGAGTGTATGAATTTTGATCACCTGACCATGGGGATGCTGTATGGTTGTAAGGTGTGGAAAATGGTCATAAGCCAACAGTCACTAAATGAATGGTTGTAAGTCAAGACTACTTGTAATTCAAATTTGCAAACAGTTCATGTGGTACAGAATAGTTGTAACTTACGATTGTAAGACCCTTTTTTGTGTTAAATGAAAGAGAAACAAATAGCTTTGCTGTGGTTAGACAAGTCATTTTTTTCCTCCTGGAATTTTACAATAGTGAGTTTATCAAGGGGAATCTTATTCTTGGTTTGGGAGCGCACTGTATGCTAAGTTTGTGAAACTGGTTTTGGAGTTGAAATGACCACTTCCTTGGTATTAAGGAAGTGTTTTCCCAGGGCAGAATTTCATCCACCGAAAGGCTCTTTGGTTGAGCAAAGGAATGGAAAACAGGAACCAGAAGCTGTGTTCTGGAAATAACCAAATCTCAAACAAGAAGCACGGGCATTGATGAAATCAGTCATGACTTAAAGTCATGGCAATCAAAAAATTCCTGAACTAGCTGAAATAGAGACACACATTGCTGACGAAGTTCAACTCTTTGTCTGGCCTATTTTGGATTTGGAGCATTAGGGTATTCTGGGATTTACTCCTGCATCTGGAATGACTAGGAATACTCACTTGTCTTATTCGCGCAGGTTGCTGCTGTTTCCAATTTGTTGAATCTCACAGTCATCATAAATGCAAGCTGTAGTTGCACCTTGCAGAAAGGGTGACCCAGTAAGTTCTTAGCTCAGATGAGAGCAAATCAGGAGTTGCATACTGTCTTGGAACACTCCAGAGTTTGCATTCTTCACATCCTTGGGTCAGTAGAAAAATATGTTGACCTAAAATGGTGTTATCCCCATAGGAGTTATGGATTTAATACAGGGAAGTTTAAAGCAGCGATTTCTTTTTGTCCTTTATTCAACATCACTTGCTAAGCAGGAATCTTCCTTCACATCCAGTGCACCATACAGTAAAGTGGGGTGGAATTGGCAGGATTTTGTCTTAGTTCAAATTTCACCTGAGTCATAGTAAATAGTATAAGCAAACTATCTTCATA
Source organism: Ptyas mucosa (assembly GCA_012654045.1). Classification (NCBI taxonomy): domain Eukaryota; kingdom Metazoa; phylum Chordata; class Lepidosauria; order Squamata; family Colubridae; genus Ptyas; species Ptyas mucosa. The sequence continues at coordinate 4,326,241 of WNWU01000045.1, read as the reverse complement.
GAGTTGTAGTTTTAGCAGCTCTGTTGCCTATAATATGGAATTAATAATATTGGCTAACTTTGCAAGATTGAATTCATCAGGTAAATTTAATAGGATGTGTTTTGAATTTATAAACTCCCACATGCTGCCTCAACTGGGAGGCAAGGAGGGGGAAATGATGAAACATGCATTGTGATATCGCAGTATAAACCCTTCTCCTAAAGAATACAGAGTTGGAAGGGACCTTGGAGGTCTTGCTCAGGCAGGAAAAACTATACAATTTCAGACAAATCATTGTCCAATTTCTTCTTAAAAACTTCCAGTGTTGGAGCATTCACAACTTCCAGAGGCAAGTTGTTCCACTGATTAATTGTTCTGTCAGGAAATTTCTCTTTAGTTCTAGGTTGCTTCTTGATTTGGACACTTCTTGATTTGCATTCATTACTTCTTGTCCCGCCTTCAGGTGCTTTGGAGAATAGTTTGACTCCCTCTTCTTTGTGTCAGCCCCCGAGATGTTGGAACACTGCTATCATGTCATCCCTAGTCCTTCTTTTCATTAAACTAGACATACTCAATTCCAGAAACCGCTCTTTATGTGTTTTAGCCTCCAGTCCCCTAATCATCTTTGTTGCTGTTCTCTGTATTCTTTCGAGAGTCTCAACATCTTTTTTATAATACGGTGACCAAAACTGGATGGGAGGTCTATGACAATTCACCACAGCCAACTTGTCAAGGCCATCTTGCTGTGGCCAACTGGCCGCAAGACAACTCACCATGGCCAGCTCTCTGTGGGAAAACTCACTGTGGGACAAGAGTTATACGAAAATCAAAGCAATGGTAGAATAGAATCATTAAAGAAGGAATGCAAAAGGAGGGAGAGAATGAAATGGGAATGACAAAAATTAAAATATTCTTTATTTATTTTAAATAATTAAATGGAATTGTTAAATTGTCCCGTGATGACTTGTCCTAAGGCGAGTTGGCCATGGTGAATTGTCCCATGGTGACTTGGCTACAGCAAGTTGGCTGCAGCGAATTGTCCCATTCCGTTCCAAGGGTCATCTTACAAAGACATTATAGAGTGGTATTAACTCCTTTTATACTTGTAATGTTGCACACAAGTAAGGGGCAGGGCATGCATTGTGACTGCACTTTTTTTCTGATGAAATATTAGCTTGTTGTAGGTTTCCTGGTACGTATGCTGGTATAGTGGTTAAGGTGCTGGCCTAGAAACCAAAAGATGGCAAGTTCTAGTCCCACCTTATGCATAAAAGCTGGTCAGTCATTCTCTTCTCTCAGCCCAACCCTCCTCACAGGGTTCTTGTTGTTGGGAAAATAGGAGAAGAGAGCATTAGAAATGTGTGCTGCCTTGAATTCTTTGTCAAAAATGGTAAAAGCAGGATAAAAATCAATCAATCAAACAAATAAATAAAAAGCTGATAATCAGCTGATGACGCTCTTAATAATTTAGAAATTATTTCACAACTGTTTGCTGCTTTTCCTAACAGTAAAATTTGCCAAGGAAAAGAGAAATAAGGGCTTTGGGGCATACACTGAAATTTGAATAAACTTGACTATAAAACTTGGACCTAAGTGTATTTAATTAAGAAGTATGTTTTTATTTAAGGTGGCAGTATTTTCTGTAACAAAATTAAGACAGGGGCCTGAAAAACACTTCTGGAAGGATCATGTGGAGTACAGCAATGCAGGAACAATATTTTACCCTTTTCTTTAGTCTGTTTCTTTTCACAAAGTCCCAATGATTTCTTTTTCTTTCTGGTTCCTCATCTGGAGCAATCGTCTAAATTTTGCTTACATTATAAGCATTCGCATAGTATGCAGAGTTGGCAGCTTTTGCACCCATACTATACCTATCTTGAGAAAATAGACAGACAGACAGACAGACAATGATGATGGATGGATGGATGGATGGATGGATAGATAGATAGATAGATAGATAGATAGATAGATAGATAGATAGATAAATAGATAGATTAGATTAGATAGATAGATAGATGATAGAGATAATGTTATTTATAAATATGCATTTGTCTTTTCTTTGATCCTAAACTGGAGTACATTTTAATGAAAATTTGAGTTCAGTTTAATGAACAGAAAAAAATGGACAGGCATAGCTTCTTTGGTGCGGGAAGCAGAACACATGCTATGCCTACATAAAATCAGGCAATTGAATTCTGTGTTTGTAATTATGAGATTTTTGCTGGCAAGCCAAGCACAGGTGTCTGGCTGAAACATCTGAGAGGCAACAACAGTCAGAGTAGATTATTTGGATCTGGTGTCAGGAACAGGAACATCTTTCATTTATTTATAACCTGGACTGAGGCTTAAGGAACATAAGAACAGCCTTGCTAATAATCATCTAAAGAAATGGCAGCTCAGAATGCATGTACCTGTGTGACAGTGGGAAGGGACAACTTTAATTGAATCCTTTTCTTTGTTTCTACTTGAATGGAGTTATTGTTTTTTTTTTGCTGGATTTTCCATTTCAGGAGCATATAAACGGAACCAGGCACAACATACTAGTGAAAGGTTTATTGGTGCAGCCATATCCTTCCTATTACATTCAGAAGAGTTGTATTGGGGTCTCTGCCCCGACAGTTCAGATTTGCTACACAGGGCACAATGGAGGTCACTGTCTGTGGGTGGGGTAGGCTGGCAACCAGCTGGGAATGAATAGAGGAATATATATATGGCCTCATGACAATCCAGCCCTCAACAGGTAACCCCTGAGGTAGGTGGGTAGGGATGGCCTCCATTTTACTAACAGAGAGAGGCAGTGGAGCAGAGTGGTGCCATGAACCAAATACTTATGCCATATGGTTTGCTGCCTCACTAGAGGCAAGTCAGGGTTGGCCTTTTGTGTATATCTTTTATTCCACTTACATAGAACAGATTTATGGAACAGGACTTCACAGTTCACTAAAGTCCCTGCATAATGACCCAGTAGGATAGCACTTCTGGAATCTTGCACTGAACTTGTGCTGCATGGTGTTTGTGCATATGTTTGGCCTATGAATCAAGCACAAATACAATGTACAGGACTGAATGAATGCAACTGAAAAGGGAGCAGGCTTTTCAGATTCTAAAAGTTCAGATTTAGTGAACAAAGCCAATGCATTTTTTGTGCAATTTAGCTTGGTCACAAAATCTGATCTTTATATGGCAACTGTAGAAGAAAGTAACAGGACTAAATTAAAAGAGAACTAAGCAGTTGTCAGTGGGAGATACAAGGATGAAATGGGCCTGAGAAAAAGGAAGAAGATTTTAGGGTCAGGTAAAATCCAGGAGCTAGAAACTATTGCTTTGACATATCAAAAGGCAAATGAAGACAATCCTTTATCCCTATAGAAAGCTTGTACAATACAGTGCTTCAAAACTACAAATGCAGAATGTTTTAGCTCTCTCAATTCATTAATTGTCATGGCCAAACCATCAGTAGTTTTTCTGGAGAAGTGACTCTGTTGGCCCAGCTAGGGCTGCTTAAAGAAATACTAAAATGAGCAATGCAATGACCATGGAGAGACTAAAGAACAAAGCAAGAAGAGCAATGAAGGTAAAGCATATGGAAGAATATTAAGTGGAAAGGAGGTGACTGAGTACAACATGCAGGCTTGGTGGATCAGATAATTAGTCAGATTAGGTTTCAGCCTTAGCTTCTGAGATTCCTAGTTGTCTGGTTGCATGTTTGACTTTCTTTACAAGAGGGGAGAAAAACAGCATGAGAATACTGTAAAATCTTTTTGGATGATCTCACTTAGAACCATATCCATCATTCAATTTTCACTCCATCATTAGTCAGTTTGTTCCTGATATCCAGCCTGTACCATCAAATTTTACCTGCACTTCTTCCTTCCCTGTGTGAATGGATTTGCTTCCTAGATCACCCCAACACTTTGGACAACCAAGGAAACAGCAAAAATAGGCACAGTACTTGCCACACTGATGCATGTGCCCACGAATATTGCACAAATACCACATTCCACTTGCTGAACACATCATGGTACTGAAAACCTTGCTGGCACACATTGGAATTTGTGGTCTCCAACAGTCCTTATTGCCATTCCTCAAAAGGAAAGGATCAAAAGTTCCCATAAACATGAAATCCCAGGCAAGGATATCATGCAGAAGAGCAGATGAAGCACACTCTCTTAAACAGTCATGAGACTAAGTGGCTAAAATTCAATAAGGAAACACCAGCTATTCTTCCACTTCCTGCTACCACCCCAGAAAACTGTTAATTCTGAAATAAAAGCATCGCCCTTAACATTCCAGAAGGTTTACTTGCCTCTTCCTTTGTTAACCTGCTGCTATTTTTCCCACTGCAAAACAGTTTAATCTGTTTGACTTCTCTAGACAGGAGACTAATAACAACTGGCTAAGGTGTCTACGTATTCAGGTCAATATATGGCACAGCACTACAACAAGGTCTGTTCAGAAGGAGCATGGGTGATAGTGGCTGGAATTATATTCTGTCTGTCCATAAGAAGGCAGCAACTCCTCTTGCTCTGCCTTGCCCAAGTTCTCTTCTGGTCTGGAGCTTCTGGGAGGGTTGTGTCTCAGCTGCCAATTGGACTAGACCTATGATCAGTTCCAAAGCCACTGCAGGAACAGCACGAGGAGAATAGCTCATCCCACAATGCAAGGAATAACCAGTAGACATATAGCAGCCTGCTCATACTGGCATGTGAAGTTCATTGTATTCATCTCGCCCATCTTCATCAAAGTTTGGCTCTGCATCTTCCGAGTCTAGCTGCAAGTGAGAGGGAAGAGTGGAATGAGTATCCATTCAATCACAGTGGGAATTTCTGTTACAAGTCAAAAGCCACAGGGTGTTGGGGAAGTTGGAGGATGGTCGAGAGATATCTGGGAAAATGCGTATCTGCTACTCTAATGCAGTAAGGAAGACAAACATTAAATTGCTTGTTCTTCCTCTTCAAGTGGTACCTGCGCGGCATACTTTATAAAGCATACTATCCATTTGACAAATGTAAGTGGGCACAATGATCATATAAAGATTAGTTCTCTTAGCATCTTACCGCTTTCAGTTCTCTTTCATGGAAGAAACGTGGCAACAGGAATCGCCGTAGAGGAACTGTCATGATCAGGACAAATGGGAAAGCCAATGATGCCACTGTGGATTTTACCACCCATAGCAATACAATGCAGGCTAGTTGGATGCATGTGAAGAGATTCATTCGCCAAGTCTTCACCTGAAGGAGAAAAAAAGGTGTTAAAGAAATCTTGTGCACAGAAGCAACAACCTGCTTACAAGACAAAGATTGATAACAATAAAACGGATCTTGGAAATAATATTAAACATCATGAAACATCAACATCTGCCTAGCCCATCTCCTTCGGAAGGACTCAGTAGGATAAAAATGCCAAATTCAGTCTGAAATCTGGTTGACTGTGCAATGAACAACAACAACAACAATAATAAACATCATATATTTTAAGAAGGTACTTGGTTAATACCTAGGATGCTGGCAGCAAACCAAATCAACCATTAGCACCAGTCAATGGTATTTGTGACACATTTTTAAATGTCCAGTTGACTGAGTTTCATTTTTAATGAATAAAAGAGAATTATTATTATTATTATTATTATTATTATTATTATTATTACTGTTGTTGTTGTTGTTGTTGTTGTTGTTGTTATTTTATGTGGTGTCTGAGCCCCAGTGACTCTCAGTGAAGAAAACTATAGGAAAAAGATAACAGGACTAGAAACATTAGACAATAACTATTATTAAAACACACAGTCTCTATATTATTAAATAAAACATCATTGTTTTGGTAATGCCATCCCAATCTCCATTCACTACTTCCACTTGCAGACATTCTTCCTCTTGCCATCCAATGGATTCATTGTTTACCTTTTCAATTCCCCTGAAGATATACTACAGTACCTTGATAACATAAACGTGATCAGGGTGATGCTTGGATGGCATGAAGATAAGGAGGAGCCTTTCATATAACTGAATGCCAGTCAAAGATGTCACGCCCATATACAGAAAAACCCCGAACAGCACAGCCAATGGAATCTGACGTAGTATACTTCCCATGGCAATGGAGAGACCTGCAAATAGCACAGAATGTTCCATTTTCTTTCAAAAATACCAATGTAACTATAGTGAGAATATAAGACAAAGCCTAAAATAGCACATGTAACTTTCCAAGAAATTCAGAAGAATGGAGCTGGCAGAGATATACAGATATACTGGTACCTCAGTACTTATTACTTCAAAACGTATCGGATTTGGTATTCAACACATTTTGATGTGAAAATGTTGTCCTGGTACTCAGCATTTGTTTGGTATTCAACACATTGCAAAAGGAAGTAGTGGACAGCTGCAGAGGACAGACTGAAAGTCGGCTATGCCAGGAAGGTTGCTGACACAGGAAAAAGGAGAGATAGGAAATCCTTCCCGACTGAAACAAAGTATCATGTCACATGGTTAGCTTGGTACTCATCCTTTTTAGTACTTGTCACACCTCCTGGAACCAATTAAGGGTGAGTACAGATAGTCCTCCAGTTATGACCACAATTGAGCCCAAAATTTCTGTTGCTAAGTGAGACATTTGATAAATGAATATTGTCCCATTTTACGACATTTGTTGCCATAGTTGTTAAGTGAATCATTGCAGTTGTTAAGTTAGTAACATGGTTATTAAGTGAATCTGGCTTCCCCATTGATTTTGCTTGTCAGAAGGTGACAAAAGGTGATCACATGACCCTGGAACACTGCAACCATCATAAAGATGAGTCAGCTGCCAAGCATCTGAATCACATGACCAGTGGGATGCTGCAGTGGTCATAAGAGTGAGAAATGGTCATAAGTCACTTTTTTCAGTGCTGTTGTAACTTCAAACAGTCACTAAATGAACTGTTGTAACTCGAGGACTACCTGTACCGAGATACCACTGTATACAGATTCATAGCTTGGAAGGCAGAAGAAGATCTGCTGATTTTATTGTTTCTATGATTCTGACAAAATCATCTGCTCCAACTTCTTACCCAACTAAAGTATATATTAGACAGAGTCATTAAACAGAAGATGATGGCTCAGCAGATTAATCTAACTTCATCAAGTGAACATAATCACAGAGAACATATTCCTCTGAGAGGACCTCACCAACAAGGCCAGCGATGAGCACTCCTGTCACACGTTGTTCTTTCACTTCCTTGATCTTTGGCTTCTCACCAGGTGCTATGGCCTTGCTCATTACAGTAAGGGCATTGACATGAGTGATGGAACGGACAGTGGCAGCCGTGAGCCAAGGCAATCCCAAAAGGGCACAAAGTCCTCCCATTGTCCCAATAAGCAGCAAATCAAGATGGAAGCCTGAGCCCTTCAACAGCTTCCGTTCCTTCTTGCTGACAATCAAACTACCAAAAAAAAAAATGGCAACAGAACATGTGTGAGTTTCAAGAACACCCTAACACTGCTTTGCTTTACTAAGGGAAATATAAAGAAGTCATGATCTTAAATGTTTTGCAACAGCTTTTTTTTTTTTTGGTTAGGAAAGAGATGGGGCACGTTGATAATAAATGAAAAAGCAGAGCCAGCAATTAAGTTCTATACTGCAGATAAAGCTTCCTGTGTAACATGCACATAGTAGTTACTGGAAGCAATGGGAACATTCTTGTGCAATGTGGACATTAAGAATTTTTAAAACCCTCATTGCCTTGCTTATGACTTCCTTACCATTTCTACCAATGGTAGAAAATGCGCTTTTTTTTTTTTTAATATTTCCTTAGGACTTGTAGGATGATAAATGAGTAACCCAATCTATAACATAAAGGTCTGGCACTTACGTGGTGATCTGGGTTTCCATAAAGATAAGGATGAAGACTAGTAGTGCAGGGATGGCAGAAGCAAACATCATCCAGAGGGGAAAGGGCTGCTGGCTTCCTAAGGGATGGATGAACCAGCCCCGTTTATCTGGGGCTGTAACTGACAGCACTGAGGGCACATTCAACTTCTGTAAGGAGAATATAACATATCAACACACCAAATGTAAAAATCGGCATGAGAGAATAGCACATATGTAGACACACACATTTTTAGTTCGTAATCTTCATAACAGAAGTCAACTGGGAAGGAAAGCAATCTTGCATGGCTTAATTCCACAGTTTTCCTAAGTAATCTCAATAGATAATATTTCTGCATGTATAGTTTTTAGCCTTAAATTGGTTCTGTGTGTTTAATCCCAACCAGATACATTTCGCTATAGCTATGAAATCTAGATGGGAATTTTAGCTTTTAACTGCACTAAAGACATGCCTGCTTCTAATCATCAAAAATATCCTAACTTTCCGGATTCACATCACAACATGGCATTCGGTGCTATTTGGAAGTCCAGACAAACAAGTAATTGTCCTTAGATGACTCCACATTTAACAAAACCTCCCACTGAAGCAGAGGCCAGCTGATCAATACATCATACAACATGACTGGGACACCCTTTATTTTCTGCATGGCAGCCTTCTGAACTGAACGTTGATTAAAAGGCATAAATTCAGAGTTCTGCACCCACAAGATTAACTCCAAGTTGATGGAGTTAGCAGTGATGGCCAAATTGACTGCTTTGATTAAAGAAAAAAATACAATTACTTTTGTTTCTCGGAAACTTGGAAATTACTTGGAAACCACTTCTGGACTTTGTGTGGGAAAAAAAATGAAACTTTGATTTTGAGTTTTATTGATGAATGGGTTTGTTGTTATAGAAGTGACTAGTTTGTAATATTATTATGTAAAAGTAAAAAGTTGAGGTTTGATGTTACTATCTTATTATTCTACTGCACCAAAGGGAGTTGGAAGTCAACACCTTTTCTTTCTTTTTTCCCCTTGCCCAACACTTTTCCCTTCCCCTTTTTCTGCTCTATTTTCCAACTATTTTCTTTTGTACTTTGTATTGTATATTATAAACTAATAAAAAATTAAAAAGCAAAAAGATTAACTCCAAATGCTTAGAAAAATCAATGTAGTTTGGTTCCCATGAGATGGTGAATACTTCGGACAAGCAACACCAACCTGTGTATACGTATCGGTAATAGTATAGTCTACCAGAACCATGACAAGTATGGAAATAGGGATTCCAAAATCTCCAATGATTCTCCGGGCCTATAGAACAAATATGGGAGATAACAATGAACATAAGATAAATTGAATCCAATTTTTCCCAACTTCTGAAGAAATGCCCCTTATGACATAGAAGGGTGATTCTAAGTAAAAATACATTAATAGGGCAATAATACACCTTCTGAAGGACAATGATTACATGTTTAATACTCTATGTCTCTTTATCTCTACATTGCCAGTTCCATAGAACCTACCTGGCCAGATTCAAGATGATTTATTTTGAATACTCTCCAGGTTTAAAACAACTCAGGAACATTTTCATTTTTATATATAATGGAAGTTGAATACCCAAATTTCTATAGAGATAGTTTACAACTGAGCATTACAGGGAGAAGAGGGAGTACCTTTTGCTTCCATAGCTATGATTTTGGCCAAGCTATCTATTAAGAAATTACACGAAGAAAGACTATTTCATTTATCACTTTTGGGAATCCTAATTTCATTGGGAATTAGAATGAAAAAGACAGATAAATCAGCTGAAAGAGTTGCGTGGGAGAAAAGCCACAATACATTTTTACTCAGAACCAGATCTTAGGTTTACCTTTCCTCCCAAAAAACGGCTGTTCTTAAACTTGCGCATAAAAAAGGCAATGAAAAATGTCCCCAACATGAGGATGAGGGATAGAAGGGCTGTGTTGGGTTGCATTCGGATATCAAGAGCTGTAGAATCGGCAGGTAATATGCTAGTATTCAAATTTCGTTGAAGATTTGGTGGATAGAATCGCAGCAAAGGATGTTCTGCAAATATCTGGGAACACAATATAAGGAAGAAAGGCATTTACTACTGTATCACTCCTTTCAGCCACAGAAATTGTAGCTGTTAAAACTTTTTATTTAGAGCCAGGATAACAGAAGGTAGTAAAAAAAAAATTGGTAAAGAGCCACATGCTTATCAGTTATTTTAAACTGAATCTGACAGGTGATATAAGCAGCTAGTCCCAAACTCTTTGGAGATAGGCTTACCTTGTACAGCTTGTAGAATGTTTCATAAATGAAGATGAGGGAGATGAGGAAGGCAAAAATCTCCTGGGTGAAGGGTGTAATGTAGCGCACTAAGAAGCTGCCTTCAGCAGCTACAATAATGACAATGAAGACAATGAGCCAGAAGCCAATCCACACCCGACCTGTCAAGTACTCGATGTTCTGACTCTGACAAAACTGGTAAAAAAAAAAGGGGGGGTGGAGCTTAGAGACATCACCTAAGTCTGCCTTCTCACGTTGCATAGTTTCTTAGCCTGTCCTCAAAAAAACCCCATAATATGATCTCCTAAGTATCTGTTGTTTCAAGAAGACAACACTAATTGAAGTTTATCAAAACACTGCATAAGATTGCAGTAGAGGCAATATAAACTCTAATTTGTATACGGAGGAAGTTTCAAAGAACCCACAGTGGGTTCCACATAGCCTACTTCCCAATATCCACTGTCTTGTTATATTAAGCCTTACTAGGCTGCTTTGAGATATAATTGCAGATTATTTACCCAACCTCACTCCCAGTTTAATACAGTATAGAATACTATCCACATGATTGCCAAGCCTGCTGAACTTACAGAGAGGCCCTCTAGGTGCAAAATTCTTGCAGGCAAAGATAGAAAACATTCAAAGCAGCAGCAAAAAAAGCCATGTTGGTCATTGATTAAGATGCTTGGCTATAAAATTGAAAAAATATATAAATTGTTGCTGTGTACTGTTATAAAGCAACACACTACCATCTTAGCTAAGGCAATGCATTTATTTTAAGTTATTAATTTGAGACCAGTGCTTTTATCCAAGATACAATTTGCTAAAGTATGAATGCACAACAATTGACTATTGGATCTATTTGTGGAGATTAGAAAACTTTCTTTTAAATAATATGGACAATCACTAGTTTTAAACAGGCCAAATCTAGATGTTACTTGAGCAGCATAATGGTTTCATAACAACATGGTATCGGAAAATATCAAGTCTGTGTAGTATGACTGCTATATGTTGTGAAGTAAAAACACCCACATTGGTAGCTAACTTTAATGAGATAAAAATAGTTTCAGCATAGGTGAGAAACATTTCATACAAATCATTTCTCACATGTCTTATCTGTTCAGTATTTTGACAGCAACTGTAATACCCAAATATATATATACACACACACACACACACATACACATACATACTGTGTATATGTGTGTGTATGTATACACACACACACATACACACACACAGAAATGCTATAGAAACAAATCAGAAGCAATATGTGATACCAGAGAGTGTTAAAGTAATAAGCAAAGAACTATTTTTAGATACCTTGTAAAAAGCTTCTTCAAAGACCAGCAGGGGCCCTGAGAAACCAATGATAAGGAGTGGCTGTGCACTAAGAAGTGAAAAGAGCATGCCCAATACTGATGTGGAGATAATCAATTCTGAAACACCCATGAGACCATCTGTCTTCTCACCTGTAAAGAGAAAGCAATGTCTTTAGGATATACTGCAATGTTGCAGTTATAAATATCAATGCAGTTTCTTTTCACATCTGAGATTTAGAGAGAGAAAAAATCTTTTTTTTCTCACTTGCCCCTGCTAATGAGTCCTTCCATACATATCTATTCTATTATTACACCTGGATTCTGGAATAGATTAAATAAGGCCCACAATTGCATCTGAAAGCAGACACACACAGACAAACACCTCATCTCAGCCCCCCAACCTCCCCCCTGGCTAGGTTTTTATATCACACTAAATCTGATTTAATCAACAACTTGTTGAATAATCTATTATTGTCTGGGTCTATATACTGTGTTATGATTCATGGCTAACAAACCACAAGTCAAACCAAATAAACAGTATTATGGCTTAATGCAGTGTATGAAGCTTTTCTCTGCACATAATTCTTAGGGCCAAACAACTGATGTTCAATCTGTTCCAGAAAGATCTCTACTGGCTCTGAAGAGGACTGACAATAACTACTTACTTATGAGCAACTGTGTTTTTCAGTGGTCATTTGTGAATTCACACATTATAGGTTCTATACCTGTGCAATAAGCTGTTAGGAATGCTTCAGAGTTAATTTTTTGGCAACCTGTGTTAATCTTTAGATAGAATTTAGATTAAACTTCCACTGAAATCCTTAGCTCTGGAATATCCCAAAGATGCTTTTTCAAGAGGCAACTGGACTTTCTGGTTTTTCTTTGAAGACATTTCGCTTCTCATCCAAGAAGCTTCTTCAGCTCTGAGCTCTGAGCTGAAGAAGCTTCTTGGATGAGAAGCGAAATGTCTTCAAAGAAAAACCAAAAAGTCCAATTGCCTCTTGAAAAAGCACCTTTGGGACAACCATGACCTGGATGACTGAGAATCCCAGTAGTGGGTTCCACTTACCTTCACTACCGGTTCGGAACTGTGAGCCTATGTGTACACTTCGCTTGTGCATGGTGCTTCTGCGCATGCGCAGAATCTTCTGTGCATGCGCAGAGTGTCCGTGATGATGTCCAGGTTGGTGGGCAGAGCCTCCCGCCACTGCCACTACCTGTTTGCCCAAACTGGGGTGAACCAGTAGAAACCCACCACTGGAGAATCCCCATAGACACTTAGCTCTGGAACATTCCAAAGTATAGGGGAAAATCCATATGTGTGAATTAGACAAACCCCCTTGAAAAAAATATAAATTAGAGTAGAACTTGACTGACAGATTTTGAACAGATTCATTCAGCAAAATTATATGGTGAACAAACCATGTCAATTGCCTATCTGCTTCCAAGTGAACTCAACGCAGTGATACCTACCTTTAAATTCTTTAATCAGAGGTGGAAAACCTTTTTTTCTTTCAACAGCCCCATTCTTTTGGGAATAATCTGAAGGTATGTGCATGTCCATGGAAGAACTTAAGCAGGGGGAGATGGTTAAAGGCAGTATGCTAAAGGGCTACACATAACTCTGTTTTCCATTTTGTTGCCCCTTTTTAAATCTCTTCCCCATTCTCCAATCCAACAAAAATGTTCTTGCCAGAAGTCTGAATAATTTGATTACAGAAATTTTATGGTTGTTGAAATTTGTTTGTTTGTTTATAAAATTTATTGGCTGCCCATTTTACCTCAGGGTAAGTTACTTATATGTAATCATTGGCCTCTAGCACCTTGATCACTATTCCAATTCTCCTTCATTTGTCTATAAGAAGAGATTGAAATTGACTTCTCTCATTTGCTGCCCTTATCTTCTCCAGTTTGGACTCCTAGGTTGTTTGCTAATGGAAATCCCATTTTAGCAACATAAGGGGTGATAAGAGTTTTTGTGGTTGCCATAGAAGATGAGACATGCAGTAGACTAGAAAGCCCTAGAGCCAGGCAGGGATGAAACAGATCAAAGCCAAGCTCATCTGAATGCAGCAAGAGCCAAATGGAGCCTGTCCACTAGATCAGCACAGATACAGGCGCATGAACCAACCCCAGTCACTCAGCTAGGAGAAGCAAAATGTTAACCTCCTGCTCAACATTTTGGGTAGCATAGAAAGACAGGAACCAGCTTGAGCAGAAAATGTGTGGGGAAGTGGGAGATGAGGAAAAAGGAGGGCGGACTTGTTACCTAGCAGTCCCCCAAAGGTGATGGCAGGAGAGAGAGCAGCGAAGTAGATGAATAGCACGGCTGCGAGGCACTGGCTGTGCAGGGCATCTCTGAGGTCACTCAGATACTTGGGGTACCTGCGCTTTATGTCCCGCACCAAACCACCAAAGAAAATGCCGGTACGCTTCAGAGGGTCATCCTCCTCCTCCTCGCCCTCTTCTTCTTCTTCAGCTTTCACCTCACAGAGCTCTGGAAAGGCATAAATAGAAGAGCAGGGAAATGGTCAGAGAAGCTGAAACAAAACACCTTTCCACACTAATATCCTACTGTATGTAATCAGACATGTGCTCGGGTCTAATTTTCCCTTATTTGCTTGTATTAATTGCCACAAAGTCTGCCTTCAACATCTACTTTGTTACTGCATCAATTTTTAATGGCATTATTTGGCATGTCAAGTTGTATCTCACCCATTCTATTCTAGCCACAGTATGAATCAGAGGAATTAGATACAATAGGCAAAGACAAAAGAGACCTTTGGATTCCTGAAAGTTTGTTTCTTTGAGGGACTTCTTCTGGTCCCGCTCTCTTCTCTTCTTCAGGAGCACTTTCTGGAAGGTGGCAATTGATCTGAGCAAATCTTTCCCTTCTACTTCTGATGGAGGAATGACAATGCTGCAGTCTAGGAACTCATTGATGGCATTAAGCAGATCTTGGCGGTCATCTGCCATATAAGCGGCTTCATGGAAATGCTATAAACCAATAGGGAAACATGGTGAGACACCGACAGCATCTTTATACCTGGCCCTGCCCAGCCTAATATTACAGGTTGGTGGTGTAGTCCCCAATTCAAGATAAATCCCTCAGTTCATTTTCAGTGAAACAGTATAGCTGGATTTAATTACCATTTTGTTCCCATTTTGCCTTTTTGGGAAAATGTGTGTTTGTGTGTATGTGTATGCATGTTCACACACATGCATTTCTTTAAAATATTATTACAGTTCTTCTAAAGTCTTTAATGTCAGCACACAAGCAATTAAATATAATCTTGATTCCAGTAAGTGAACAATTCATGTATTGACACTAAAGCATTATTTAGTGCTGAGGTAAAACACGTGATCTCCCAGTTGTTGCTGAATTCCAGTCTACAGCAGCCCCAGTCAATTTATCAATAACATGTTAGGAATATTAGGAATTAAAGCTCTACAGTGTCTATACTGATTTCCCATCCCTGTTTTAACAGTCCTTTCTATACAGTGTAACTTAATAAGGTTCATATTCAATGGATAAGCATGATCTTGTTATGTGGTAATTTAATTTTTCTGGTTTATTTTAAAATTTTAAAATGCTGTTTTAAATCACAGGGTGGGAGAGGGAGGCAGTAATTTTTTTTGTTTTGTTTTAAAACAATTAGAAAATATATTCTCTCATAAATATAGCGCGATTTGATATAAAATTAAACATTTAGAAAAACTATAAAATGGTTCTGGTCAGTTTGGTAGCACATTTACATCAAATAAAATAGGCTACTTTAGAATGAATGAGCAAAATTTTGAGCAGGTAGAAAAACACTTTTAGAATTTTTAATTCTAAACTGGCAGGAGAGAACTGAGAGAGTGATCCTGGAATTTAAGAATTACTCTCTTTTCACTACTACACTTTAATTACATTAAACAGATAAATTATTACTAAAAGATTCATCCACATGAAAAACATTGCTGAAAGCAAATAGGAGGACAGAGTTCACGCACAGCACATGCTACAAAAATGCTGGATCAATTGCTCAACAGAGCTGGCCGGACAGGAAATGGGGGAAAATATACTTCTTGTCACAATAGTTGACTTCTCAACTGTTCCTGTTAAACCCTTGTGAATATTTGGAAGGACAAATATTTCACACAAAACTTACAACTGAATAGGAAAGTAGAAACTAAAACATAGCTGCAGCTCTAAGCCAGCTTTTTTGAAAAAGAAATTTCATCAAAAATTAATGCTATCAAAATCTCTGTCAAAAATTAAGGCCATCAAAATCTCCATCAAAAATTAACTTCAAAGGATGTAAGCTTAACTTGGAAAAGATAGGGGGGTTAATATAGAATGTATCCGGGGTGGGCTTCAAGAATTTTAGCAAGGGGTTCTCTGCCCATTTGCTGGGTGGGCGTGGCCATGGTGGGCGTGGCCTAGTCATCCTCCTGCACCATAGGCCCTCCCCGGGCTTCCGAGGCTTTTTATAAACCTCTGGGAGGGCAAAAACAGCCTCCCCAGGCTCCGGAGGCCCTCTGGAGGCCGGAAACATTCCTGAACTTCCGGCAGGTCCATTTTTTGCCCTCCCCAAGCCTCTGCGTGTGCCCTGCACTTACCTGCATCCAAAATGGGCCGCGTGAGGTCTCCTGGGAGGGGTGGGGTGGGCGGGGCCAGCCAGGAGAGGGATTTGGGGGTTCTCCGAACTGCACAGAATCTTAGCTAGAGGTTCTCCTGAACCCCTGCAAACCCCCAATAGCTCACCCCTGAATGTATCATTGTTGTTGTTTTCTAAAGTCTCACATGTAGGACTTTTTTTCCCTTCCATACTCTGCAGTTTTGCCCTTGACATGTAGTTTATATCAGTCCATACACCATCTCTGTTTATGCTTGATCTTGAGCCTGAAACAATAGTCAGGTCTTTACCTTGTCTGACATGAGAGTAGAAATTGAACGTCCAATCTCATGGTAATCCACATTGGACTGACTTGGCCCTAGCAAAACAAAGATGAAGCGAACAGGAATCGGAACTTCCAGAACTGATTCCAGGAATACAGCTTCATTTAAACGGACAAAAGCCATTGATGGTTGTTCGAGAAATTCAACACAACCTATGAGGAGAGGAAGAATAAAACCAGAGTTATTGGATCAGTGTAGAATTTACGATATATATCCCAGATAGGGAAGTCCAGGCAAAAAGCACTCAGCATAGTCAGATTCAAACTACATTTAGTGGTGACTTACTATTTCAATTGCTGTTAATACAATGTCTGTGACTAATAGAAGTAGTTCAAGTGCAGAGTTGGCAGTTACTGTCCTATTTTTTTGAAAGATATACGAAGATTAAATTTAAAAATAATAATCTTCATCAAAGTGCAACTATATTCTGATCCAAAAACAAATGCAACAAAGCCAATTCAAAAATTTCATTCCCCCCCCCCCCCCCCCCCCATAAATAAAAGTAAGCAAGAAGGAACAGAAGCTATGTCAATCTTAGTTTTTCTCAGTTAAGAATTTCTAAATTTCCGGTTGAGGAGCTAAGATTTCAGAATGATCTCATGTTAATAGGTTACTGGCACAAAGTCTTACTATATCAATAGAACACAAGCTGAACAGCAACAGTTAAGCAAATACGCACACACAGAGATTGATAATGCTTGTATTCTGGCTCTAACATGATGCTTTTAGTCAGGCATGGAAATTAGTGGGACTATGCTTAGCTTCAGTGGTGGAATTCAAGTAATTTAACAACCGGTTCTCTGCCCTAAGGATTTCTTCCAACAACCAGTTTGCCAAACTGCTCAGAAAGTTAACAACCGGTTCTCCCAAAGTGGTGCGAACTGGCTGAATCCCACCACTGCTTAGCTTCCTAGTGAGGCTCCTGTTTTTATATCTTATGCAATAAGCTAGTGATAATGCTGCTACTACTGCCAGAAAATGATTGTGGGGTTTTTTATTTTATTTTTATTTATAATACAACCCAATATAACAAACACAAAACGCATAGTATATGTTCCCTTTTTACAACTGTTTCATAGCGGTAATCTTCTAATATTTACATTTTCCCCCATTTCCCCCTATACTATTCATTTCCTTCTTGTCCCATTTACTTTTATTTACACTATAATTCCTAACCATCATATTAATTTTATACATTTTATACATTGTCCTATAAACCTTTTATATTTGTGATTTCTCCCCTTTCATTATTGTTCACTTTCTAATCTCCAGCCTGTTGTACCACTGAGAGCACATAAAAACCCCACAACTGTACCACCAACCAACAAATGGTACTATTGTTGAGTGTTTTATGTGCTCTCTTTCCCTCCTTTTGTCTAGTTACTTTGATATGAGCAGTTTATGCTACTTATTGGCTTCTGTACTGGTAAGAGAGTTCTATTTTATTTTATTGGTTATATACTGCCTCCAATCATGCCTGGCTCTGAACAGGTTATACACATCCCAGAATAGAATAAGCCAAAATATGACAGCATAAACATAATTGGAAATACCACAGCTACACTAATTGCATGAGCCCTTCTCAAGGTATTTTGTACTGCACTTTGATTTAGGATTCCTTACCAACAAGCACTACGGTCGCCTCAGCATCATCAGGAATCTTTTCCATCAGTTTGATGTACTTGCCACGATGTCCCTCAGCGCTGTGAAGGTGCATGTTTTTCTGTCCCAACAAGAAATATCTGAATTAGCCTGTAATGACTTTCATATACCATCTGGCTAGAACAGCCCCTGACTTTGTGAAATATATAACCTACACTCTAGTTACTAAGGTCCTACAAGGTACAGACTTTAATCTCTTACTTTTCTACATGTTTATTTAAGGTAAATCTAAAGACTGTTCCATTATGTCCCCCTTACACATTCATGGATTTGTTAATTCATTCATTCATTAATACATCAATCCAAATTATTCTCAGGGCCATTATATTATACTAATTACTTACTTTAATTTAATGACCTACTTTCTCCATATACCCATATTCTTGATTAAGTCACTTCTCAAAATCCTTCTTATTCCTTCTCCATGACTAGCAGAAACAGAATAAACTGTGGAAGGCCCTGAAATATGTACAATTTCGTACTAGTGGTAAAATCCAGGTTTTATTTGATACAAACTTTTTAAAAATTGTTTTGTTTGTTTGCTTTCAGTGCACCCATATCAGTTCATAATTCATATAGTTACTTTTCTTGAATTTACACATCACTGTAAATTAGTTTTACAGATAAATTCAATCTGATCCTGTAAGGGGCAGAAGGAATAATCTGAGCAATAGAAGGAAGAGCCACTACCAAGATACGGTCAGATAAAATAAATCCGAGTGCGAGTCAGAATTGTAAGCTGAGAAAATGTTTCACACAAGATCCCTCTTAGTTCTCAAAAAGATAAAGGGATGAACAGGGGAAGTGCATTCAGACTTTGCATGAAAGATAATGTTTGCAATGAATTTACTACTTGTAATAAAAATAGTATTAGCCTCTATGACTTAGGTTTCCTAGCCTAGTCTACCTTGAAGGGTTGACATATCATTTTTTAAACTCACCTCTCTGTACTCCGGGTCATGGATTCGTGGTTCTGTCATCTCAATTCTCTCTTCTCCCATCAAAGGCATGCAAGTGTCAATTGTGTGATTGTGATTGAGATGATGATTTCCCACTATAGAATTCAGGCTGGAATTGGAATGGTTCCGGGGGAAGAATGCCTCCTTCTCATCATTGGGGTGGCTGAGGAAATAATATGGATATCAAAGAAGCTAAAGAACCTTGGCTTAATTTCTCTGGCTAAACAGTTGCTCTTCAAATATCTGTCCAAAAATCTGACTGAAGTGAAGAAAAACCATTGTTCACTCTTACTGAATAATTGCTTTTCAGCAAAAGCAATATTTTTTTAAGAAGCAAATATCTGCTCATCTATCTTTCAGCTCCCCTATATATTATAAAATTCTGATTTTCCTGCTTGTATGTAGATTTGCTGGAATTTCATATATGTGATGTTTTTCCTGTTTCAGGCTAGCCAGTATATTTGTACATCCTTTCTTCAATAACTTCTTTAAGGAATTGCCAAAAAGTTATCTTGTTCTCTTCAACTGCCTCTTATCATCCCTAGGACTTTGCTTAATCTTTAGGATATAATTTTTTGTACTGTGTCATAGTTACTTATACTTTAGTAGTTCTTCCTCTTCTACGGTATTATACTTTTATCCACAATTCCAATTAACTGTGTTTCTAGGTTCACCACTCTAGACCACCTACCTATGCTTGAGCAGTAGGGCCCTCAGGACATTGGCTCTGTCTTCAGCCTTGATTTGATCTGAGATTATCATTGTTTCAACCACCAGATGAGCAATGCCTGGTAATGTTGTTTGTTCCAGGTCCAACAAAACAGCTCCTGAGATAATAATGGAAGGGGGCACATTTTTCAATTTTTCACAGTCAAAAATTTTCTCAAGCAGATTGTCTCCTTCTATTCTTACTTCTATTTTTTTTTCTTTAGGCAAAAAAAAAATCAGATTCTTACTATGTTAGCAGCATATCTGCAAAATAGACAGGTAAAAGCTTTGAGAAGCATTCATACAAATGTATATGTCTTGTGAAAAAGACAAATAAAAGCAAAGCCAACATTTATGGTTTAATGTATCATTAATACATTTAATAACCTGGTGTCCTTTTCTTGATCTAGTATTACACTTTATGTTATATTCTGCTACAGGACTAAGTTGATAATGACTACAACCATTGATTATTTTCTCTTTTTGATGAATAAGTTTATTTCAATCCTAAAAATTCCTCCTCCAGCTTAAAAAAAAGTGTCTTCCTTTAAGACACAAGGCAGCTGGGATGTCAATACATGTTTCCAGCCAAAGCCTAACTTCATCAGGATTATTTACCATGGGCAATAGTCTTCCTGAGCTCCAAAAGGCTGCGAAAAGAAAGGGAGGCAACATGAGGCTTTCCCCAGCGTGCCGTATCCTCTTCCACATCCTCCTCAAATTTGATCCAGCGGGCTGTCTCCTTCCAGTGCATGTCCTGGTTTTTGTCCACTACTAATTCATTCAGCTCCACAAAAACCTAAGAAAAATTAAGATAATTAAATTCCAGTCCATTACCCTTTATAAGAATTTATAAGAATAAATAAACTTTATAAGTTTATAAGAATGGCATCCCTAACTGCCCTATTATAAGATTGCTGCCAGGAAGAGATAGTGCCCTTTAGCTCTGCCCTGATAGTACCGGAGATTCTGTAGATGACATATGCTTAACAGCATTCAAAGTATAGTTCAATAGGAAACGAGGGCCATTGCCTATGTCCTCATGCCAATTTACCCACTCAGGTCTTAGTCACTACTGATTGGAGAAATGCAATGCACTCTCTATGGGGCTAGGCTATCTTTGAAGAGTATTTTCAAGTTTCAACTGTCTTAAAATGTGCCAACATGGGTATTTATGGGTCTTTGTCCTTCAGTCCATGTGACATCTCTGCTGTGCAAGCTGCACTGACTACTAGGATGCTTTTGGATGCAATCCAAGGTTCCAGCAAGTAGCTTTAAAGCCTTTCATAGTTTGAAGCTAGGTTAATTATAGGAGCTACTGTCCCCAGTGGAGTCTACCCATTCTATTAGATCTGGCAGGAGAGGTATCTCCAGGTCCCAATCACAAGATAGTGCTATCCTGGCAGGAGCCAGGAAGAGGATCTTTCCTGCCATGGCACTTGTCCTTTGGAACATCTTCCTCCCAAGAATAGGCTTGCCCTGATTCTTCTGGCCATTCCCAAGACATTAAAAACTTAGTTCTGTTGTCAAGCCTAGGGCCCTGATGGTGTAGGTGAGCCAGTTTCTTGACTATATTGACTGTGGGATGTTGTCATTTTTCTTTTTTGCTATTTTATAGCATTTGTTTATAATTATTGGTTGTGTTTTTATTTTGTTTTAATTGTTAGCCCCCCAGAATTATGTATGAGATGGGCGGCCATATAAATGTATTAAATACATAAATAAATAATATGTACTTAGAATATGCATAATGTAAGAGGAAGTAGCCTAGATTCACATCCTAAATAGTCTGTAACTGGGATATATAATCTCTTCCAATAGTGTGTTGGAGAGTTGCATTCCTAAAATTAGAGGATGAGGCTAGAATAAAAATCTAAATTTGATTCTGTAACAGTTATATCTATTGGTAATTAAAATTAAGTAAAGCTGGTAGTGTATTATAATTCTCTAGTTATCCATTTAATGATTCTCTCTTATTTCACATGAAATATTGTAATTTTCAGATTACTCTGAGGGATACTTTCAGGAGTCATACTTGGCTCTTGGACTCCAGGTTGTACATTTCCAATTTATAACTGTAATTTTCCCTTCCAGGCCATTTTTCTTCCCTGAACATGTTCTTATTTTATTACCAGATAGCAAAAATTAGACTGGGACTATCTGTCTATATCCTAAGCAACAACCTTGGTTACTAGGTTTATGTTAATTCCTATAATCCAATTTTATCATCTCTATTGTCCCTGCTCTTATGGAAAGCCATTTACTAGTAAGCAATAAACTGAACAATGCATAAAGGTGCTGGCACCATACATTGTGAGATTCAAAAGGAAAGGCCATTATGGTACCTCATGGGGTTTTCGGTCAAGTTTCTTCTTTTTCTTCTTTTTCTTGAAAGACTGTGAGGACAAAGATGTTTTGCTGGACCTGTTGATTTGGCTCCGGGATGGCTTCTTAACCAAATGTCTTCTTACTCCTGGATTATCTTCAAAACGATGGCCTGAAATAAAGGCAGGATAGGCCATGGGTACATATAACAGAAATGTCCTTCTATAACAGAGTTACATGAATGTCATAAGTGCTCCATAGAAACAGAGACCTTTGTTAATTACTACAGAACTCAGGATTCATGAAATGTAGTTTCCATTTTAAACGCCACATTTCTTAGGAATGCATACATATACAAATATATAATGCGTGATGAAAACTCAGAAGAAACATGTTTTGTAACATTGGAACAGAGTAACAATCAAATGCAGAATAAATTATAAAAATATAAAAATATACATTATTTATTTTGTTTTTATGAATCACAAAATACCTTTTTTTCCCAGAGCTAAATCTGAGAAATCCATCAGTTCATTTTACCCATTACCTCCTACACTGATTAGCAATACTCTCAGTAGAATCTTCCCACCCAGACTAACTTTGTTGAGAGCTGAATTTGGAGATTTTCCATATGCAAAACATTATGATGAGCTCTTGATTTGCATTTAAAGAAATGGATATTGCAATATAGGAATCCAGCAAAAGCTCATTTTAAAAATTATTTTCCAATGCAAACAGGCGCACTTACAAGTATTTGGTAAAACCCTATTTTAAAAGTGCTATGTATAAGAATTGCCATGTGTTCCATGAAGCATAGCAGAACCTCTATTCCCTTGCTATTTTGCTAGGTGCTACAAAGACAACAGGAAAATCTAAAGCTGAAGCATTATTTTGTCAAGCATTATCTTGGAGCCTCATCTATGGGACTGCGGGAAATAATAAGGGAAAGTATAGTAAGATTGTTATGGCATATAATCAGTTATATCTGAAATCAGTAATATTAAAGCATAGATAAACATTCTGTAAAATTGTAAAACATCTGGGTAAATAAGAACTTTTTGTTTTGCAGATGATTATAACACAGATATGAGTGGGCCCTTTGGGCAAGCTATTTCTCAGATGCACCTCTGGTTCTTTAAATAAGAAATCTCTAATAAAGCAGACACCTGGAGGGTGTACCCTCAAGTTATTCACAGTATAAAAGGAACTCACTGTACTACATGCACTTTATTATATTCATCAATTTTCTACTTTATCCCTCTTTTGGTTTCTGTTATCCTAGTGCAACACTCTTAATAATGTTACATTACATAACAACGCAATAGTTCTCCTCACAGCATACACTTTGACCACTACTGATAGTTAATCCAATGTAATTTCTCTATTTAACATTACTTACAGGGAAACGGAGAAAAATCTTTGAAGAGCCAGAGTCATATAAATTAATTAGTGGATTACCTTTTAAATATAAGGCTCATTAGATCATATAAGTATCTGTATAACTAAGTAATTTTAGATCTGTTCTTTTTGCACCCTTTCCATTTATGAATATAAACTGCCAAAGGCAACTTACAATGGCTATTTTTTTGTTTGGTACAAACAAAAATTAATGTGTTTCATAATGGCAAAAGCAACCTTTGAGTAAATAAGCACTGGCTATAAATGCTGTAATACAGCGTAGAAGAGTTGTTACCTCCAGCATAAAATGAGAATAACAACTACTGAGAAAGGTAAATTAAATCAGTGGTACAGACCAAAGACAATTCTTTCTCCTTGAGACATTAGAAATCCCAGATGGCTTGCAGTCTACTGATCCACCAATTTGAAATTGTTGAAAGTTAAATCCCAATTTCCCATTTTCTTTCCCATTTTCCCATTTTTTTGCTGCACATGATTAAAAAACATAGTTATAACTGATTTTTAACAGGAAAGTGCAGATTGTTGTATATTGTTTATGTTTTTCAGTTGGGCTAATAGTTGATTTTGAGACATTGGATTAAATCCTGCTCCAGATTTACTAGAATTCTGTGGATTGTGTATAACATTCCTCATGTACTTTGTTGTATATATTAATGAAGATCAAAATGAAATATTTTAGGCCCTAAGGAAGATAGTTTGTTTGTTTGTTTTTTTACAAATTTAAGTAATCTCCATTCCCATTCTCAGCATATTTAACTAGTAAACATGCCCAATGCTGGTAATAGCAACTTCTGATGGCCTTTCAACATATGAATGTATGTTTATGAATGAGTTCATCTAACTTCAGTAAGAAAAGCATGTCACATCACATAATGTACAATATCTGTGTGTGGAGTGGGTGGATGAGTGGATGGTGGATGTTGATGGGAAAACAAATTATAGGCATCAAACTGAGAAATAAAGAGTTGCTAATTTGTTCATGGATGTGCATGTCTGAGACATGAGTGAGAAAATATAAGTTGTAGTTAAATGCCTTCAGGTTCACATTTCCAAAATATTTGAACAAGTAGCCTCCAGAACAATAGAGAAATAAACTTTTCGGATAGGATAAATTTAAGCAAATAAAAATTAACTTTAAATGGGCAAAGAATAATTAAAAGCAAAGGTGGACAAAATTACTTTTCCCTTAAATAAAATAATAGAAAAAAGAATCTTGAAATATAATATATTTGAAATTGCCAGATGGTGATAAGATATATTACATATAGTGATAAAATATATTTAAAATAAATGAAGTTTGTTATATTTAAAATCTGATTATCTAATGGAAAAAAAAGTCTTAATGAAGTTGAAAGTAAATGCGTGGAAGGACGCACATACATATAACCTGAACATGTGAACCCTAGCACAATTGCAGTACTTACGAATTGGCTCCAGACCAGGACAACCCAAGTGGTTCTGAATAGCCTCCCATAAATCATAGTCTTCAAAGTTGAGAGCAAACTCCTCAAAGTCATCATAATCTAAGGAATTATAGGCACAGACAGCTATCTCTATTTCTGGTCTGTCTCCTATTCCAATGCCCTTTATTATCTCCTTTCCGTTTGGAATGGCCATTGCTATGTTCGTTGGAAGATGAAAAGTCTTGAGTACGTCGCAAAGAGTAAGATTTAGGTAGGAGATGAGTTCCTCTTCTCTGAAATTTTTCAGATAGCACAATATCTAATGCCCAGGAATTTTTGGATAGAATTTGATTAAGAATGTTACTACTGACCATCTAGTGAAATAGTTAGCACCAAAATTGTGACTGCTTGTTTAGAATCCAAGTGGGAATGTATCCTTGCATAGTACCAAAGCCAGCAAGGAAATTCTGTAGGAAATCCAATATATGATGTGTTGTTGTGCTGTTTTTCCTTTGTGGCACAGCCTACTGTGCCCCTTTACATGCTTTTAGTTATCTCTATCTACTGCAGCTTGGAAACTAGCCTATTGACATCTTTATATCCTGAGGCTCAAAACTGCATTTCCATGACGTCCCTTCTATGTTTTTGCATTGAGAGAATGAGAGAACTCGGCTTTCGGGGAGGGGGAGGGAAGATGTAGAAATAGCAGTAAATAGATGTAATCTCAGTTCCAGACACTCTGAAACTTTGTATGATTTGAGATAATGATGGATCCTGCAATTGATACCGATTCCTACTCAAATTTGGTTACTCCCCCCAGAAATTGAACAACATAATTCTCTGAGAGTAAAATGGTGAATATAACTTTAGGTTAAGAAGGACAAAGCAAAATCCTAATGGTTCAGCAAGGAAGAGACTAGGTTAGCCTTAGCATATGAGAACTGAATATCATCCAGTAAACTATAGATGAGTAGTAGCACAGGATATAGAGAATAAAACTGAGCTCTAAGGTAACAGAAGACTATATTGGATTGCAGATTATCTAGTCAAATTTGGAAAGCAATGTATTTGAGGATTTTCTGTCGAGTAAAGAAAGGCCTATAACATCTTGTAGGATTTATAACATTTTGGAAGATCCTCAGTGAGGATTAAATAAATTAAATTAAATTAAATAATTTGTCATTATATTTCACTGGTCTTGCTGTCCCTTCCTTCCTTCCTTCCTTCCTTCCTTCCTTCCTTCCTTCCTTCCTTCCTTCCTTCCCTCCCTCCCTCCCTCCCTCCCTCCTTCCTTCCCCTTCCTGCCCTTTCCTCCCTCCCTATCTACCTCTATAAGTACCTCATCACATATAAGATTGCTAACATAACAAGAAAAATCTCCTGTATATTCCTAAAAAGCAGTTTTTAGGCCTAACTATTGAAAGCCTCACAGGTCAAAATATGTTATGAGTTAACATCATGTATTGACATCTCATTATAGACTCCTGTACATTATAGCTAGCCTAGTACTAAAATGACATTATTTCTTGGAACTGAAAGCATAGAAATGTATTGCTTACTATGTTTGGGGTGGATGTTTTCATTGAAATACATGCAAGTCTGAATTATATAAATTAACTTCAGAGAGCAAAGTAAATACTAGAATCTAAGGAACTGCTTAGATATTTTTTATCTTAATAAAAAGAAAGATCAGAGAAAACACAAGTAGAACTTTACGAAGTCATAACTTATATAGAAAGAGAAACTAAATAACAATTATTCTGTATCTACTTTCCTGTGTATATTTACTTAGAAGTTAAATATCAAATATCCTGAATCTAGAAAGATATTTATGAATAGGATTTGGCCACCTAAATAAGAATGAACCAAAATAAACCAGAATTATATATGTTCTATGGCCATTAATATAATATTTATTATATGTTATTAGACCCAAAATCACAATCTCTTTCAGACTACAAATATACCAAAGTATATCAAATGAATATCCTGAGAATTAAACATTTACATCAGGGGTGGGCAACTGTGGCCCTTTTACAACCTGAGGACTTCAACTCCCAGAATTCCTGAGACAGCCAAGCTGGCTCAGGAATTTTGGGAGTTGAAATCCACAGGTCATAAAGGGACCATATTTGCCCATCCTTGATCTACATACATCATTCTGTCCTAATTATTAAAATTATTACACAATCCAGTTGCTTATTTTTAACGTAGAAGAATAGTTACACTGATGTTTTTATGGGCCTCCCCTATTCACCCAGTGCTGCACTCCCAGCATACAGGCGCTGCTGCCATCATCATTACTAGGGACAGAATCAAGGGTCAAAGTTGAATCTCACTTTTCATATCATCAAGGTCAGCAGAAGCCAACATCTGAGCTTCAGCTTCATCAGTGGGGATTCGTTGATATGTGGCATTCTCTATTGCAGTCATGCTGCCAATGCACACTCTCTCCTTCAGGTCATAGTTTGACCGCTGTCCACTTGGCACCTGACTCCATGGTTTGCGCTTATCCCAGCCCCGAGATATATTATCTCTGTATTCAGGAAAGCTGTGGAGGCAAGAAAGAGAACAATGATGGCAGAGAAATAATAATTGAAAGTGAGAACTTATTCCTAGAAGACAAGGTAATTCCAGAGTTCAGATATTTGAACAAGATTAAAGATTTGCTTTGGGTTTTCTTTTAACCTGCATTCTCTCAAGATGCATTTGGAAGGCAGCATGTCAATTCCACTTTAAATAAAGCAGGTGGTAAGTAGTGCCAGAAACCAAATTGGGTGGGCCAATCCACTTTTTCTTTCTGATAACCTTTTTCTCTTCCCTGCCCACTTTCTCTTTTCAACACTCTCTTTTTTCCTCTTTCTGAAGTAGCAGACTGCGAGGAAAACAATAAATTAGTTCAGTCCATAGGTGTAAACTAAATGTCTGCCGAGGGTGTTTGAAATAAGGTTGAGGACAGGGGTGGGTTCTACTTACCTTTACTACCGGTTCGCAACGGGATCGCACATTCAGATCGCTTCTGATGACGTCAGGGTCAGTGGGCGGAGCCTCCTGCCGGTTTTACTACCGGTTCTATAGAACCAGTCTGAACCGGGGGCACCACTGTTTGAGGACTGAAAAAATCTTAGGTTGTGAATAATCTAGCTCTGTCCTACAGTAAGGTGATCAGATTTTAACATTGGTAAAGAGGGACACCATTGACCGGGGTGGGGGGGGGCTTGATTAAAAATTTGGTCTATATGGAGCAACAAAAATTTTCATAGAATGCAAAAATAGTATTGTAATATATTTTTTAAAATTTCAACGTAAGTACAATTTACAAATATAATAAATTAAAAAAATATGTATAGTATTATTTTATTCTATAGGGACTACTCAGAGGGCTGAAAAAAGTCATTTCTGACAGGCCCTCGCACTTTTGACTGGTCCTCACACGTTTGACCATCCTCACATTTATGCCGGTGCAGCATTCTTAACAACCATGTCACTCATTTCATAACTGCTTCTCTTCACCATGGTGACAAGATAGGGCAAAAACGTAAAATGTGAGAAGAGTCGTAAGTTCGAGGACTGGTCAAAAGTGCGAGGACCAGTCAAAAATAACTTTTTCAGTCCTCTGAGTAGTCCATGTGCACAAAGGGACTACCCAGAGGGCTGAAAAAAGTGATTTCTGACAGGTCCTCGCACTTTTGACCGGTCTTCGCACTTATGACTGGTCATCATCATCAGATCAGCCCTCTGAGTAGTCCATGTGCATAAAAGGATACAGCAATAGAGAGGGATGAAGGAAGGGAAGGGAAATTAGAGTAGGAGTGAGGTTAAGAGAGGGAGGAAGAGAGGAGGAGAAGAAGAAAGGAAGAGGAAGTAGGGAGGAGAAGAAGAGGGGGGGGGAGAGAAAGTAAGAAGGAAAGAAAAGAGAGAGTTGGTAGGTTTGAGGAGAAAGATTACTGTACAATAAAAAAGATGAAAGGGAAGAAAACCAACCCCAAACAAATATAAAGATATTAAGATAAAGAATGAATTGTTAAACTTTAAAAAATAAAAGAGAACAAATATGAATAAATAGCAATAATTAGAAACACACATACAAACATACAATGTATTTTCTTTGAACAGAGTATTTGGCCGGTTCACAAATTTAAACAGTGTTTAGTCATTTCAATTAAATTTACAATTTCTATATTTCCTTTTTGCCATATTTATTCCTCATCTATTTTTTAAAAAAACCAATATTACCCTTCATCCTCATCTCTAATCTTAATCAAATTCAGTTTTTCCCTTCTATTCTATATTATACCCCTTCCCATTGTCATCTATTTTTATATCCATCCTCACATTGGTTAATTATGTAATATTACAGTTGTTTAATACAAATTCAACATTTTAATATAAATCAATTAGTTATATAACTATCTTTTTTGTATATTAATCAATATGAACATGAATATTCCAATTATTTCCATGCAATCCAATTTCTTACAAATCAATTAATTATATTTACCAATAATAATAAACCAAATAATTTCCCCCATATATTCTTCCAAACCACAACTTAACCATTTCTGCTTTCAACACAATATACAATTAATAGTATCTCAATTATTACAGTTCCCTAGTTAAATAGAACTTTTTTTCTTTTGTGTTTTAAAATCTCTCCTCTTTTGCCATTTGCTATAAATTTCCCATTGTTTGCACCTACCTTTTTTGATGAGGAAAAAGAAAAGAAATCTGCCTTTCCAATGTTTGCAAGCAAACAGCAAAGTCAACAACCTGCTTTAGTTTCATTTTCGTTTTCAGCTTGAATTGCACAAGGAGAAAAAAAAATATGCTCCAGCAGCACTCTTTGCAGCTAGCAAAAGACCCCTGCCCAAAACAGCTGAGAGCAAATCAGCTGAGAGTCAGGAGGCTGTTCAAATCAACTTATGGTAATTAACCTATACTGAAGCTGAAAGGGGCTGTTTTTTCTATTTTTGCAGACACGGATCTACTCATTTGTTTTCTTTTAACACTGATCAGCTGTAGGGGGGGGCCTTTGAAGCCCCGTGGCAAGAATTTAAACAGTTTTTTTTCCCTCTAGCCATCAGCTGGGACTCAGGAGGCAGCAATAGATTGGGAGTGGGCGCGGTAAGCAAACCCCATTCTCCCGCCGTTCTCTAGCTTGTCCTGCATTCTTTCCAAAAATTGGGACATTTTTAAAATGCCGCGGGACCCGGGACCAATTGTTGAAAATCGGGACTGTCCTGCCAAAAGCGGGACGTCTGATCACCTTATCCTAGAGAATTCCTCAAATAAGGGACAACTTGGTAGGTTTCTGAATGGTTTTATCTGAAGTACAATATTTCCTAACTGAAAAGATGAATCTTCAAAAGCTCCTTCTCCAGTTGATAGATCTTGTTATGACAGCTTTGATGACTGTGACATCTTTAATGACGTCTTCTAGAAATCATACAGATAGGTTACCACCATGTATTTAATGATCAGCTCTAGGAGTTCTGCTGCTGCAGTGTCCCCATAGCTATGTGATCGCGATCCAGGTGTTTGGTGCCCTGCTCATGATTATGACATCTGAGTGAGCCACGATCACATAATCACGATTTCCAATGATCCTTGCCAGCTTCCCATAAACAAAGTCAATGAGGAAACCAGCAAAAGGTTGCAAGTTCTGTAGCTCTCACCTACAGCTGTTACCCGCTGTCCTTCTTGCTTCTTCCCACTTAATGACCCACATAATCCTGGGGTTCTGACATCCACCTGTATTGCCAGGATTGTCATTGCTAAAGGATGTAGTTCAGTGGTGGAATACAAATATTTTTACTACTGGTTCTGTGGGAATGGTGTAGCTTGGTGGGCGTAGCAGGGGAAGGATACTGCAAAATCTCCATTCCCACCCCACTCCAGGTGAAGGATACCACAAAATCTCCATTCCCACCCCACTCCAGGGGAAGGATACTGCAAAATCCCCATTCCCTCCCCACTCCTGGGGGAAGGATATAGCAAAATCTCCATTCCCATCCTACTCTGGGGCCAGCCAGAGGTGGCATTTGCCAGTTCTCCGAACTACTCAAAATTTCCACTACCGGTTCTCTAGAACCTGTCAGAACCTGCTGAATAGCACCCCTGATGTCATTCTTTTTTGACTGGAAATTCCAGTCCCAATTCTATTGTAATACAAGGACTACCTATATTCCTCAGTGTTTAAGTTTGCAAGTAAGTATTTGAACCAAAGACTCCTTGAGTATAAATATAAAGGGCATCTCTAGCAATGCAAGCTTCTAGAGATTTTTCCTACCTCAGAATGCATATACTTTTTTTTTTTGCTTTAGAATCAATACACAACTGATGACTACCTGGACAAATCCCTGCAGTTCTCTTGGCAAGATTTCAGAAGTGGTTTGCCATTGCTTGCTTCCTAGGCTGAGAGACAATTACTGGCCCATGACACCCAGCTAGTTTTGTGCCTAAGGTTGGACTATAACTCATTATTTCCTTGTTTCTAGTCTAATGTCTTAACCATTACACCAAACTGACTCTCTACACGTAAGTTACCTTAAACTAATCTCTTCTACCTATAATAAGAAAGCCTAAAGAGCTAAGTGGCTAAATCCCTGAGAAAAACACAAGTTGTCAAATATAGTACCTATGGAAGAATTTGCTGGAGGCTTGTTTTATAGTCTCCCCAGGAGAAGCAACTAACTATTGCAAAGGAAAGGATGGAATTTAAACATATTTCAGTTTGTACAATTGCATCTTCCAGGACCCCAGAAACAATATAAAATAACCCATGCTGCTAGAGGTAGAAGTAATCAGACTTATATTAGGATTGATTTTATTTTGCATGTGCTCAAAGCAAGTTGCCTAGTTTTCCCCCGAAAGGCTTCATTTTCTTTTGGATGGGCCTACCCATTGTTCCTTTATTTACATCTGTTATTTTGGAATCCTAATTCTTTTTTCTTTTTTTTGAAGATTAATACTTGCAATTCATGTTTATAAGCTGTGTGCCTTAATATACCCTAAATACTATTTTAAACAAATATATTAGTATTTGTTTATGTCATGGAGAGCTGGATCTGATAACATGCCTTGGAACGTAGGGACTTTTGCAGATGAACTATTAAGACATCAGGTAGTGATGCAAAGGTGCCTTTGCATTTTTCAAATTAATGGAAGGAAGATGGCATTTTCCTTCTTTTGGCTTTCTTTCTATCATCCTGGTGGGAGGAGGAAAAGAAGTTCACACTGTTCTAGCTGCCTACATTACACTATTTCCTTAGTAATGAAAAAAACATGCATTCTTCTTTTCACATTCTAGAATGGAAGATACATATTAAAATTAAATCTGGATGAGCTCTATTTGAAATTAAGTTTATCCCATTTATACTCCCAAAGTGAACTCCTGAACCTGAATTGGAAAGGCAACTTGCTACTTTGTCCTGAATGTCTCCAACCTATGTAAATTCCAAAACATAAAAAATATCACCCATTCTTACCTATTAGAAAAAGTAGGGCCTTTCTCTGGCAGCAGGCTGGAGAAACAAGGGATTGGGGAAAGGTGACTGTGTTCCTCAGCCATATGAAATGACAAAGTGCATTGGGTGCCATGAGCTTCCTCCTCTTCTTCCTCAGGCTCCTCGGGTCCAATGGTAAACTGAAAAAAGCAACACAAAGGGTCAAAATGACACAACATCTAGAAAAGTAATGTTGCTGTTGGTTTGGTTGGTTAAAACTGAGAAAAAATAAGGGGCAATGAACTTTTAACACCAGGGGGGAAAACCGAACACAAACCCGTTTTTTTCTGCTTTTTATCAGTCAACAGTTTCATACTAACATTGCGCTATAGATGTCTATGGAGATTCTCAATCATTCAGGTCATGGTTGTTCAAAAGGTCTCATAGCACAATGTCCCAAAGGTGCTTTTCTCAAAAGGCAATTAGACATTCTTGGGTTTTTTCCTTGAAAGCATTTTGTTTCTCATCCAAGGAGCTTCTTTAGAACATTTTCAAGAAAAAAAGCAAGAAAGGCCACTTGTCTTTTGAAAAGCATCTTTGGGACATTGTGCTATAGAGACCCCTACCTTTGACAAATGGCACACACACATACCAAAAACACAATACGTGATCTTGTACAAGCTCAAAACTCCTCTTCCAGTGTAGATTGGAAGTCTCTCACCTCAACACTCCTTTCAGTCAGTCCTGCTGTTAAAGTGCTCAAAGACCTCTCTTTGGGAGAGGATTCAACGTCAGACTCTGCTGAGATTTCCTTCTCCAGAACCTCTTCCCCCTCTGATTCTGCTTCTTCTTCTTCCTCCTCCTCCTCCTCCTCCTCTTCTTCCTCCTGGATGGTTGGGGTGACGTTGGAGGGAGGCATAGACATTTTCCTTGCCTTTTTCTTTTTTTTCTTTTTCCTATTAGAATGGAGACGTCTCTTTTGGGTCTTGGGGGGCGGAGGCAGGTGAGTTGACAGGGGGTGATGGATGTGGTGGGATGTTTGGCGATGGACTGTGGAAGAGAAACAGTGGAAGGGATTGTATTCTGGAGAGAGAAGAAAAAACTTTCTACAAAGCTTAAAAAACAAAGAAAAAAGTAGGAAAAAGAGACAGGAAATATATTCATCTAATTAGAATTTACATTATTCTTGTACCTCCTGGGATTTTAATAGTACCACTAGAAAAATGTGTATTGTTTACAGCAGGGGTGTCAAACTCAAGGCCCAGGGGCCGGATCTGGCCCACAGGGTCCTTAGATCTGGTCTGTGGGGCCACCCTGGAAACAGAGGAGCAGCCCGCAATACCTCTGCCAGCGAAAACAGAGCTCGGGAGGACTGTGTGTGGCCCTCGCAAGCTCCGTTTCTGTTGGCCAAGGGTTGCAGGAGGCCTTTGCAGCCAAAAATGTAGCTCAGGAGTCCATTTTTGCTGGCAGAGCACTCAGGCCACCACAGGAGCCCCCAACACGAGTGACGTTGAGATGGCCATGTCCACCATGGCCACGCCCACCCCAGTCCCCCAAGGTCAAACACAACGCTGTTGTGGCCCTAAATGAAATCGAGTTTGACACCCCTGGCTTACAGTATTCTAGAATAATACATATTAATTTATATTGTATTTTTCAGGCAGTAAGACTCAAAGAGTAATTTATAGATTGATTAACTAATTGATCAATAATAAAAATACATTTGCTGTTCTCAGACTTGTATAAAAATACATTCTCTTGAAATATTAATGTACTAACAAATCAACCTGGATTTAAGCTTTCTGAAATAAGTTTGCCAGATCATAATATTACAAAGCTGCACATTGTACTTGGGTAATTGGGTATTTGCCTAAAATCCAAACTTCATCTGGAAGATACTGAAAGATAAAAATGTCCATATTCTCCTTAATACAATGGTTGGGGAAATGGAATTTACAAGTCAATGTGCTATATGGCAGTGTATCCACATGGGCAATATAATATACTGTATATTTGATGGAAAATAATTTGAACATGAAATCAATTGTTAATTTTGTTTTGATTTAGTATTTGAATCAAATAACTCTTTGAGTTTAGTCTTTCCCATGCTAATAATTCTTTACATGAAAATATAAAGAACTGATAATCTTACTAAGGTAACATATTAGCTGGAAATAATATAGTCTTATAATCTATAATCCCCATTGCATTGGGAAGCTTGTTGTGTCATTCACAGATGTCAACCATTTCATTCTCCTAAATCTATTTTTCATTTTAAGATTTAAACTACGTATATCACTCAAAAAAGTCAACACAGTTCTAGGCTGCATCAACAGGGAGATAGTTATCAAAATAATGGGAAGTGATAGCACCATTCTATACTTCACTAGTGAGGCCATGTTTAGAAGTCTGTGTCCAATTCTGGTCACTGTGTTACCAAAAAAAAAAAAGTTGAAGCCCTAGAAAGGGTTCAGAGAAGAGAAAAATAGATGATAAGGGTCTAGAGGCTAAATGATATGATGAACAGCTAAGAGAACTAGGTATGTTTAACTTAATGAAGAAAAGACTCAGGGGATACATGCTAGCAATTGGAAGATTGTCATTTGGAAGATGGTGTTGATTTATTCTCCATAACTCCTGAGGGCAAGAGGGCAAGATAAGAAGCAATGGGTGAAGCTTATCAAAGGGAGATTCAAAGTGGAAATAAGGAGGAATATGCTGATAGTGAGAATAATTGGTCAATAGAACTGCTTGCTTCTTAGAGTTGTGGGTGCTCCATAGTTGGAGGTTTTCAATAAAAGATTGGACAACCATTTGTCTGAGATGGTTATAAGGACTCCTGCTTTGGACAGGGGATTGGATTAGAACACCTCCAAGGTCCCTTCCAGCCCTATCTTTCTATGATTAGAACTCTATGATAAGTCAAGAGTTTGGGACAGAAAACATGGACAGCTTTACCACTATAAGACTCTAGATGGCAGTCTACACGTTTGCTAAAGCAAAGATGAATATGTAGAAAATATGTAACAACAAATATATAAAGATATATTTGTTTTATCTATAAATAGATAAAATTTTAGGGAAGGAATAAATAAATCTAGGAACAACAATAGAGTTTTTAGACAGAATTATTTTGGTGCTATTAATAAAAAGGTACTGTGCAGCTTTTCCATCTTTTTCTTCCTAGCACATAATGTTCCTAGCATATATACAGGGTTTATGAACCCTGTATAAAAAAAGCAGCGGGGAGTGAAAAGCAGCGAGGAGCTATGGGTGAAAGTGTTATCTGAAATCTCTGAAGAATTCCATGAATGGGACAAGAATTTGGAAGTTGCTTGGTGTACAAAAAATATTATAGAGAACATTTCATTGGAAATCTTAATTCTATGAGCAGCAGCTAATGTAGCTATTAAAAGACAGAGGTAGTGAAGTGATTTGGGTCAGGCTTCTCACATAGTTTCACCTTACTACGCAAAGGTCTCCCTTCCTAAGATAGGTAAGAATAATAAAGGCAGGGGTCCTCACAGCTTATTCTGAAGAATTTCAATGTAAATGGGGATGGTATAATTAGAAAAGATATTTTCTACTGGTTTGCTATCATGGACACATCAGTAATCTGACAAATATCTGCAGGCATGAGGAACTGAACAATCTTGCCTACCCTGATAAAGTGATGTTCAATTGGACTGGCTCTATGCCCCTCTTATTATTGCTCAGTTTGTTTCATTGCCATACTTCCTTGAAAACCAAGGGCACAGATGATCATATCTAGCACTTAAGAAGAGATGCTGCCTAGGAAATAATCAGACAAGGACAGCATAGCAGGCAGCAAGATAGTGGGCAGGGCAAGAGGCTCAGAAGGGAACCTCCCTAATTTCTCCAACAATAAAGGAGATCGCAGGAGAATGGGACTTTCAGACTTGCAAGGTTCTGTTAATGCAGTAGAATAAGCACATCTGGCTGTGATTCCTGTCTGGTCTACTTGGTAAGGCTGACACCAATCTTGCAAGAAAAGGGCTTCTACATTTCAAATGCACTGTTAAACATAAATAATATAAACATTTTTATATATTGCAAAGGAATGTATACATAACAAAAACCATAACCATTGCAATTATGAGAGTAGACTGAGAATTTGTGAGGAATACAAAGATGGTAAATGTGAATATGGAGCTGACCATTTTTGATAGTGTTAAGAGAATATGTGGGGGACGGGGGGAAGGGAAATGGAAAAAAGAAAAGTGAAAGAAACTATGATAAAAAAAAAAATAACTGCCAGTAGAAAAAATCTGATTCTAATGTGGGAAAATACTGAATGACAGTTTAATATCCTGACAGAATTAATGGATATAAGGTAAAAGGATAGGAAAGCTGCTTGGAGCAAAAACAGGGTAAAAATGCTATGTCAGGCCACTGAAGTATTATGCTATGCAAAAAGACAATTGGTATAATGATGAAGTGAAAAAAGCTGTAGGAGAGAATATATGCAAATAATACAATGGCTGCAAAAGCTATTAACTAATGTAGAGTGAAATTTTGATTTAGCAGACCTTGATATAACAACTTTGGAGGCAAATGGATTAAATATCTGTGATAATTTATTATCATACACATAAAGACACTATGCAAATAATATCAAGTGCCAGAATGATGTAATTGCATATTTCATGGACATTTGTAGATAATAGAGACATTGCCAATCAATAAACATGTAGAAAAGGAAGTTTTATTGTACAGTGGTACCTTGGTACTCAGTTGCTTTGAAACTCATCGAATTTGGGACTCAACACATTTTGATGTGAAAAATTTGTCCTGGTTCTCATAATTTGTTTGGTATTCAATGCACAAGTTAGAATTTGTCAGTATCGGCTGTATTGTGACTCACTGTATTATTCCTTACGGGAAAAATCTGTTTGGTACTCATCATTTTTAGTATTCATCATGCCTCCTAGACTCAAGGTACCAAGGCACCACTGTATTTGCAAGGAATGCACTCAATAACAGCATCAAACAATTAAAATTAAATAAGGCAGAGAAAGTACAGAGTGATTTTTTTGCTGAAAATTATAAAAATATTTTGGAAGTGTATATAGAGAGCTACAGTATAGTGAATAGAATTAAAAATAAAAATGATCTATTTATTTGGGAGGAAACAGAAGTGCTAGAACAAGTATTCTAGAGAACTGCATTGTAATGCTAATAATTTGTCAAGGATTAGAACTGAAACAGATGCCATAAATGTTACAGTCTTTTAATGTTTCACACTAAAAATGCTGTGGCAATTTTGAAACATGATAAATGTGTAGATGGTATAACTGGAGAAGTATTAAATATGGATGTGCTTTGCTTATAGAATAGCTGAGTGACTAATGTGTATGAAGATTGCATTTGTGTCTTTGGATGGAAGAATGACATTATTGTTCCTCTATACACAGAAAGATAGCAAGAGGGAAAGCTTAAAGTAGGCTTTCATTTGTTATGCGAGCCTTGGAAAGTATTTACATGGAATTCTGACTAAAGGGTATAAAAAAGTGTTAATGAACAAAATTTGAGAAATAATATGTGACTTTATGTTAGGGACAGAGAATGAAAACCAGATATTTGCACTTCAGTAAGACTCTGGAAAATATATTAATATAAGGAAAAATGTTTAAGTATGTTGTTGATTTACAGGAAGTGTATACTGGACTGGAAAATGTTAACCCAACTCACATAGACTTTGCTGAGATTAGATCAGCAAAGTCTATTAGGAAAAATGATAAAACACAAGAATTCCAGTGAGTTCCATTAAATCTCTAAATAGGCAATTGAGAGCAGTTAGCTCTCAACAAAAACCTCTATATAGGAAATTCAGGGTAGCCAGCTTCTTTCTTGCTAAGTTTTTGAAAACGAGGGGAGGCTGCACCTAGAGACAAGTTCTGGAAACAACTGCTAGTGTCTTTGTCGTTATGGGAATCAGCTTTCTCCAAATGGAGTGCTTAGAGAATGCACAATAAGTGAGTAAGGAGAACGGAAAGGATGCGTAAGTCCTTTGATTTTAATGTATTCATGGATAAATTAACAAGGAATGCTTGTGACTTAATTGTGGATATGAATTTATGTGGTCATTTGTAGCTGATGTCTATGGAGATTCTTAATCATCCAGGCCATGGTGCTTCCAGCTGACAAGCTCAGTGTCTTACCCACAGAGCCACTGTGCCACCCTCAGAAAGTATATGTTTGATAAAATGCTTATTAAAGATGGAAATTCAGAATGAAATGATAAGATATGCAAATGAAAAGGTAGTAGATAGTGATGAATGAATGTTAAAAAAAGCAAAAATGGCTTTGTGTAATACCAGTAGCAAGTTTATCCACTTTGTTTAGACAAACTTGTTCTATTTTTCTTTTTATTGGAAATGATGTTTTGTTGATACACATTTAGTGGATGGGTCTCTTCTTCCCCATTTATAATTAAACAATATATAGTAGTTTCAATTTGTACATTCAAAAATAAGGCTGTATTCTTGGAAAGATTACACACACCATATGTGGACTTGACTCTTCCACATTCTGCCATATAAAAGCATCTGAGGGCTAAGTAGATGAGTGATGATCATTGCATCACTGTGGCAATTTTCTTTCATGTCTAAAACAGTTGGTGGTGAGAATTTTGTTTTAAAAAGGTACATAAATGCCATAGCTTTATAAACATTGTAAAATATAAAGAGTTAATTTAAATCAGCCTTCAGGAGCTAAGTTGTATATGCCAATTTTTCACCAGTTCTCCACTAATTCTTGCCAGAGTCAATGGAAAATATGTGCTCCCAATTTCTAAGTTCCAAAAGAAA
Source organism: Ptyas mucosa (assembly GCA_012654045.1). Taxonomy (NCBI): domain Eukaryota; kingdom Metazoa; phylum Chordata; class Lepidosauria; order Squamata; family Colubridae; genus Ptyas; species Ptyas mucosa. Next base: position 4,287,117 of record WNWU01000045.1, on the reverse strand, counting down.
AAGAAAAATAAATTTTATGAAAACTAAGAAGTCTAGACTACCATTTGCTGTTCTTCACTCTTTTCTGCTTACTGAGGTTGTAAATACCTTGTAGGTATTTATTTTAAAATATAAGGTTGTTGAATTGTCAAGGAATTTGAGAAGGATAAAAGAAAGGATGACATGGTGATAGAAAAAAATAATGAAATGATTTCTGTGCAAAAAGATGAGATAAAAATCAAAACACTACTACCTCAAAAATAAAAAGAAGAAACAAAAAGTAAGAATAAACTGTAAAAATAGTTCTCTAATACAGAAAGAAATCATAAGGACAGAATAAACAATATCCAAGTAGATTCTGCTCAAACAGGTGAAAGATGATACGCTTTAGTTAAAATATTCAGTTATTTGAAATTCTGCATGGGTGGTTGGTGCTTTGCTTTTCTGTTTTGCCCTCTCCAAAACACTTTTTTTTAAAAAAAACCGAGCCTTGGTTATATGGTTCTAAATGAAAACTCTTATTAAAACTTTCCTTGTGTGTAAGACTACAGAACTGAATATCTATAACTTGAGTTCACAGGATCTTCCCAAGGTTAAGTGTTGTATTTCTACTCTTCTATTATTTCTGGAGTTTGACTTAAAAAAAGCTCCTGGCAGAAAGCTAAAAATTTCCCATTTGAGCTGATTTAGCTGTGTCAGAAGATTCATCTTGATTAGTGACAGACTACTGAAATTATTTCTGGAGACTCCTTGGAAGAAATAGTATTATGCACACCTTGTGAAGCTCCTGGGGGAAAAGGAAGAATATATATATATATTTTTTAAAAAAGTATCCTTAGGGATTCAAGTCTTAAAATTATTGCCATTCCTAATACAGTATATCACAATTATCTTGAAGAGATTAAAAATGTCAGTCAAAAATGAGTGCAAAAGAAGTCTGTCACTGTTCAGTAACTGCTATTTCTTCTAATTTCTTTAGCAAAAGGATCAGATATGATTTAGAAATCATTAATGCCGTCTCATCAGATTTCAAGGACACTATGTGCAGCTTAATAGCAATGAATGTATCACATCAGCTCTAGAACCTGACAATGCAAGTCACATGCTAGCATGGATAAGGGCTGTATTTTTTTTTAATAAATAAAAGTCACAGGTAAAATTTTCATTTAGAAATAGAATTTTGACATGCAATAATCAGCATTATAGGTGAAATTACTGTGTAATGATGCTGACGTTCAAAATCATTTAACTGGAAGGAGGATAAAAGCACAGTAAATGCAACAATGTGACAATGTACAGAACTATGTATTGCTTCCCTATCTGATGATTCCAGACTTTCCAATCAACCCGGTCAACATAATCCTTTGCAGGATAAGCAATACGGAGAGCACCAAATTAAAATGTGTTGGCCACATCACAAAGAATGATTTGATTAATTAAGTAAAGAGGATTTTGATAGGACAAATATATCCCCATCTCCCATGAATATATGTTTTAAAAACTATTTTTCCCTATTAGCACTCATTTGTGCTTGGAACTATGGTCAATTCCAGATGGCAAGTTAATGTGTTCCTGCATGGCAGCTTAACCTGCTGTTGCTATGGTTGACCATTTTGGATTGAAGTGGCTTGGCAATGAAACCACGTTAGCACTCAGTCTGAATGATAGCCCTTACATATCCTGACTGATCCTTCCTCTCCTTCTTGCCTTCCTATCCATGCAGGGAACTTTTGCCAATTCCTACATTTTCCTTTTAGGGATCGTTCTCTCACTATTGATCTTTTTCTTTATTTTCAGATATTGCACATATGGATGCCTTCACTTCCTCTTTGCAGGTCTTTTTTTTTTCCTTGACAATTTTTAAAATCATTATGTCATTGCTTGCCTTAATACTGTAAAATTAAATGAAAGGGACTATTTCCTTATTCTAATGATCCATGGGAACACTGTAGTAAGAAGAAATTCTGGTGCAGTTTATAGAAACAAAAGTAGAAATCACTAGTTTCATTCCAATATATCCATGTTGCAAGATTTAGGAGAGAAAAAAGAATTTTGTGGTAAATAGTTTAAATAGTTGCAAGTTTTGTTCTAATCAAACTGTGAGATTCAGGTTGGTAAGGTTACACAGCTAAATGCTAACCTTCAATAGATCTGGAATTCTGCGCGCATTAGCAGCTTACGCATATGCCTATGTCTGTAGCAATAAGATAAACAGGATGAAAATGAAAACAGATCTTCCCTTTTTCTAGCACGAACATTTCTAGAATCAAATGTGTTCCATATTGATCATTTTTTACATAATTTATTATCTTAAACTAATTTAAAATCAACCTTGGGATCAGGATAAAGCTAAACATAAGGTAAAAAAACCCCTCAAACTCACAGTATTTTTCAGCTTTTATGGCCAGTCTAGTTGTTCCAAGTTCATGTCTCCTATAAATATAATTATAGATATGCTTGTCTGTCTCTCAATAAGACAGAAAAAATACTAATTGTAAGATAGGAAGGTCTAAAATGCAGAGCAAATCCACAAAAATATTTTGTACCATTATTGTCTAATAAAATATAATAGTATTTTAAATGCCAAATAAAACTTGCATTCTCAAACCCTTCTTTTCTTGAGATCAGATTTCATTGCCAATATTTAGGATTTATCACATAACTTTAAGGGCTAAAACACGTACACATCTACTTCACCATCAAAGTTCCACAATCTCAGATTCTTAACACCAGCTTCTTCTGTTTCATGTTTAACGTAAAGTTTAAAGTTTAATATTTGTTTAAATGTTAAATGTTTTAGTTTTAATCAGGATGGGTACACTGTATGCCACATTCCATTATACATTGTTTAGAAGAACCCGCAGTGGGGTAACCTAATCATTAATCTGCTTTATAGCATAAAAGATGCATTTGGGCACAGGCCTTCATATTACTAAGTACTGTTCCTATCTGGAGGCTATGGTCAGATTGTAAGGTAAGACCAGTTTACAAGATTTACCTACATTCAAAGTCGGTCTCAGAGTAGCTGCGGCCTTGCTTTTCCTGGTCTCGTAATGCAGACTTGCCGATCAGGTCTCCAAACCGTTCAACACCCAAGGTCTTGTCCAACTCATCATCATCCTCCGTGCCAGGAAAGGCTGCCTCATCATCCCCGCCATCCTACACATCAGTCAATAATACCATCAGCAAAACAAAGACATGTCTCAATACCGTACAATCCCTTATTCTGGGGAGGCATCGAAAGCACAAATCGCCTCTCTTTGCCTGCTTTTCCCAGATAGTGCCCTCAATCATATTTCCCCACTGTACAGCTTCAAAACGGTAGAACTGAGAGGACGGTGGAGGATTGTTGATCCCAATCCCAATTTCAAACCTGAACCTTTCATTTGACTGTTCTAACCTCGTTTTCCTTCATCCCCAGATTAAGACTCTAGCACAGCTGGTTGCTCAGACGTCTTCCAAATATCCCCAAACTGTAAAAGTGAGTAGGCAGCGCCTGGGTTTATCAGTTCCAGACCTTCCTACACCACACTCAATTCTTCACTCTCTTCAGGATGAGTAGAAGTAAATGTGGTATTTAAACTGTCAAATTCCTTCCCATCCCCCTCCCATTCCAGAAAGAGGGAGACCCTGGCATCTTCCACCTCTGTCAGGGAAGCAGGTAGGGATAGCACAGGTCAAGGACATGTGGATTGACCCTGGAATATACAACTGGAAGAGGAATATATACAATGTAGTTCACTGTACTCCACATTACATCAACCGGGGGCATCCTGGTGGCTGCCTACAGAGCCTTTCTAAGGCCTGAAGTTTTTTTCTCCATCTTGTCCAATTCCTTTCCAAGTCTTTACCACGGGGCCCAGATATTTAAACTTATCTTCTGCTCTAGCCCAAATTCTCCCTCCTTTTTTTTTTTTTTTTTGGTCATTTCTATAATTTCCTCACACCCCCGGCCCCACGGGTATAAACGGAGAAGAGGACAGGAAGTAACAATCATGAAAGTTTAATCCTGGGAGCTCTCTCAGTTTGGGCTCTTTCAGATCTTTAGCTCCAGCCACTGGTTACAAAAAAAAAAAAAATCCTGTCAATTTAGCCTGAAATGCTAGTGCCAAGCTGTTGTGGACTCCTCGGTTACTATGGAAACACAGTAGGCCCAGCAATGGCAGATCTTTGCTGAATCAGAGAAAGCAAAACAGGTCTTAGCTAGAAACATTTAGCTTTAGAGAAAGACCTTCATAGGACTCTGCCCTTCTGTTGCCTGGACAGGTGAGCTTCTGCATCATTGCCACAAAAGAAAGGCAATTGCAGCAAGTTTTAATTAGAGATAATTTCCATGGATGAAGCCGGGTTCATTTCTTGCCATAAAAGTAAACACAGAGTTCTGTGCCATTTCAAAGAGTAACACTTTTATTACGGCATAATTTTTGGTGACATCTAAGGAACTGGAGTGTTGTTTGTGAAAGCTTACTAGATGCTGTTATAGATTTGTTTGTGTTTACAATACCAGGAATTCTCTGTTAATTGAAATTAAATTCCGGGTTCAGCCTGGAATACATTTTTAATGACAAAACTAATTCCTATTATGTATAAATTATGATGGATGTAAAAGATATTTTAGAGCAAACTGAGTAGTTATACCCTATCTTAGAAATAACATGATTGTAGGTAAGGACATACAGATTTCAACCCCTCGACCCATTATTTTAGACATTCAACACTGCTCTGTAATAGTATATCTGATGGCTTTTGAAGCAGCCTATCAGAAAATAGTCAATTTGCTTTTGGTGTACGGTGCAGGGCTGATACAGCATCAAATTTCTTTTTTATGGAAAATTACAGAAAGCCCATAGAGCTAGAGATTCCAAATGTCATAAATTATATCTTAATGTTTCATTTAGAGGATTTCATTTGGGGACTAAAAGTGAAACAACGGTCAGCTATTTCTTACAGAATATGTTTTTCAAATTCAAAAGTTCTACATCAAAAATATATAAGATCCATTTTTTAACTATATATCACAAAATACATTCCAGTATCTGTTCACTTGGGGGCAATTTTGTAAGCATAGCAAGAGGGTAACATAGTTGCAGATTGACCTACCCTTCCAAGAGGTTAGCTGTTACTGACTTGAATTAAACTGTAGATTAATGGTTGCCCTATTAGTAACAGATCAACATTATATAGCGTGATAACCACTTTCCCCCAACTATTTTGTATGTAATACCACTATTTTATTATAAAATAATAGTAATGAGACAAACAGTATAGAATTTTATACAATGCAGTTAATTATATTAAATTATCTGTTCACAGAAAGTTAACCTATCTAGTCTTTGAAATGCCACAAGGAAAGGACACCAATGTAAATTTAGAAAAAAAGAAGTGTCCTCCTCTTTCCTGCAGCTATCTGTAGTATCTGAAAGTCTCTCTGAGGGTCAAGTGTATCTCCTAAACAATGTAGAATGAGAAGAATAACCAAAAACCAGACTGAGGTCCACTCTAATAGATTACTATTTATTAGATTTATATTCCATAATTCCTTACCATACTCAAAGCAGTACACATATCACTCTATCCCCAGTTTTATCCTTTCCGTAACCCTGCCATGTCAATTGGGTTGAGAGACAGCAAGTGGCCCAAAGTTATCTAGTGAACTTTTTTTTATTGTGAACATAGATTTCCACTACCTTAATTGCACCTTAAATATTATACCGCACATTTCTCTCCCCAAAACCTCCTCAGCACACAGTTTAAGAGAATCCTCCACTCTCTACGGAAGACTTTTGGGGAATGCAGATGATTGCAGGGTACGAAGATGATAAGCCTTTTCCTGTTTATTGTCAATATCTCTCTTCTGAATATGAGAAAGGCAAAATGTTGGTACTCACTTCCAAAGAGTAAATTGTTAATCTGTTGCAAGAAAAATCTATTTAAAGTCTTATGGCACTTTAAAGACTCAAAAAACTCTGGTACTAAGCTAATTGCTCAAGAAATCTGGTTAGGCTTTAAAGTGCCACAATATTTTCCCAAGACTTCCAAATTTTTAAAGCTCCATAAAACAGAAAAAACATTGAGTGGTATTTTTTTTAATTATGGGAGCAATGAACTATTAGTCTAACATAGTGCTTGGACTGGGAAGAATATGAATGATTTCCAGCTAAAATGCTTGTATTTCAACAACTTTTCCTGATTTCCAGTTTTCATACTTTTCCATTTTTGCAATGCTTGAAAACCAATCATTACAGCATTTTTCTTAAAAAAAAATTACCTGCTGTACATTAGTGAAGATGCCTCCCAAAGGAGCAGTATCCCCAGCTGCCATCTTGGTTTACAATCTATGGGCCGTCATGCAATGTTTGGGCAAGTATCAACCCTTCTCTTTCATTAACAGGCATCCAATAAGTCTGAGGCGTGGCATAACCTGTGGAGAAAGGACATAAAGCCTTGGCAAGGGGGAATCAGAGAAATGTGAGGATTAAGAGCTAATGGAAAATAAGAGCCACTATTCAAAAACATGCGACACCCTTATGCATGACACTGAGTTCTAAATTAATTACAAGCACTCAGAAAAGAAACCTGGATATTGGTCCACAGTTCAGCAGCTTACTTGGTTCAGGTTGCATACGGGTTAAGTATTAGGATGTACAAGGAATGTACAGCACAACAATAATTTAATAATTCAGAAAGCCATGTGAAAGCCATAGTCACCAGTTTCATGAAGTAGTGAGGGGGAATGGGAGTGAATGTCCACTGGACAATCCTGAAAGTTAATGGAATAGACTGGGGAGTGAAACAAAGTGAGATCCCACAACAGATGTTTGCAAAGAATAAACAACAAACAGAACAAATAATACAAGAGTTAAATAGCAGCCATTTATAGCTAATCAGAGGCACAGTTGAGTAATCTCTCTATTTGTGTAATCCTTATGTAGCCACTGGGTCTCACAGAGCAGCAACTAGTTTCTGAATAGAAGTCTTGGGATTTTCCAATCATTCTTCAAAATAGTTGGACAGTACACAGAACTGCTTTCTTTATCTTTGATTTAAAAAGGACTTGTGAAAGTATCCCACCTCCTCGCTGGGCTAGATTTAATTTTTTAAATGATCTGTTTCAAGAGCAGCTGCTGATCAATTTTATTTTATATCTCCGAAGGTTGATTAGATAAGGCCAATTAATAACCTCAGAGAGTATTCTCTAGAAGAAACAGAATCTTTCATTTTCTTTAGAAGAAATAGTAACTGGACTATAGCAATGGAATTGTTTGTTACAAATGGGGACATTAAACTGATTGTAAAGATTTTCCAAGTAAACGAATTACAATTTTAAATACATTTAATTATATATACATTTTGGATTTTTAAATTGCTGATGTGAACCAGAAATAATTTAGAGTTCCTAAAAAGGCCATGCAATCAGCTCATTTAAAAGCAACTTTATTATATAGCAATTGTTTAAAAATATGCACATGCAAGTTCTGGATTGCATGAAGAATTTTATGAAATGCTTAAATTAAGACAATAATAGCTTTTCTGGCCAAGAAAAACTGCCCTTGGGCAGTAATAAATATTGTTTAGAAGACCAATATTATTTTATTATAATGCTCTAAAAGGTAAAAATTATTGAGTGGAGCTCAGTTCCTGATGATCACAGAGATACCAACATGCAGCTTTCTATGCAGCTTTCTATATGAGATTACAATAGCTACCTTTAATTTTTAAAAATGCATTCTATTTTTTAGTTTTATTCATTTATAAAACTTCCAAATAAGGTTTATAATAAGTGTAGCCTGCTGGTGATGAATATTTCCACCTAAGTAGTGCTAAAAGAAGCTTCATAAACTTTAAAGAGATTGCTCCAAGATGTCATTTATTGACCTTGCACTATCTAATAATAATACCTACTAATGGTAACACCCCAGTTCTGAAATATTCTCCTCCAAGAGATCCAAGTCATACAAATATTAAAATAATTCAAGTGCTACATGAAGACTTGTTTGTTCTGGCATTTTAGAAGAATATATTAATACGTCATCCAAGGGAGCGCAATTTAGAACCAAACTGAAAACTTGTATTTATTTATTTATATTTCTACCACCATATTCCAACAGGACTTGTCCATGTTCCATTTTAAAAAAGAAAGTTTAAAAATATAAAAGAATCAAACTCCCTTCCCTCCAAAAAACAGGTGTGATGTCCTAAATGTCCTCTGGATGGAAGAGCTCTGTTTTCAGCTGTTTCTGCAAGGTAGCTAATGTCAGATTATTCCAAGATTAGTTTTAGATTAATCTAAGCTTTAGCAGAAGGCCATTCTAGAGAACTGGTGCTGCTACAAAAAAGCAGCGCCTTCAAACCTGCCAAACCTCCCAAAAGTGGGAAGCTACCAGCTGTTTTTTCCAGCAAGATTGAATTTGTCCAGCCAATTCTAGTTTGTGAACGCAGTCCTGAAAACATAAATTAAGCATTGGTCTTCTATCCACTTATATTATATTGAATAATAATGTTCAAAGTACAACTCCAGTGTTTGGGGGTTTTTTTTACATAGCACTGCTCATCTAGTCAAAAATAAATACATTCATTCCCCCCCCAAAATAAAAAAAAATAAACACATTCCCAACACCTGTTTATAATCTAATTTTCCTTGCTGCTGGTATGTTTTCTCTCATGTGCTGAGACAGCAAATCTTGAGACTCAAATGTTGTACACTGACAGGTTAAATTAGAGATCTCCATCAGTTTAACACCAACATTCTTCATAAGATTAGGAAATCATGTACTGTGTTGTGCAGGCACTGCAAAAGTTCTAATATTTTAAAATATGAAGTTTTGCTATTATGCAAATTTAGTTCTTTGAAGTTTGCTTCTGTCGATTCTGAATGACAATAGGTTTCTAGAAACTCAGGAAAATCTTCCTTTCTTTAAAATTCTGAAGATACTACGCAATAACACTATCATATTTCCCTTCCATTTCAATATCCACATTCACTGCTCCCTAAAGTGCAGCAAGCAATGCTAAAACCTAAGGCTTTTACAATTGCATAGCAGAGAAAGGAAATGGAAGGAAAGAAAAATGTGTTCTCTTTTTATTTTTGGAAGCTTTTATCTCATACTTTTGGAGACATCCTAAACTATATGTATTAAATGACTAATAATATAGATTTATCCTACTTGAGTACACAGGCCCCAAAGCATTCTCAGACTTCTTCATTGGCATCCACATGCTACCCTAGGACATTTTTTCAAAACACACAAAAGAGACATTTGAAGAGTCTGTTCAAGCTCAAAGAAAGAAAAGGCAAGAATACTCAAGAGATTAGTGGAGCACATTATGGAGTTTGTGGAGATGGGTGTCAATAGGATTGGGAGGCAAAGATCTGTGACCAGTATATTATACATCATGTTCACAATCTAAGGTTCATATAGTAACTGTTCTCAATGGCAGCAATTTAATCATTGGAAATTCCTCCATGATGGATATGTAGAACTGCAGATATTCAGAGGATAGGGAAAAGGAGCCTAAGAAAAGTATCACTAACAACAGTACATAGATCTCTGGAAACTCCATCCTAGATTCATAGGTTCTGAGATAGTGGCCTAGCCCTAGAGCATAAGAAGCAGGAAAGGGACAGCTATGAGATCAGGAGGTAAAAGGGTTCTGTGAGTAGCCATAGATATGTTTTTGTTAACAAGATGAAGATTTTAGGATCTTCTTTTTAAAATAGGACTATCTCTTTTTTCCTGGCAGAGTTCCTGTGTCCTGATAAACAGAAATTGAGGAAATGATGCTTAGAAATATAGAAGCTACCCTATTGGGAAAGGGGGGTGTCAACTAACTTAATACTATCAACATTGACCAATACAATCCTGCAAAGTTGCAGGCACCGGTTTCTCTAGCCCAACCAGGAGATGCCAGAAATTTAAGGTACAGTCTTAAATTGATGAGTTTCTGATGTGCATACTTCTATTACATATAGTAATTGATTTGACAATTAATAAATGTGCTAATTATCATTATGTACAGTATTCGTTATGTACAGTATTGCTGTTACTGATGGACCATTAACGTAATTTAAAGACTTGTAGAATAATTACTGATTCTTAAGACATTATTAGTCTTGCGTGCAGTTTATCATTCTCTCATATGAATTGATATTTTTTTTTATTGATTGTCCAGACTCTTGTTTGTCTATCAGACCACTTTGGACATATTTTTATTTTGTATGTATCCACTGTTCTACATAATAGGAACACTGTTCATAATTTTGGCTTTTCAGACCAATTGCAATGAGCAAGGAAAAGCAATAGAAGGAAGAGGACAGATTTGATTAGAGACAGACGTCACTTGCAAATTATAGGTTGTTGGTGCCAAAAGGAAAAAAGGAGAGGGACTGAATGTGCAACATGACAAGAAAAAAATTGCTCAAAATTTCACATTATGTATATCTGAAGTTGAGAACTGACCCCAATAGGAAATGGATGAAGACAAACATCTTTCACAGAAGCACAAGAGAGAGATAATTTTTATGTGTAGTTTACTACAGTAATAGGAATCGCTTTCTGTGAATAGTACCAGAGCTCACACCCACCTCACAACCACACCCTCTGAAATGGAAGCATTGGTCACTAAATCTGAATAAGCAGAGTTGAAGATACAAATGTACCTCTTCAAAGACAATTCATTCTTTGTTACTACATTTTCTGTCACTGAATCCTGCCATTGAAAACCGTTTCCAGAGCTGAGTCTTATCTCAGATAAAATCCTTATGAGCAATAACGAGATGGGGATTGCTTGTCTGAGGCTTGCACTGGTTCTCGTGAGAGGACTGCAGACTTAATGAGCAGGATGTTACTTGCACTTCCTTTGGCATGCCAAATATACCGGATCGTATGCTGCCAAGAGGTGGGAGTGTACATACACTTGCTCTGCCAAGAGGTGGGAGTTACATACATGTGTGCCTCAGACCCCCTTTTCTCTCTCTTGCATTTGCTAAACAATCACATGACAGATTTAAATCCTGCCATCTACTCGTCTGGCAGATGCTTGGAATACCTGTTCTTGCCCAAAACAATTTGACACTCTGATGATTGGAGGCGAAGAACTCTTGATACAACAAGACAGAGACAAGAGGAAAAGGATTTCTAAATGGATCCTGTCATGGAAACCTGGGCTCTGCTCTGTGGGGGAAATCTCTGCCTTGCACCTGGTAATATCAGGGTAATGGAGATGCTGGATCAGAATGGGAGGGAGACAGGAATGGGGGTGGGGAGGAAAAGAGGTGATATACAGTACCTTGCAGCTGCTGAGAAGGAGAGCGGCTTGCCTCCAGCCAGGGATCCACAAAACACACACTGCTGCAACTGCCTTTTTCTTGCCCTCCTTCCTCCTGCTGAAGATCGCTCAACATGTGTCCATTTCCCTGCTCAGGTAGGGCGGCAGGCTGTGCTAAGACACCTCCTCCTCTTCAGCGCAGCAGCTTTCCGTTTCTACTGCAGCCAGCCATCCACTGCTACTGGCTCTGCTTAGAGACGAGCTGCACATTGGCTGCTCCTCTCCTTTATTTGAAATTCTGTGTGGTAGTGAGCTGCAAGGCTATGAGTCACTAGCTGTTTTTTTTTTCCAGAAGCAGACAGCAGCTGAGCAAGTGGCTATTCTAGCGAGGGAAGTTGGAGGGAGGGTCACAAGTAGCTTATCTGATACAGTGACATTGGCATCACTGTGCCTAATTAGCATAGTACTGGGCTGACCCGATGCAATTTACGGGTGGGTAACCCAACATACACTCATTTATACTTGCATGCATTCTCGCAGTTTCACATAGCTATGTGTGCCTTGTATTTCAGTGTACAATATTCATATATGACGTGAGAACTGTCATGTTTGCTAAGCCATTTTCAAAGTCATTGCTGCTTTCTCTTAAGAATTCTTTAATTGCACATCTCAGTCTGTCCCCTCCCACCACGTACTATAAAGGATAAAAATACTTTCAGGTTTGTTGTAATAAAGATTATTGGACAATGCATGTGTGGCATTTAAATATGTACAATACTTTTATTTATAATACAAATAGTCAACCAATAAAAGAATTATACTGACGTGTAATTGTAAACAATAGCAATTTTTTGTTGATAGATTGTAAAAACATTTACATGCATAGGTGTACATTTAAAGCAGCTTCTACTTGTAACACGATACTGAAGCCAGGTTAGAAGTTAGAGAAGAGAGGTATTTTGATTATCAATTGTAATAACAAATCAATCCTTCATTCTTGCAGACTTGTTTTGTCTTTCTTGCTAAAATCTAATTATTAATGCAGTTTTACCCCCTTGGCAATTAGAGCCGGTTATTTGACTCTCAGCTATTTTCTCAAAAGGATATAAACAGGAATGACAGGAGCAACTGCTGGTGCCTTATAATAACCCACCTAACAAGAGAAGTCTTGACATGAAGACTCTGAATTTTTCTCTAGGAGCAGATGAAGCTAATCACATATTAAAGATTCTAAGGGCACTTCTACCTTTATTACTTTTACATTTACATTTAACATCCTTAATTAATATATTATTTATTATGTTTTTATTCCACCTTTATTGCTTTGTGAGTAATTCAAGGCAGTAGACATACATAATATCCCTTTCTCCTCTTTTTCCCCACAACAACCATCCTGTGAGGTGAGCTGGACTGAGAGAGAGTGACTGACCCAAAGTCACCCAGGCAATTTTCACACCTGAGGTGGGCTATAATTCAGTCTTGAGGTTTCTAGGTCAGCACCTTAACCTCTACACCGAACTTGGTCTCATTCTTTGGAGGGCATCTTTGTACAAGGCAATTCAAGACTTCTGTAAATCCCAGAGGGTTTTTTTTAAATATATAGTTATTAAACTCTGCAGAATACCATGTCATCATAGGATGAACTTTACTTTACTCCTCCTGAGTTTTAACCATATCACAGGCCCCTTAACAGGTATGCTAAGGTGAGATGGACTTGTCTGCTTTCTGTTTCTTTTCGACTGGAGATGTGAAGACATGCAGATCATTAAGCTGCCTGAATTTTTTAAACTTTCCTTTCTGCATTGAGTAAAAAGATGTGGGGTATTCCAGTAGAATTGAAACCTGCAATTAATGAAGAAGTGCCTTTTCCGAAACTTCCTTTGGCTTAAAAGATATGATTTAGAATTTGTTGTTTCTTTTTCCCCACTACTACAGTCTGAAACCATAGTTTGAAGCATTGGGAAAGGTTTTTTTTTTTTAGGTAGTGTCTCAAGTCAATATTGACTTTTGGCGTTTGCCTGAATCAGACCCTGCAGTTCTCTTGGCAAGATTTTAGAACTGGTTTGCCTAAGGTGGAACCCACCGTATCTGTTTCTAACCAAATGCCTTAACCCATGGGTGAAATGCTTCCAGTTCGGACTGGATCACCCGATCCGGTAGCGATGGAAGCGGGTGGTTTGGAGAACCAGTAGCAAAAATCCCTGCCCCCCGCATGCCCAGTTGAGCCGCACTATCATCAGAGGCTTTTTTTTACCTTTAAAAGCATTTTTTTAACAATCTCTTCAGCAGAAAAAACGCTTTTAAAAGTAAAAAAAAAAGCCTCTGATGATCGCATGGCTCAGCTGGGATCATCAAAGGCTTTTAAAGGAAAAAACCCTTTTTTTCTTTTAAATGCCTCTAATGATCAGGCAACTCAGCTTGTATCGTCAGAGGCATTTAAAAGAATAAACCCCTCTGACGATCCAAGCTGAAGTGCCTGATCATCAGAGGCATTTAAAAGAAAAAAAAGTCTCTGCCGATCAGGCAACTCAGCTGGGATCGACAGAGCCTTTTGAAAGCATTTTTTACAACCTCTTCACCCAAGAGGTTGTAGAAAAAATGGTTTTAAAAGTAAAAAAAACAAAAATTGGCCACGCCCACCCAGTCACATTACCACCACCTCCACCAAGCCACGCCCACAGAACTGGTAGTAACAAATTTTAGATTTCACCACTGCCTTAACCCCTACACCAAACTATCCCTCTATTGAGACAATGCTTAGTTGAGAAATTGCTACTTTCACAGCTTTCACTGGGATTTTTAATGAAATGAAGAATAACATGTGGTAGCCAGACAGCATCAACCCATTAAAAATATATATATAATTTTTGGGTAGTGGTGGTGGGAGGTACCAGACAAATGTTCCAAAGGAATTGACAAATTAACTATATTTCCTTTTAGAATGGAATGAGATTTTTGTTATTTTTGCTCTAGAACCTTACTTTGCAAGAGGTTCTAACTGAATGATATTTTTTTTTGCCTGCTGTATTGGTCATGTGAAGAGATGGTTATGATCCCAGAATCTTAAAGTCAGGAGATTGATCATTGGTGGGTTACTTTCAAATTACTTTGGAGAAAATAGAGAGTGGAAATGAAGCCTGAGATAATGCCCAAAAAAGTGGTTTCAAAGAGATCAGTGACTGTCATTCAAGACGAGATGCTAGTAACAAAGAAAGAAAATAACTACTTGTCCTAAGCTCCTGCATGTTCTGTAGTAACCCTTACCAGAAAAAAATAGACATAAAAATAGCTTGGTGCTTTGCATGAGTACTAGTGCAGAGCAGAAGAGATCAGAAAACTGTCATTTGTTTTCTGATAAAACGCATCTCAATTTCACCTTGCTCCTTTTGTCTGAGCTGCAAAGGACAACTTATAAAGCTGTCAAGGTAGAATTTCTTTTAGAGAACGGAAACTCAGGAGACAGGAATAGGGATCTTTCCAGTGAGGAAAGCGAGCCACTGGTTTCCCAGGGGTTTCAACTAACTAAACCAACTGAATGAGAATAAATTAGCTCAGCTTTCTAGCACTGTTGGCATTATGAGAATATAGAAGTCTAAGTGTGCTTCCAGGTTAGTGCAGAATCACATGAGGAAGCACCCAAATGCTTCAGGGACCAAGAAATTATCCATTTCCCATCAGTTAATGTATTTATTTATTCTTCCCATTTTTATCCCTTTTCCAAAAGCTTACTAAATGCTTAATATGATGCTCATTTATACGAGACTCCAGCTCTTACCATTCTCTGTTGTGATTATAATTTAGATAATATGGATTGTGGATAGTTTTAGTGCCTATAATTACAAACTGTGTTGGAGTAATACATATACACAATTGTTTTCATACTGTATTGATATACCGGTATGTAGCAAGCAATTTCTAAGTAAGCAATTGAACATTCCAACTGTTTAAATACCAACCATTTTCAAATGATGCAAAGGAACCAGTGGCCCTCTCTATATGTTGAGGAGCAGTATGTTTGATGTTTATGAAGGAAAATTGTATTTTGCATCATCTAAAAAGTTGCAGGTTACCCAGCCATATAGTATACATCCAGAAGACAATAGCAAAATTAAAATGGGAAGTACACAGGAACAGATGAATAAGGTCATGAATATTAAAATTATAGTATTGTGGTTTACAAAGAATTTAAATAAAAACATTTTATAACATAAATTATAATATAGTTTTGACTGGCTGTTATAAATCAGCTTTTTCAAAAAAGGAATCCTGAGACTTTGTTGCAGCCATTTTATGGCTGGATTTATGCAGCATAGCAAGCTATCTAAAATGCAAGAGTCCCTACATACTGTTCTGGAAAGCCCTGAAAATTCTTTTCCAATGGTATACAGCCCATGGTGCTCTCTGAATTTGGTGGCTTGCTTGCAAGCACTGCAAGGATTCCACAGTTCAATCCTGAGCTACGTATACAGGTAGTCCTCAACTGAAAACAGTTCATTTAGTGATGGTTCAAAGCTACAATGGCATTGAAAAAAGTGACCTATGACCATTTTTCATACTTATGACTATTGCAGCATCCCCATGGTCACAATCTGATCACATTCAGATGTTTGGCAACTGACTCATATTTATGACTATTGCAGTGTCCCGGGCTCCAGTAATCATCTTCGGCGACCTTCTGACAAGCAAAGTCAATGGGGAAGCCAGATTCACTTAACAACCATTTTACTAACTTAAAACAAATGGGATGATTCACGTAACAACTGTGGCAAGAAAATGGGGGCAAACCCACTCAACAAATGTTTCACTTAGCAACATAAATTTTGGGCTCAATTGTGGTTGTAACTCGAGGACTACCTGTGTTCAGTTTTACTGGTTCTTCCCAGATTCTCTGCACATGCCTAAATATATTATGCTACGTATTTGGGAGCTAAACCGTGAAAATCAGTTCCAGGCTTAAGTTTACAGACACTCAGAAATTATGTTGGTTTCAGCAAAGCGGGGATATCGCTTGCTATTCAGATGCCCGCGGTGTGTGTGTGTGTGTGTGTGTGTGTGTGTGTGTGTGTGTGTGTGTGTGTGTTAGGAGGCATTTATAAGGGCGGTTTTTGTCTTGGAAATATTATGAGCTTTGCCTATTCCTCATGTAGAAGGGGTGCGGTGGGGAGTCTGACGGCCTTGAGAAAACTTACAAAGCGGATTGGGAAAGTAAGCGGGAAAGACCCGAGGTCGCCGTTAACCACGAACTAAGGCGAGGGTGGCTATGAAGGCAAGATTACAAGAGCAGAGGCGGGACCGACTCTCTCTGTTTGGCGGAACCCGGAGGACACTCTCTACAATTTTGTACGTGCTCTATGGTAATGCGGAAGCCAGGAAGGGCTCTACCTTATTTTCTAGGGACGGTGGGGTTGACTCGGTTTCCAAAGGCGAGTTTTAAGGTGGTGTTTTTTTTCTTCCTTCCTTTCCCTTCCCTCCAGGTGGTGGAGAGGAGGCTACGCGAGCGTTGCCATGGTTACCTCCGGGCCGGTTGGCGTTGCCTGTATCGTGTGCTGGTTGCTTTGTCTTTCCTGCGCCGGGCTTCCCTTTCCTGTCATGGAACGGGAGGGAACCTGGTAATTTCTGAACAGTACAGTACTCTGCGGCCTGTTTAGGGTAGGTTAAAAAAAAGAAGAAGAAATTTCCCCTGGCCTTCTGTCGGTGAGGGTTAGTTAGAAGGGGTGAAGGGGAAGAAGAAGGCTACTGCTGCCCCTTGCTTAAATAAGAGGGGGAGGGAGGGTGGATAATGATGGTCGCTGTCACGCGCCTGCACGTGAGTATTGCAACATTTGGTTTAGTTAGGAAATGCCTGGGTTGGCCTTGGAGCCTGCCTGGGTTGGTTTAAGCTTCAGATTGTGCCTGTCAAGTCTTTGAACAGAGAGGTTTGCTTCAATCACTTCTTCACTGGGGTTTGACTCTTTCTCAGGTAGGGGATTGTGGTTCACCAGTCTCTGCTTTCATGGTTGTGTTGGTCAAAGTCCTTCTTTTGAATTAGCATGTGTTGAGAATAAATAAATGTGGCTTGAACTTTCTGGTTCCCAAGAAATTATCATTATTTCTTCTCTTTTTTTTCTCCCCCCACCTTGTCTTTGCAGATGGCACCGTCTGCGCCCAAAAAAATAATGCTTCAGAGTCTAGCACAGTTGCTGCAGGATTCTGGTGAGGTTCTAATGATGTGGAGAACTTTTCTTTGAGATATTTGGGAAATGGCCTTAAGCTCTACTCTGGAATGGAAATAAATATGGCTATCTTTGGGTTTGCCTTTGGGTCTATGCAATGATTGCTTAAATTAATAATAATGGTTGCATGTTGAAGCCCTGGGTTCAGGCGCAGCAGAGTTTTAAATAGGAGAAAACATTTAATTGAATTTCCATGGCTAGTATATTTAGCAAAACTCTATAAGTGTTTTTTTCACAGCCCGTACATGTAATAGATATCAAAGATAATCCAAACTCAGTGATACATATATTAGGTTAAAGGAAGATAATATTAGGATCAGGCTTTACCCATGTATAGGTTTTCCTCGAGTTATAATCACAATTGGGACTAGAATCTTGGTCACTGAGCAAAGCGGTCGTTAAGCGAGATATGTGACTGCTCTGTTTAATGACTGCAAGTCTGGCATTCCTGGTTGTGATCAAGTAATCTTGCAGGTTGTTAAGTGAACAGAGTTTCACACAAGGAACATAGGGTGTCTTGTGGGTGGTGGGAGAGTTCTGGAAGGATCTGCTCAGGACCTGAAAATTCTGTCTGATGAAAACCAAGCAGGATTTTCAATCCCTGAACGGAGAGACACTTGCGAGCAGCCTGCCCCATTATGCTGAAGCATTCTGTACTACTTTCTCTATTGTACTGCCTCTTTGCTTAGAAGCTGAATATCCTTCCTGCCAAAATCTGAGTAGGATTTTCAGTCCCCGTGAAGAAACACTTGTGCATGGCCTGTGCTGGGGCAGCCCACATTAAGCACCCTGTGCTCCTTACCTTCCACACTGTTTCTCTGCTTTCTGCTTGGATTTTGGTTTCCTCTTGTCTTTAGGGGCTAGCTGAAAGAGTTCAACTCCCCTTCCATGCACAGCTGGGAGAATCCTTCAGCGGGGTGCAGGAACAGAGCTCAAATCTTGAGGATTTGAGCTCCATTTCTGCCTCTAACTGAAGGAGTTCAGCTCCCGTTCGTGCAGAGGAGGAAACTCCTCTGGCAGGACGCAGGAGCTGATCTCACATCTTCAGGATTTGTGCTCCATTTCTGCACCATGCTGAAGGAGTTCTGATCCCCTGGTAGGCAGCTTTTTTCAGCCCTCAGATATAAGAGGGAGTCTTGTGGGCAAGCAGCAGCAGCTTGCAACCTTCCCTGCTGACTTCTCCATTGACCTTCCGTGGAAGCTAACAGAGAAGATTGCAAATGACAAACCCATGATTGTGGGCTGCTTGGTAACCGATTGTAAATTTGCACAGGTTGCCAAGCACCCAGATCGTGATCATGTGACCACAGGAATGGTGGTTCAACATTTTGCTGTAAAGCTCCCTTTCGAAGGCTGTTGTAATTCCAGAGCATCATTAAAGTTGTAGGTCAAGGACTACAAATAAGTTTCTCCAGAGATATGTTTTTCACCTCTGTTCATTCTTCGTTGAGGAAGGTTCTGTTCGGTGTTCGGGTAACAAAATGAAACACAAATTGCGCAACTATTTTTTTATGGTTAGCTTATATTCTCTGCAAGTTATGTACCCTGAAAATTGGATTAGATCAATAAAACAGAGTTTCAATTAATTTAATACAACTATACTTAGCCATTATGCTCCCTAAAACATTTGAAAGTATAGACTCCAGATTTCCCCAAGTGTCATTTCCCAAAGAGGAATAAATGTTTCATCTCTGCAACGCGTTTCTCTTGATTGTGTTTTTCATGTATACTAAACGTAATTGCAGCTTTTCCAGTTACCTACCAATAGTTATGTTATCTGGGAGAAGTCCTCATATCATGGTAGTGAATCTAGTGCTTCAAATATAAAAGGAGCTTGTAGTTCAGGAGAGTGGAATATACTTTATACATCACTCTGTGGAGTGTGTAGAGGTAAGATTTTCAGTAGCTTGTATCCCATGCCTTTAAATATAAGACTTTAGGCCAGGTATTGCAGTAGAACCTGTTCTCCAGACACAACCCAGTATCCAGAAACTTGTTTACAGTAAAAAACATGGCTTTATTGCATATAGGTAGAAGACATACACACAGAAATCAAGTGTGGTCTTTCTCTGTCTCTTTTGTACGTCCCAGGTGTATTCCTTCTTGTCTTTTCAAGACAATGATAAAGTATCCCTGTCTTCCAGGTGTTGAGATTGGGAGGTTTAGTGTTTGCATAGTAATTCTGTCTGGCCTGATAACCCTTCCTTGCTAGCTTCATCCCTTACATTAAGGATGGCAGTCATGACACTTTAACATTACAGGTCATCCTTAACTTACAACCACAATTGAGCCCAGAATTTATGTTGCTAAATGGAAAATTTGTTAAGTGAGTTTTGCCCCATTTTACAACTTATCTTGGCACAACTGTTAAGTGAATCACTGCAGTTCTTAACACAGTTGTTAAGTGAATCTAGCTTCTCCATTGATTTTGCTTGTCAGAAGGTCGCAAAAGATGATCACATGACCCTGGGACACTGCAGCTGTCATAAATATGAATTAATTGTCAACCATCCAAGTTTCAATCACGTGACCATGGGGATGCTGCAACGGTCATAAGTGTGAAAAATGATCATAAGTCACTTTTTTCAGTGCTGTTGCAACTTCAAATGGTCACTAAATGAACTGTTGTAAATCGAGGACCACCTGTATATTATTGACCTTTCCTTCATGCAATTATTCTGTGCAGTAATATACATTGATCTGTTAATGCTAATGATTGATTTTTTTATTTTTTTTGTCAGGGGATTTGGTTCTGGATGGTACTAGCACCTTGACCTTGTTCACTTCCACACTTCAAATTCTCAATCAGATCTTTGAGCAGTACCTACTGCCACGAAATCAGAATCATGGCTTCATTGCACTCTCATCACACCCTGCTGAAACATCTGCTATTCTTCAGGCCCAGTTTCTCTTTGATGTCTTGCAAAAAACTCTCTCACTGAAGGTGTGTCCTGAAATGTGAAATTCTGTGTATTAGATGCCTGCTTTGGGAAAAAGCTTGTATCTTGCAGAGGGGATATTTGGATTGTTTTGATATAACTCAGTGTTACTATTGTACTGTATAATTATGATATAACAGAGAATCTATGGTCTTTAGATGTTGCTGAATAGCAATTTTCAACATCTCCAGCCTGTGTAGCCAATGCTGAGGGGCACTGTAAGTTATAGTTCACCAGCATGCTTTGATTGACGGATTATATGCCATCAAATTGTTTTCAGAAAGTTCCTCAACTCAGAAATTTGTATCAGTGCCATTGAAGTTTTAAAAAAGACTTGAAGTCTTTCACATAAAACATTTTGTTTCAATTACTATCTCTATATCGTCTTTCAGCATTGAGAAGCATCACAAATGGCAAATCTAAATAAAAATGGAAAAAGGGAAGGATCCCTAATGCAAGTTGGTAAGGACTAAATTGAATTAGATAGTATAAAGCTCTTTATGGCTGTTCTTTAGTCTTGAATATTCAAAGTTGGGAGAAATTAATTATTAACCTATGAAATGCTCCTAATGTGAATTTGGTTATTAGTCCATTTAGTCTACTGACTGGCCCTACTTTGTGAGATATACAGAGAACCATGTGGCATAAAATCTTTTTTAATGAGCATTTTAAAAAAAATTGTTGGAGTTGCCACATTGGAATTATAAAGGGGGCTTGGCAAAGATGATGACAAGAATTTTGAGAGAAGAGATGTAGAAAGTTTGAGAAGGTGGATGTTAGAACTTTCTGGACTCTAAAGATTGTGGCAAGAAAGAAAAGATACATAATTGCTTTTTCTGATCAAGATCAAAACAATAGGTTGCTATTTTAGGTGATTGTTTTTTTAAATTGGGACTGGATGGTGATGGTTATTTCTGGTAATGATTGTTTTTTTTTAACTAGGACTGGACTTTGATTATTTGAAGAGTGGAAATGGGGAGGAATCTGTTTAAATGGAAAGGAATGATTTAAATTTGTTGTAATAGATACAATTTGTAATATTTATGTTGTTATTTCTGATAACCCTTACTGGGCTTTTGCTGATTAATATGGAAATATGAGGTTTTAGAGATGGGCTTATAAAGAATGCGGTAAGGTATGGAACGTAGAAGTGTTTGACTACATTTTAAGAGATAGTGATAAGTTGTTAATGTGGATTATATTTGCCGAGGATGAAGGGGAAGATTTATTTTTCTATTTTTCTTTCTCCCTCCCCCTTTTTTCTTTTTCTTATATTAGTGTCCTGGATGTATAGTTCTGCATTTTTGTTTGGTAACACCATAAATGTAGAATGTCCTCCATTGTATGTGGTGCTTAATTAAATTAATTTTATAGTGCTCAATATAACTCTGATAAGAAAATAATGAAATTGCTTTGCATAGGCTTATTTCACAAAAAATATGGAAGTTGATGATGTTCCTGATGAAATTACAATATGTCTAGAGTGTTCTCTGTTCTGTTGTCTAGAAACTATTGTGTGGGCAACAGCAGTTTCTGCCAGGTCTACTTGGCATAAGACTGAGGAGGTGGTGAGCAATTGGCAAAGGAACTAGCTTCCTCTTGGCTGCAAATGTATATCCATGCCATCTGTTCAAGCAGACAAAAAGCAGATTGGAGATCTGGGATGTGCTGGAATCGGTATTCATGATTAGCAATTTAGCCTCATGATAACTGAAGAGACATGTAATGGTATATAAGAAGGCTAGATGAATATGAGTTATCTGATTGAAGTTGGAGATCTTGAACAGTAGTACAGTATTACAACTCTGCTCTATAGATCTCAGCTGTCTGCCCAGAAGATTTAAACTGAAGCGTGTATACATTTACTGAAATTGCAGATACATTTTAGTAGTATAATCTGGAATGTGTCTTTCTTCTTTCTGCAATTGTTTTCAGCAGGGGAAAATGACAAGTCCTTTGGGGGGGAAATTACTGTTCATTAAATACCAGACTTGTATGTGACTCCTTTTTATTTTAAGCTTTACCAGGAATAACTTGTGTGAAAGAGGATTTTTTAAAAAAATCACAAAAAGTGATGTTATTTTTGAGATTTGACTAAAAACGGAGACTATATTATTCTGAAGTTGAGCCTTTCTTTGCCATGTTAATTGTATCTCTTGATCCTGGGTATTTCAAGGTTGGAGATGCTGCATAGGGAAGCATATAAAACCATCCCATTCTTTTTCACTAGCAAGCAAGAATGGGATTATATACAGGAGTGGATTGAAATATGCTTCCTATTTTGAGATAGTTATGCTGTGGCACTCTGTAATTTAGTGTATTATGAAATTAATTGAAAAGCTGTATTACTATTTAAAGAAACTGAATTCAAGTTTTAACCTTTAAATGAGAAATGAGATAAAGCCTTGAAACTATTAATTACAACATATGGTCTGTATGAGAACATGCAAAGCTTGCATAGTGGACACTTGAATAAAGGTGTGCTTGAATTGTTACAGAGAGTTCACTTATTAAAAAAATTGAAACCTCTTTAACCAAGCAGAAGGGAACATGGTATCTCACCCTCCTGTCATGGAATAGATACTTTGATGATTATCTAAAGCCCTCATGTCTATTTATTACTATATACTATTTGATGTGATGATAACAGCTCCTGTTGCATGCCTCTGCCCCCTTTCCAAGTTTCTATTCTTCTGAAATATTTTTAGCTAAATAATCAGGGTATAGTCAGCCTTTATATCTTTATGATGACTTTATCATGAGAAGATTGCTATGTAAACAATCATCTTTGCTCCATTTTGTTCTTCACTGAGCTTGCTTTGTCATAGCAATTGTTTTGCCTGTAGATTGAGTTTGAGGCCTTCTAGGTTGTATCTTATGCCTGCTATCTATAGTAGTTGTTAGACTTGGCTTTCACATAACAGAACATAGAATTTAGGTATATTTTTTGGCCTATGCAATTGGGAAAATTGTTCTGATGAATTATGGGTTAGGAGTTCATGAAAAAAAGCATTAAGGAATGGCATGATAAAGTAGTTTAATATTTTTTTTAAAAAATTGATTTATATGCCGCCCTTCTCCGGAGACTCAGGGCGGCTTACAATGCGCTAAGCAATAGCCTTCATACTTTTGTATATTTATACAAAGTCAGCTTATTGCCCCCACAAACTGGGTCCTCAATTTACCTACCTTAGAAAGGATGGAAGGCTGAGTCAACCTTGAGCCTGGTGAGATTCGAACCTGCAATAATTGCAGGCAGCTGGTGTTAATAACAGGGTGCTTTAGACCACTGTACTACCAAGGCAATATTGCATAAAAGACTGCTTTAAATGCATTATTGGAAATATAGGGGTAATTAATAAATCATGAATGAAATCTACAGCCATCCCATTTCTATTCATTTTTACTTTGAGCTTTGTCTTCCTGAATTTGGTTTAGTGTGGAAAACCAGAAAACAAAATGGGGAAATTGAACCCCATTTTCCCAGATTCCCACATCAGCTACTGTTGCTTCTGAGATCCTTAGATAGGATTATCAGGCAAAAGCAACCCCCAATGGAAATGTATGCTTTAGTACTTTCTGTATTGGTTAGCATGTAAAATGTAGCTAGATTAGAACAGTGAACTCCAGCAACTACATACTTGGGGTGCAACGTTACAGCTACATAGAGTACATGCTTACTTCTGGTAGTTTATTCATTCTTTCATTTGCTGGATTTTTCAGAATTGCTAGTGTAAGGATGAACATTTTGAAATGGCACCAGCTTGATTTCATAAAATTTTGTGGGAGGCAGAACTACATATTTGGAGATAAGATGACTTGCAATATTAGATACCTTTGCTAATAGTTGGTGTCACTCTTTATCCCTCTTTCAGCTCATATTTGTTCCTGAATGTTCTCTACCAGTTCCTGTGAAGATTTCTCCCTTTAAATCATTGCGGCGTTTAGAGGTGAGTTTCAAGTACTACTACGGAGTCCTTTTAAGTATGGAGTAGGTTTTGGCTTGGTATTATCTCTGGGAACACTATGGAGTAAAGCAGTACTTCTCCCAAGCATATATAGATAGCTGGATAGTGGGATATTTCATACCTAAGTCTTTTCCCCCCCCAGAATATTTAATTCCCCCCCCCCCAAATATTGAAACTAATTTTAGTTTGCTGCATGATCTAAAAAGAGTCTTTCTAAATTTGATATAACAATTACATAATAGCATGGAAGATAGGACTTGAAAGAGCTCACAAAATTGTATAATCATACTGTAGCCCTATTTTTGCAAGGTGGTATTTCTTGAGTTAAGGAAAAACACATATGAAATAAATAGGATCCTACTATGCCAGAGGTGGACAAAGCTGAAGCTCTATATAACGTGCTGCAGAACAGCTTTTAAGAATTGATAACTAGCAGGGGCATGGATGAAAGATGCTGGCAGTTGTTCAGCAACATCTGGAGAGAAATAGTTTCTTTATTGCTGTCTAGAATACATATCCCGATGTATATGTATGCGTACAGGACAGGATTATTGAATCTGCAACTGATATTCTTTTATATTCACTCTTCTCTTTTTGTTCCCTTTAGTTGAGATGTGTTCCTCTACACTATCTTCAGGGTCTGAGGTTTATTTATTCCCAGTTAGAGGCTTTGACCTGTTCCAGATGTGTGAATTCTCTGGAAGTGAGTGGTGATATTCCATATTGGACTTTTTTCTACCATCCGGAAAAGAATGGCTGGCAAAATATATGCATTTTGCACAGAGTGTCATAAGGCATTAATATTTTCCTGATGAGTTTTATGATTTTAAGCAGAAGTTCATATAGACAAAAGGGGAGGGAGATTTTTTTTTGGCCTTAATAATATTGCTTCTTTCTGGGAGCTTTTTGCCCCCCAAGAAAGGAAAAAATGGCCTTAAGTCTCGGTCATTTCCTTCTCTCTCAGTGAACTTCCTCTACAAATTGTATATTCCTATACCTGATCTGGTCCTATTCTGGTTTTTAAATACCTTTTGGAAAAGGTAATGAATTATAATGAATATCATGCATAGTTTAATAATAAGTACAATTGGATATTCTGTAGAGGGTAGACTGCTGTTTTACAAGACAGTGATTCATGAGCACTTTTTGTAAAAACAAAGTTGTGGCAGTTGTTGAGAGCCATATAACACGAAGATACATTATATAACATGAAGATACTGCTATGGAATGTATGAATTCTGACATGTTAAAAAATTAAAGTGCCTTTTTTCTGTCAAAAATCTCATTGCAAATTGCAGTGCGATTTCTTGGCAGTTTGCCATCAAAATTCAGTAGTGTAGTTGTTGGGATTGGAAAAAAGGTTTTATGTTAATAATATAACAATATAATATAATATAAAAATTATTATAGTTTCCTACTCCTGTTCAATCAGGAATCTTTTTTCTCACAATCTTCCCTCTTTATGAATGTCTAAGCCAGTGGACTGTAAGGAGTCCATTATACTTAGTACATTCAAGCACCACAATAATTTTTTTCCCAACGAAATGGATATTGAAAGTGCTTCCTAGTGTGAAATGTCTTTCGGTCTTGAAGCAAAAACTTAAAAGCAGGTTGCTGAGAGGCACAGGTGGCCACCCTAAATTTATCACCGTGTTATCCATCTTCTTTATTTACAGGAGATCCTTTCTGCATGTGGTGGAGATCTCAGTTCTGCACTTCCTTGGCTGGAATTACATACAGCCAACTTCAGCTACAATTCTATTGCAACCTTGGATGATTCACTGGTATGAGGTTTTTTCCCCCTATACAACTGAAGGCAGCAAACATACAATGCTCCTGCCTTCTATTTTCCTCACAAGGCAAGTGAGTTGGGCTGAGAAAGAGTGACTGGCCCAAAGTCACCCACCAGTTTTTTCATGCCTAAATTAGGACTAGAATTCATAGTCTCATTGTTTCTACATCAACTGTTCTGCAAGTAACGTGTAGCATTTGGTGAAATTGCACGCTTTTTAAAATGGAATACTGGAATAGAGGGTGATTGCCAGAAACAAGCACACAACCTGATGGTAGTCTAATAGTCTTTTATCTATTGATTATCTTTCACAGAAAATGGAATAGGAGGGATTTTTGAATGATTGTACTATACATAATATGCCGTCTTCAGTGTTAGATACTTGTTCTTTGGATTTGGTCCATTTGTAATCATTAAACTCTTACTCTTTCTTCTCTCTATTAAGCAATTATTAAATGTCCTGAAGGCTTTGGATCTTAGTCATAATCTCATCCAGGACTGCCAGCACTACCTGACTGTAAGTATCTGGCAATGAGCTCAGTGCTACCTTTCTGAAGTTAACTATGCCAATTAACATCTCTAATGACAACAGTCTGCTAACAGTCAATGATATTTTTCATCATTTAGGCAAAAAAACCCTGTCGCTATCAAAAGAAAGAATCAAATTTCCTTGAAATATTCAGTGATATTTTATTTCCACTTAATGCTCCATTTTCTATGTTTCTACTCTATAAAGTTCTTGAAGTTCCTTATATTTTTTCAACTTACTTTATTAAGTTCAATAATATATTGCTTGTTATAACAATTCTGAATAGGTAAAATATGTACCAAAATTATTCTGGCATTCTGAAAATACACTGTCACAACATTACCCTTTTTGATTTGCTTCTTTCTATCTTGTCTTCTAAAATTAAAAATGTTTATTTTTATTTTTTGGGTGGGAGGCTATTTTAAATGTTTTTATTACTTTTTTACTTAATTGTAGGTATGGGATCCTAGTAATGTATGTAATTATTTTTCATTTGCTTACAAAAAGGCATTTTAGTAGTTTTAATTTCACGTTTATAACATTTAAAATACGGCATATTGGACAAATAAATAAAATCTTGAAATCTTTGTGCCACAATAGTCTTTTAATTTTTCCATAATGGTAGTTCACTAGTGGTTAAGTATTTATCCTACCCATAAGAATGGGGACCTATAATAAATTCAAATTTAATTTAATACTAGAGACAAATTTCAAAGAACAATTGGCTTTCTTGCTGTGCCACTCCATAATATTATTAGTACCCTTTGTGACTTATGGATGGATAATTCTATGTCTTGGGATTTTTTTTTTTTTTTGCACTAGGTTATGTTTAGGCCTATATAGGTAAAATTGTTATCTTGACTCCTGAATGCTAATAACCAGGTAGTATAGATGTTTATTTTTATTTTTATTTTTTTAATTTGATTTATATGCCGCCCTTCTCCGGAGACTCAGGGCGGCTTACAATGCACTAAGCAATAGCCTTCATACTTTTGTATATTTATACAAAGTCACCTTATTGCCCCCACAAACTGGGTCCTCAATTTACCTACCTTAGAAAGGATGGAAGGCTGAGTCAACTTTGAGCCTTGGTGAGATTCGAACCTGCAATAATTGCAGGCAGCTGGTGTTAATAACGGGTGCTTTAGACCACTGTACTATCCAAGGCTCTCATTTATGCATTTTGCAATAACCTCTTTACACCTTTCTAGTGAAGGTGGGCAATTGCACTGTGACTTCCAATATTTTAAGCTCAAGTATTACATTAAGTATGTCACTGCCAATATTTTAAGCTCAAGTAATACATTAAGTAATGTTTTTAATTATTTATAGAAAGAAAATGGAGAAACAATAAAGTTCAAAAATAAATTCTTAGGAAAAATTTAAAAAAATCCAGGCTAGTATTATACCAAGACTTTAAATCACAGTTGAATATAGAACTATAGAGATACTGGAGGAAGAGGAATGCTAGTAATTGAAATTGTAAGTGGTTATAGAATCCAGTTGACAGAATTAGATATGTTGCTCTTAGTATTTGGAGGCAGGAATATTCCATAAGCCTTGATAAATAAGGCCACAGCTGCATCTTGACCAACAGAATGTTCCAATAGTGATTAGCAAGTCAGGTGCCCCTGAAAAAATAAGTAGACTGGCATGGTTAGTAGCTTATCTGTTGTAGGAAACTTTGAATCAAGACTCTTTCTGAATTCCTTGTTTGAATATTTTGATTAGAGTGAAGATGAAGTGGGGTTGTCATTCCTGGATTTCTAGAGAATGAAAGCAGTTGGTTATTATCAGTGCGCTAATGACACATCATTCTATAGGTAGTCCTTGACTTACAACTATTTATTTAGTGACTGTTTGAAGTTACAGTGATGCTGAAAAAAGTACTTACAACTGGTTCTTTCGACTGTTGCAGCATTCTTGCGGTCACATGATCAGAATTTTGGTCCTTGGCCACTGGAATGTATTTATGATAGCTATAGCATCCCAGGGTCATGTGATTGCCATTTGCAATCTTCTCAGCTGGCTTCTGAGAAAGTCAATGGAGGAACCTCTATTTGCTTAATGACTGCATGATTCATTTACTGCAGTGATTTGCTGAATGACAAGACAAAAACAATCATAGAATCAGTCACAATTCACTTTAATGACTGCCTTGCTTAGCGATGGAAGTTCCAGTCCCATTTATGGATGTACGTCAAGGTCTATCTATGTATCTTTATCCAATACTCTTTTTCTTATATTGAAACAAAACAATGGGGTAAGATGGTTAAATTTGGTAAGGCGGGGTTCTTGAACATTGTGTTCTGTGTACTTTCCAATAGTATCCCCTTAACAAAGGCAAATTTTAAATTAAATAACATTCCCTACAAGAGAATTAGCAGGTTACTCTAGAACTGGAATTCTGTAAAGACCGAGGGGATTAAAGTAATAGTCCAGTTGCCTCCTGCCATTCTCCTTACCATTCTGAACTTACCTTTTACATACTGTTTCTGGGTGAAAGCTGCTTTTGGTCTGTATTCCCAGTTGGTTTAGTGCTTTGAAATCTTTGGTGAAGTACATGAGAGACCTCTAGGCCTAAGGGGCAGGATGGATATACCTTTCCTAACTTGGTGTCGCAGTTATATAACTAGATAAATAAAAGTTTGCAGGGGAGTATTCAAAATGCTTTGCCTTCCTCTAATGAACTAACCTGATTTTTTTTTTTGGATAGATATATCTGGTCCTATGCCTCACTTCTTTTACACACACACACACACACACACACACACACACACACACACACACTAACATATAGCTGACATGCATGAGAAAGGAGGTCCAATACATTCAGAAGAAAATCCAGATTGGAGAAGATGATTTAAATAACCTTAGGGGTTTGAAGGCAATCCATGCAAAACAATCTTCCTATTGTAAGAGTTCCAGCAAATGTATTTCAGGTTGAGTCGATCTGCCCTAAACACTAAATTGCTGTGTTTAAAATCTATCTTCATAAAGAAATTGCGGATTATAATGAAACAAATTAGCAATTGCACTAAATGCTTCTCGGATGGGAGAACTGCCAGTCCTCCTTGGCCACCGGCATCTTCTTGCTGTGTTGTTACTGCCCTTCTTATTTCCAAGGGCCTCATGTGGCTGTCATGTGCTAGTTGGCTAAAGAACAGAGTTAGGTCATATGCAGCATTGGCAGAATATCTAAATATTTTAAGATAAAAAGTGCTCTGCCAAGGACTTTAATCTTTTATGCTTTCATGAACACTTTTGATCAGATATAACTAGCTGATGGGAGACACTTTTGATGTGTTTTCATGAGGCGCCAGGTAAGTGGCAGCATGTAGCCTTTGACTGATCTCACAATGCTATGGAAGGTTGGACTTGGGTTTATATTTGGATAGGAAATAGCAGGGCTATGCTGAGAAGGAAATACTAGTGGGCTAGTAGAAAGTAGAAAAGAATTCCACAAGAAGGCAATGGAAAATTGTTGTTGTCGTTGAGAGAATGACGTGGTTACGAAGTTGCCAAGAACTGAGCTTGATTCAAGGAGAAATTAGTTTCAGTGTGAAAAAGAGAATGGAAAAGAATATGACTGAGCAATGCTGAGATTTATCATCTTCTCCTTGCAGGTGCTGATGGAGCTGGAATATTTAAATGTGGCATATAATTTCCTGCCTAAGGTGCCTGAACTTGGGCTACATAGCCGGGCTAAACTGATGAGCCTAATTCTCCGATACAATCACCTAGCCAACATTAGTGGTAAGGATATAGTGAAAGGGCTAAAAGCTTTAATAAAATATTGGGCTAGATTGGAGACTTGAAACACAGTTTGAAAAAAGGTTGGCTTCTGTCTGATGGTACTTACTCTGCTTGCTTCTTCACAGGTGTGGAACAACTGTCAAATCTTCAACACCTAGATATTGCCTACAACTTGTTGCTGGAACACTCTGCTTTAGCACCATTGGCTTGGTTGCATAACTTGAGAAGAGTGAGTATTTACCGTTATTCCGGAGTATTAGGGGTAACAGTGACTCAGAGTAAGTGCTGTTTAAAACTGTATAGAACCTGGAGAATATGACTTGTCAGTAATAATTGTGGATCACTGATTGGTAGTATTTCAGTATTGGATGAATTCACTCTTAGGTGAGCAAGGGTACTATAGTAGTGAGAAAGTTGGGCCCAGCATCCTGCTTTAGATTTTGCCATAAAACTTGGCCTGTGGTCATCTCTTAGCCTAACCAAGGTAAGGAGGGGATTTATGCATGTTAGCTTGAGACTATTGGGAAAGACAGCCAGCAATTTTATAAAAGGTCACACCAACACACTGTTTTTATATGATTCTGGAAAAATGGAATCAGAGGGGCACGTTTGCGGCAGTGAATATAAGTGTTCTTTTTTTCGTCTCTCAGTTGCATCTGGAAGGAAATCCTTTATGGTTTCATCCAAATCACCGGCTTGCTACTCTAGTGCATTTGTCTCCTAGAGCTATTTCTTGTAATGTGAGTATCCAGCCTGTGTTGTCAGTTCCCATAATTACAGTATGAAGAAACAGTAGCTTCATCTGTTTAAAACAGTTGCCAATAGTTCTGTGTTTAGGTAGCAGTTGGTTTATATATTCCTAATACAGTGAAGCAGCATAGCTGTACGGTTGAATAAAGGAGCTAATAAGTGCATAAGATGAAATTGTATCAGCCAGACATATAACGTGTTTATTGAGAAATGTCATCACCTTTTTATGAATAATTAAAAGATTGAACTAAAGTGATTAGTCAACAGGGAACAGCAAAATATATAAGTATTAAGTGGGGTTAGGACTGGGATGAGAGCCAGTTTGGTGTAGCAAGAAATTGGGAGACTGCAAAATTTAGTCCCATTTTAGGCATGAACCCAGCTGGATGACCAGTCTCTCTCTCTCTCTTACCACTCTCCTTTAGGAAGGAGGGCAAGACAAGGCACTTCTGGAATCTTACCAAGAAAACTGCAGGGACTTCTCCAGACAGGCGCCAAGAGTCAACACTGACTTGAAGGCACCAACACCCCCCCCCCCCCAAAAAAAAGAACAGGATAATGAGGAAATTGCAGCAGGAATTGGAAGCCTGTTTGCTCCCAGAGTCCTGCAGGATCATGCTATCAAAAGTCAATGTGATTGTGATACCACAATGTGATTGTGGTAACATACCCCAAATCTTCCATTAGAAAGAAAAGGCTGAAAATTGCCCTATCTGAACCACTTGGCATCATTGTATCACTAAGGTACTCCCTTACCAATGATAATTGGAATTGGGACCTCTGTCATTAAGCAATATAGTTGTAAAGCACAACATCATGATTGTGCTGACTTATAATATTTCTGTCAGTCCTAGTTGCTGTTAGGTAAATCCCGCGTGGTTGCAATGTCCCACGGTCACATGACTGCCATTTGCCACCTCTTGCTGCCTTTCATACTGACTTGGCTTATCAGAAGCAGGCAGTGAAGGTCCCAAATGGTGATCACAGGACTGTGGGATGCTGCAGCACAATAATTGCAAGCTGACTGCTAAGTGCCCGAATCGCAATCCTGTGACTGCGGGGATACGAAGGCCACAATTACAAGCACCTCCTCATTCAGTACTGTCATAACTTTGAATGGTCACTGAATGAGTGGTTGTCAAATGAGGACCACATGTAGTTCCTTTGGTCTTTGAAGACCAAAAATATAAGTGCAATCTCCCAGGAAAGAAAATATTATACTCCAATTTAGAGCAACAAGTTTGTCCCTGATGCTTAATTTGTACTTAAGTTAACTGTAACTTCTCAAAACAGAGTTAGCACCAATTCTGCTTTGCATATTCAGGAGTTGGTGGGCTTCCTGAAAAAAATAGGATTTATATGGCATTATGTAGAGGACAAAAAGATGTAAGATGTTACTTCTGTTCTTATGTTTTATTTTTCCGTGATTACCATACAGTTTCAACATATTAGTGTTAGAAAATATTTTTCATTGCTGTCTTATTTCCTATTTTTTAACCATTCTTCAAGTGGAAAGTAGAATACAAATTCTGACAGGTTTTATTTTGACAAGGAAATGAATGTGTAAATGTTTTACTGATACATATTTTTTTTTGTAATACCAGTTCCTCCTTGATGAAGAACCCTTGTCTGTCTCCAGTTTACAGGTAGGGAGACCTACATAAATGTTTATTTTCCAGAGTTGTATTACAACTCCAAAATCCAATCCAAAAGCTCCTTTCATCTGAAGTAATTTCATTATGTGTTTTCATTACTGTATGGTAGAATGTGCAGAGACCAATAATACTTTTGTTCATTCAAGCAAACTCTATTTCATTTCCTTTTGTCTGATGATTCTCACTTTAGTGGTAATACAAAGCAGTTCCTCAGAATTGCTAAGGTGGCATTTTGCCCTAAAGTAATATTAGTAATAATAAAAAAAGGAGACAAAGCCTCGGAAAAGATCTTCTTACCCATTTATAGACCATTGTGGTTTGTCTTTTCTCCCACCAGCACCACTCAAACCTGAATCGTGCCATTGCTCAACCACTCTGCCCTTCAGGCTCAGAGAGAATCATGATAAACCAGAATGCTCTGGAAAGTTCCTATGCTGCAGACCAAAGTGATAGCCAATCACCTAAAGAAAGCACATCTGCCATTCCATCATCTCGGAAGAGAACGAAGGTGGTTCTTCCATTTTACATGGGTTTGGAATTGGCAGGATTGGTTGTGGTGAGGAAGAAGATAGAAGAAGCCTTTGTTCTCCACTGGGAGCTTTTGTTATGGTGTGTTTAGTGGCTGTAAGAGTTAAACCCCTAACATTAATGTAATAACTTACACAACATTATGAAAATATCCTTAATTGTTGGAGTTGTGGAAATGTTGCGAAGCCAGTCATTAAAAGTGTGACTGAGCTGAAAGCTGTATAGCAGATTGGAATCCCAAATGCTTTCTAAAAAGCTTTCTTTCTTTTCAGAGGTGTGACATAAATATGGTGAGGTTAATATAACTTAATATTTAAGTAAAGAGCATGAGAGGGTCAATTCTAGTCATTACTTATAATTTGGTTTTGTTACAGGGGAGAATTAAAGTTCGCAGGGCCAGTATTTCTGAGCCCAGTGACACAGATCATGAGTACAGAACTCAACCTCTCTCGGAAGGTGAGATTTAAATCACTATGGACCTCTTATGTTAGATAGACTGTGTACTGAAACTGTTTTCAAATTTTGGAGTGGTCGGGTTTATCTTCTCACAGATATATTTCAGCAACATCAGGCAGAGATGGAGCGCATGGACAACGTTCGGGATCGTTTTGGGGCAAATTGGCTCCAGTATAGGCGACACCTAGAAGCAGATGGACCCACAAAGTCTACTGTCCACTCTAGCAGCCCCACAGGAGACTCTCTAGAGAGCTCAGGTGGGACATCTGAGCAGAACAAGAGCACCATGCAGGAGCAGAAACTTCCTGATGCTGCAGAAGGAAAAGACCCGGAACTGCCTGATTCTGAAATTGCAGTGGAAAATCCCAAAGCAACAGCAGAAAAGGATAGATCAGTAGCTAAAGAAGATAAAGACCAGGAAGAAATACTGGAAGGTAAATAGTGCTGCTCCTGGGCCACTATCCATTTCTGTGGGTAAGTGAAGACTCTTCAGGTGTTTAAATTTCCACATAGGGATTTTCTCACCCCTGTATGCATGTCTCTGCAACGCGACATACTTATATTAGTATGAATATACATATTCATATGAGTATGTGTTTGTATTATACTCATGAGTATGTGAGAAATGTTTTAAAAACATTTAATTTTTAAACCAATACAAATACATATGTTACACGTAATAACAATTACAAACAAGACCATTGAATTTCATTTCAACTATTATCATAAAAATTATGTAACTTAGAAACAAAACAGTGAATAGAATCTAGACTATGGAAATCATATTTCTGATTTTGTCTCTGTGCCAGTACAAAGTCATCTCAAAGACTGAGAGCTGATACATTTAATTGAATCAAATTTATCTGGTCCCCTGTAGTATTAACCTTTAATTAATAAAGATTATTAATTAATCCTTATAGATTATATCTAATGGATATGCTCAAGGCAAATATAGTAATATTGTAAGATGCCCAGAGTTACCCTGAAGATAAGATGGGCAGCCAATAAATTTAATAAATAATAATAACGTTCCGCAAAACTAATTATACTTTCCACATAAATAGATGACAGCCATCCTTTTTTTAACCAACTGCTGAGGAGTCCAATATGTCGGAAAATGTTTTTTTTTATGAGACTTAAATAAGTTTTTAAACAATAAGAAACATTCAAACATTTCTTAACACACAAGCCATTGATTTGTATGATATTTCAGTTCTGTATTCCAGTTTATTTGTATATTATCCACCTATAGCCACTGTCTTGGTTTTTGGATCTAAATTGTTATTTTAGCCTTAGTAAAAAGTTTATTTAATGCAGATAAAAATTATCTGGGTTCTACAGTTTCAAAGTTTGTTAAAAATTCAGGATAAAACAAGGAGCACAGCTTAAAATAATTTTAACTGAATATTTTCCCATTCAGTTTTAAATAAGTTATAAAATCCTGAGTTTATAAGGAAGGGTAAACACAGTGAAATAAAATATGACTTCTAGACTAAGAAATATTTTGAAAGCAATGCGTATATTATTCCTTTTAAATATTTTTCCAAACCTCAATGACTAATTTTCATAGAAAGAACAAATACCTAGCATTTCTGCTTTCATATGAAACTGGTGATTATAGATTTCCTGATTTCAAAGCATATAAATAGGGGTTTTTTTCCCTTAACCAATAATAATTTGGAATGGAAACTAAATGTGTTGGTTCAACTGCCTCACTGTGAATATTATTACTTGATAACATGGAAGTCTTAGAAACTTCTTGATTCTAACTAGGAATCTACTGATGTTTCTAGCACTTACAGCAGCCTAATATATTTGGGCCCTATTGGGAAAGAAATTAAACTTTGATTTTAGGTACGGTATCATAAGAACTGGCTGCTTCTAAATAATTCTTATTTTTAAATGAAAGGAAAAGTTTTGAAGTGGAAACCATGAACCAAAATGGAAATAATACTGTTACTTCTAAAAATCTTGAAAAGCACGTATCGGTGTGTATACAACAGAAAGGAGCAGCACAAAGACATCAAATAGATATTGATTACTTAATAGCTGCTGAATCATTTGCCTATAAATAAAATTGTTTGATTCCTATCTGCACGTATCAGCCATTCTCTCTTACATACACACCACACAAAACCATACAGGTAACATATATTCTGCTGCTGGTGATAGATGAAGAGAAGAAATTGCTTCACTGGGAAGGAAAAAGGGAGTGGGAGCAAAATTGAATGGGGGCAGATTAAGAGACACTGAATAGGGAAGGGAAGAGAAGAGAAACTTAAGCAATGCAATTAAAATTCAGCATTGAAGTTAAGCAGGCAAGCAGCCCCATCTGAAATTAATCTTCAGAGGCTTGCAGGCTTCTTAGCATCTTTGTCTGTAGTCATTCTGAATTGTAAAAACATATACAGTAGGTATTTTCTCCAATTCTTGTTTTTTTAAAAAAATCTTCTATCAGGGAATCTGAGATGGGAGCGGCCCTCTATTAAAAATATCCTTGTTCTTATTATGGACATCCTTCTGAAGAAATTAGTTTTGCAACCCTTAGAGTAAAAACAGTTCAGTCTGGGAATTTGTAGCAATTTACCAGAATAGTGTATGAAGTCATTTCATGCAAAATTCAGGAACTAATTTGTAAAATAAGAATATCTAGAATTTAATATTGAGATTGCTAGAGAAAAAATTGCAACTATCCAACATTTGACACAAAACACATTTACCCTAATGAAGCCTAGTATGTTTCAATCCCATTGAAGTAAATAGTACTGGACAACCATCATGGAGGTAGTTTGTGACCAGGCGAGGGTTTCTGTTCTTTGCTCCTTCACAAGGAAAGGAGTGTAAATATGTTCCTTTCAATTTCTGGAATCTGCCACTGTTATTAATAGAATGTTCTTCAAGTGAGCTTTTATTGCTTCCCTCATCTGTGTTGGCAACATCTCCAGTGATGCCAAACAAACTAAAAATAATTCGCACAGCCAGCGAACATGGGATGTCAAATCCGGTGAGCTTATCAAAAAATCTACATTCAACAAATCACGGTGTTGATGCACTTTGAAGGACAACCCCCCCTCCCAAGCAAATAATACATTGAGAAATGCAAAACGTAATGCCAGTTAAACATTGTACTTTGATAGAGTCTATAATCCCACTTTTGATAAAGGAGTTCTCAAATTGTTTGACCTTATTTGTGTTTGAGATATTTCTTACAGAATGAATGAAGCTACATTTCTCCTTTGCTGTTTATAAAGAATTCTCTTGTTCAGTCATATAAATGAGAATATGTTAAGAAATTAGTTTGGAGAGTCTACCATGCCTTCTGACACGGCAATTTCCAACTAGATGGCTGATACCCCAAGCATTGTAGCCCAAGCAAAATCATATTGTGAATTTTTGCCACAAAAGTATCTTTGCTTACATCCTTTATCACTGTTAAATTTCAAAGCTGTCTCATTTTCCATGGTTTTTGAAACCCTGTGGTTTCTGTGGTTAGTCTTTAAATATCTGGGATTTCAGGTGTTCTGATCTGCTAAAACTGAATAGGAAACAGAGAAAACTAATAATTGTATTTATCTCGGCAGTGGATCTTTGCCAGCCTGTGCTAGTAAGCCAGATAGAAGGTGATGGCGACCCAGAGCCAGACTGGATCTTCCTGCGAGTCACTGCCCAACATGTTATGGAAGTGGAGCTGAAAGCAGCCAAGGTTTTACACAGCCTAGAACTACAAAGTCTTCAGAAAGCAGAGACATCGGAAATGCACTGGAGAAGAAAGGTGATTTCAGCTGTTTCCATGCACGATTTATAATAAGTAGACTATCCTGTAGACCAGTTTGTCATTGCTCAATGGTTAACTGGATCTGTATATGCATTCTTAATTCTGGGGATACCTGCAGATCTGGTTTATATGCTAAACTAAGCTGTATTATGTTTGGTTTGATTTTGGCACTGCAAGTTGTGTTTATCTGGCCATAGTGCTTGGTAAATTGAGACTTCTGTCCTTTACTTTGCATGAATCAAGTTTTGCTGTTTAGTTAGTTTTGGCTTCAAGTGATTGGAGAATCTAGACACTTTCTAGAACAGTGGTACTCAGCTGAGGGTATATATTTGCTGTCTTGTTTTATCTCTCATTCTTGCATTGTAACCTATACACTGCAGGGCTGAATCAAAATATTTTCCTTTTGGAGGAAAGGAAGGAAAGCCTTTCCTCCTTCAAGGAGAAAGCTATCTCCTTGAAGGAAAGCTTCAAAAACCTAGTTCCCCCACTTCCATTGATTGCATTAGAATTAGGAAATTAAAAGCTAAAACTAGAAAATTCATAGCTAAATCTGGGAGTTCCTGCATATGTGGCTATAGAAATTTGGAAACTGTAGAGAAAGCCTTTATGATTTCCCACTTTCTATTTAGTGCTGCTTCTTGCCACATTTTTAATCCCTGGCAATTTATCATCCATAAAATGAATGGGTTTGGATTTGCAATAGGTTAGATTTGCTCTGTTGCCTGAATATTAATTGTGAATATGATTAGAATTAGAATGCATATAGTTCAATTCTTTTACTTTGCTGGAGCAATCTGCCAAGTCCAGCTTAGTGCGCCCAGAACTAACATCGCCTATTGTGGCGCAGTGGTTAGAATGCAGTATTGCGGGCTAATTCTGCTGACTGCCAGGGGTTCAATTCTCACTGGGTCAAGGTTGACTCAGCCTTCCAAGGTCGGTAAAATGAGGACCCAGATTGTTGGGGGAAATATGCTGTCTTGGTAAACTGCTTAGAGTGGGCTGTAAAGCACTGTGATATATAAGTCTAAGTGCTATTACTATCCATAAGCAGCACTGTAGTAGGATCTCAGTGAGATCTCCATGATAGTTTCTTTTAAGTTGTTTGGACGATACCTTTGTGTATAAGGTGGCTGCATTGTCTGTTACTTAAAGTGGACAATCTTTGAGGCACAATGAACTGTGTTTAAATCACAGAAAAGCAGTATCTAAGTACTACTTGGAAACTGGGAACAAAAATAATCATTTTGTGAATTTTTTCCCCCATCTTGCAGAGGTAAAGTTGCTACTCATTATTAATGCAGGTAGAAGCAAAATGTACAGTATAAATTGATGAATCTTTTAATTTAGAACAGCCACAGATAAGATATTGGGTGACAGTCAAGCGCATAGGAAAAGTGAGCAGCTGTGTCACTGATCTTTTACTGCTCCTTGAACTTTGTGTAGCTTACATCCATAGTGATATTTATTTAAGTTTTTTTCTTAAAAAAAATGGAGTCCGTATTTTCTCCTGTTGGGAAAATTATTTCTTTTTGGAAACTAGGACCTGGAACGTGAGTTTCCTGTTCTTACCCTCTATTTCGACTATATCAGCAAGGAGCGTCAGAAACGTTGCTATGTAGTATTGGATGATGATCCTGAATTGCGTATGCAGGTGAATACAAAAACATTCTAAAATGGAAAGTTGTGTTCCTTTGGGGGGGGGGGGGGGCAGTTTGAATCTTAATGAATTTTGGAGAAGTGTAATTGCTTCAATCCACTAACACTTCTGAGTTGGCAAATGGGAGGTCCACAACAGGAAATGAAGACAAAAGTGTCCTCTTAATAGCCAGCTCCCCATCTTCCTACCTTGTGCATAAAGTGCTACATATTGGTCCTGTGATGTCATGACTGATGAACGTCTCTTTTTTGTGAATATCTTTATATAATCCTTTTAAAGCCATCCATGGCAATTATGACCATTCACACTTTATTGAAGCAATTCTGTATACAAGGCATTTTTCTGTCTATAATTTGTTTTGCTATTAATACAGTATTATACTTGTTTCCTTTACCCTCTCTCCCAAAAGTAGGCATTCTTTATTCAGGGCTGTTATAAAATGTTATCATATATGAAATGCGATATTTATTTTCTCGAATTATTCAAGTCTTACTGCTTTTTCTAGGATCTACTCAGAGTACTGGCACCTACTCTGGAGAAAAATAGGAAGAACAGAGGATTGGCAGAAGGTCCAAAGCTCCAATGTCTAAAATGCAAACAAGAATTCCTTGGGTTCCAGATACTTCAGCTACAAAAACAGGTCTCTACAAAAGAGGGTACAGCCTTGTCTGAGCAAGGTATGGTATATGGTCTAGGCTAATATCTTTTTATCTTACTTCTTCTCTGTACTGTTGGAATAATGGAGTGAGGGGTCCGTGACTGATGGCAACAGTCATCAACCTTTTAAGCCCAGAGAGCTCCCTTAGAATTTTGAGCATGTGTTGTGGATTATGAAACAAAATATTAAATCACCCATATCTCTGC
The DNA here is from genome assembly GCA_012654045.1 of Ptyas mucosa. Taxonomy (NCBI): domain Eukaryota; kingdom Metazoa; phylum Chordata; class Lepidosauria; order Squamata; family Colubridae; genus Ptyas; species Ptyas mucosa. Next base: position 4,246,992 of record WNWU01000045.1, on the reverse strand, counting down.
TTATCTTTTCTGGGAAAATGGATTGTGTCATCAAGTCATTGTTGGCCCTTTGCAACCACATAGATTTTCTCCATGGTGATCTGTCCGTTACTTGGTATTTCGGATCTTCCAGTGCTACATAGACCTATGGCCACTGTAACAGAGTCTATCTACTGTGCTGCTGCTTGTCCTCTTCTTCTCTTTCCTTCCACTTTTCCTAGCATTAGAGTCTTTTCCAGAGAGCTAGGTCTTCTCATAAAGTGTTTGAAGTGGGGTAATTTAAGTCTTTGTGTCTCTAATGAAAACCCTGGATTGATTTCTTCAGTAATTCATTTGTTTATTTTCTTGGCTCTCATGGTATTCTCAAGAGTCATGTTCTGCTTTCACTTTACATATTACAAATGAAATATTAGAAAATAATTAGTCTTCTGTATACAAAGATCTAGGGAACCAGACATACTGTAAACAAACAATAGAGTTGTTGCTACCAATCATTATTTTCCAAAAAAGCATATGAGGTCCATTTGACTCGATTAATTCTTGGAAATAAAATTAAGCTGGTGCTTTGCTGTGCAGATGCCAACTTTTCATTTATTTACAATCAAAGTTAATCTTTTAATGTAAACTGTATTGTGAGACAAGCGACCAGACATATAACAAGAGCCATGTACAAGTCTTAATTTCGATCTGAAATTAGTTGGGCTGGTTTCTCTTTAACATTTGTTTGCTAGCATATTTTTTAGATTCCCCCACAGAACTGGAACTTTTGAGTTATCCTATATTAGGCCACATTTTAGCTTTTTAGTGCCCTATTTCTGTATTCTGTTATGAATATGTCACAGTGGAATTTCAACATATGAGGTGTTGGATCAAGATTGGGGTGACCAAGCTCAGGTCCCAGGTCTGCTCCCAGCTACCTTAATTACACTGTATGACTCTGAGCCAGTGATTCTAAATCAATTTACTGGGAGGGAGGGAGGGAGGGAGGGAGGGAAGGAAGGAAGGAAGGAAGGAAGGAAGGAAGGAAGGAAGGAAGGATGGATCCAAAGTAAGTTACCTTGAGCTCCTAGAGAAAAAAGTGAATAAATGTAGCAAAATATAAGAATATTTGTTTGGTTTTATGTTTATTATCCCTCTAAGGTAAAATATTTCATTATTTGGTATATTCATTTGCAGCAATATTGAAATGGATTTCTTTTAGAAGGAAAATACTGACATTCTATTTGATTACTGAGAAAAATGTTGTTTGTTCAGGATTGTATGTAAAAACCTAACGTTAAAACTCTATAAAACACTTGAGATAATTAGCTGGAGATTAAAGAACAGAGTGCAGAATGTGCTGGGTGGCTGGTTCTTGAGATTGGTTGGGGAATGAGGATTTGGGAAAGAACCTGGTATTTGATTTATTGGACTAAGTATGTGATGCAAAGGAATGGTTTTCCTGTCTCTTCAGATATTGCTGCTTCCAGTGAGACCATTATCTGCCCTGGTTGCTCTAGTGATCACGTGGTAATCATACCATGTGAGAGGCATTCGAATGCTCTAGTGTTTTCTCAGGATTGCTTCAATGAAAGCCAGCAAGAGGCGGAGTCCGGAAAATTTTACATTGGTGATGACAATCATTCTGAAACAGGAACCAGTTCCAGCACCCAGATTCAAGAACTTAGTAATGATCATGGCAGTGCAGCCCATTCCAGTTCTCGTAGTTCTGAAGGAGTGGAACCTTCCAGGAGGGATTTGAGCTCCAAGAGTCGATATTCCTCCCTCAGCCACACAGATACCAATGGAGGAAGCTTGATGGGAAGCTACCATTATGGTCCTTCCTGTGGTCACACCCCTTCCCAGCTGTCCCTGAGCTCAGAGCATGAGGAGCAGTGGAACCTTAGTCCCCGTGAGTAAGCTACCTTCTAACATCTAATATGGGCTTTGGTGTGGTATAGGTATGTGGAATCATGGGAAAGTGATGGCCATGGGAAACCATAGCAAGATCCTCTACTCAGATCCAGTTTAATCCACGTGTTAAATTACTTCCCTCCCAGCAACCTCAACATTTTATTCCTTTGTGTAGACATGGTTATTTTGCATCAGCAGTAAAACAAGAGCACCACCTGCTGGTAGTTAAGGCACTGTATGGCTATTATTTTCAAAGCCTTTAATGATTTTCAATTGTTACTGTATTTAGAATACACCCAATAGGTTTGTTCAGTATAGGGCAGTGATGGCTAACCTTTTTGCCATCGCGTGCCAGGAGCGGGTCATGTGCGCACGTGCCCACACGCATGCATGCGCAACCCCCTCCCCCCCCCACTCCTGGCACATGAGGGCCTGGTAGGCCCATTTTTCTTTCTTACCTGGCTCCAGATCCTGTCTATTTATCTGGGAAGAGCGAAAAAAGCCTTTCCCACTCCCTTGGAGGCCCTACGGAGGCTGAAAGGGCCCATTTCCTGACTCCCGGTAGGACAGGAAGTGACATTTTTTGCTGTCCCCAGCCTCCAGAACCTCTCTAGGAGTCTCTAGGAGCCTCTCTAGGAATCTCTAGGAGCCTCTCTAGGAGTCTTTGGAGGCCAGGGGGGCAGCAAAAAACGTCACTTCCTGTCCCACCGGGAGTCAGGAAATGGGCCCTTTCAGCCTCCGTAGGGCCTCCAAGGGAGTGGAAAAGGCTGTTTTCGCCCTTCCCAGATAAATAGGCAGGATCTGGAGCCAGGTAAGAAAGAAAAACGGGCCTTCCCCACCCACCCCGTCCCTCCAGAGGCAGGAAACAGCCTGTTTCCCTACTTCTGGTGGGCCTAGAAGGCCCGAAAATCAGCTGAGCTGGCGTGCCCACTAACATGGCTCCGCGTGCCACCTGTGGCACGCGTGCCATAGGTTCGCCATCACGGGTATAGGGTATAAAGCATTGCTAAAGTTTTAATAATAATAGTATAGAAATTGGTAGTGATAAAAGCAGGTTAAAACAGTAAAAAAGAAAATTAAGCATGCTTGCAGCTCCTTAGAACTCTGAAACACCAACATTTTCTGCCTATTTCCACCCACGGGCATATATGTGATTTTGTTTAAACATTTTCATCTGAGTAAATGTCTGCATCATTCTCAGATTGCTACAAACGAAAATGATGGTTGGGTATGTATGTATGTATGTATGTATGTATGTATGTATGTATGTATGTATTTCAGTGTATTGGTTGGAGTCACTTAACAATGCTAGGTAGGCTATCTATGGCCCCAAAGCATCCTGGGAGCAATTTTCATACTTTTAAAAAGAGTCTATATTTTAAAAAAAGTGTGACTGAAAAGTGCATGTTGGAATTTGTCACATAAACCAAATTCATCTGCCTTGTGTGTGGAAAATGGTGGCCATTTCCCAAATTGCACTGCACAACAAAGCAACCTGTTTTGCTTCCCTAAGGCGGTCTGAGTGTTAAGAGAAGCAGAATGGATTGTTTTGTCATGTGGCTGTGCAATGTGATTCTGAAAGCAGCTGCCATTTTCCAAGTGACCACAATTCAGTGTGGCCACTTGGAAAATTCTGCTTCTGAAGTTGCATAAAAGCCTTAAGTCAGCTTAAATGATACTATTGATCAGTCAACTCATTGAAACCAATTTATTAATTCTTAACATTTTCCTTTTTAGCTACCAACAGTATGCTAGGCATGCGAGATTTATTCTCTGTGGACCATAGGTTAAAACTTTATTTAGATATGGAAGTCTTTGAGAAGGCAGAAGAGTTCAAATGTTTTCTCAAGGTATGAAAAGCAATTCTCCATAAAGTTGCTATTGAGAGCATACCTGGAATTATTGTGGCATAATTATTTTAGCATGCTGCTTCTAGGTAGCGGTTGTGAAAAATGGACAGCCTGGGGAATTCCTGGCCCTCTTGGTGGCTTCAGATGTCCGACTTCATGTGTTGGAGATAACTGGAGAGATAAGGTGAGTAGTGCTGTTTTAGGGCTATATCTGTATGCTTAGAAGTTTGTCTTGAAGGTAGTTGACAGTTCTATAGCTACCAGTCTTAAACTAATCAGTCTGTCTGTATCTGTGTTATATGGAATCAGACACTGTAATTATGGGGAAGAGAACTTTCCATCTCTTTGTTTCTGAGATCTTTCAACAGGAGATGCTAGCAGCTGAACTAGGATTTTTATTCATAGAAAACAGTTACCATATCACTGAGCTGTCTCTCCTCTCCCTTTTAGTTTATATTCCATTCTTAAGAACAACCAGAGCAGTCTTCAAAACAAGATAAAATTCCAGTGCAGTAAACCTAAAAAAGCCTGTCAAAAAAAAATAGCATTGACGATTTAATGTTATATATACCAGTCTAGCCTTTTTGAGGAAACTCCATACTAAGAAAATTATGAGTTTGATCACCATTTAACATATCTTGGATGGGAGAACAAGGAGTTCATTTATATAGTGGTTTGTTGCAGAAGCATATGTTCTCCCAAGCCGATAAAAATGCAGTTAATCTTTCTCACTGCTATCATTTGCTGAATAAGCATCCTCTATTTTTTTTCCTGGTAGAGTAGACATACCTTGCTATATGGTGACATGCTATTTGGTTCATCTACCAGGGGACAACCGTCAGATTGGCTGAAGAAGGGAGACTGTCACTTCCTGTCTGACATCTCTTGCTTAGAGGTGGGGCTATGTCATCAAAGCTTGCATGTGGAGTTTGGGAATCCCTCTGTCTCCTATACACTGCTGCTTCGCAACCAGAACCATTGCAGAAGATTTCTCCAATGTTTGACATGTAAGAAAAGATATTGGGCTATATTCATGATCTAAGTTTTTTGTCTGGTTGTCAGCCAAAAGTTTCAGTCTGAAGATAGCTTGTATGATACTCAACAACCCAGTTGTTTAAGAGCCATTCAAAGTTACAGTGGCCTTGGAAAGGGTGCTTTACAGCACTTACAGCCAATTGCCAAACACCTGTGGATCATGTGATTGTTACCTGCAAGCTTCCCCAGAAAATCAGTGGGGAAGCCAGCAAGGAAGGTTGCAAGCTGTGCTGTCTGCTGAAAGGACTCCCTCTCATCTCTGAGGGCTGGTTGAAAGAGCTTCCTACCAAGGAGAGTTGAACTAGACCAGGGTGCAGAAACAGAGCTCAGATCCTGAAGATCCAAGCTCCATTCTTGCAGAGCAGTTCTCTTCTGTGCATGGAGGAGAATCAAGCTCCTTTCGTGGTGTGGAGAAACAGAGTTCAGATACTGAAGATGCGACCTCTGTTCCTTCAATCTGCTAGAGCAGTCCTCTTCTGCATACAAAGGGGAGCTGAACTTGGCAGTCAGTTCTTTCACTCCCATCTGATTAATGACTCAGGAGATCATTTAACAGCTGCAGCTGGGAGTGCTAGGACTGCAGTAGTTGAGCAAAGCAATCATGTGGGTGTCTCATTTAACTAATGCTTTTCTCAGTGATCATGAATCCAGTCCCAACTGTCCTAAGCCGAGGACAACCTGTATTGCTACGTGTTGGTGTCAGTAGACATCTATAGACTGTTAAAATTCAGAGGCAGCAGTCTCGTCCTGATACCTTTTTGCTGGAAGATTCATGTTATCATGTTATCAAGGCTTCTTTTAATGTCTTCATGCAGACCTCATAGAAGAACTGCCAACAAAAAGCAAGAGTAAAATCCCAGACTTCACTATGGTAGAAATGAACTCACAGCATTCATTATGGTAGGAAGCTTGTTGCTTTTATACTGTGTAAGTAGGTACGCTTGGAGTTGATGTAGCATGCCTGGGAGATGTAGTGGGAGGAGGTTCGGTTTCTACAAGAGGCAAATCAAGGCAAGGGATGGTAAGCGAAGGTGACCATATTAGATGTATTGCTAATTATTTGTGCCTGTGCCGTAGGCCATTGATTGATAAAGATCTTGCAAGAGAAGCTGCGAGTGGTTCAACCAGACCATTCTTCTACTTACTGACATACCTCATCCAAGGTATGAAGACTGGTGTGTGTGTGTGTGTGTGTGTGTGTGTGTGTGTGTTCCTTCCATTGTTTTTTCAATGGTAACAAGAATATAGCACAATCTTGTACATTGGTCTTTTATAAGTGGCCCAAGCAACTCTTTTTTCCAGGATCTTCTGCATTTCCTGTGACTTTGCTGAGTACTCGTAGTAATATGTTCCTGGTGGAAGAAGATCATCAGTGGCAACAGGTCCAGCCTTCCTCTGGCTCAGGCAGTTACGTTGAGAAGCAGCCCAAGGACTGCATCCTGCTGAAAGCAAGTGAGCCAATCAGCAGCATCAGTGGTGTAGTACTTTACCGTTTCTCCCCTTGTGATGTAAAGCTGCAACTTTATGATGAGGTAAAAAAAAAGGATGTGTGAGGTTTCCTTCTAGGATATTAAAAAGTTTACGGGTGTGGGTACCATTAAAAAGGGTTGTCAAGATAACATGAGCATTGTTGCATGGTTAATTTATCTCTAATTCTACGTATCTTTTACTGTGCTTGAGACAAATTATGCCTCTAGTCTTGGGGAAATTTAGCTCCATTTGAGTTTAGAGTGGAACTTGTATCTAGAAATATATCTTTTCTCCCAATGGAGACTTGTTAACTGCGGTCAGTGTGAAGGCTATTCCTGCTAAATTGAACACCACCTTTCCTTTTGCAGGTCTTAAAGGTGGAAAGCACTTGGCATTTGCGCACAGAATGTCCTGACTTACTGGCTGAATTGGTAGAATGGCTACGTGTGCCCTGGGAAGAGATGTTCTCAATTGCTCTCCGTAAGACGGTACTAGAAGTGCTGGAGTGAATTGAAGGACTCTCAAGTACAACTTTACTGTTTCTCTAGGATTAGATAGGTGGTTCTTGGATCACCTTCCAGTCTTGGTGGCTCATAACAATTTTAAATTTTACTGCCATTGGAAGTTTTAACATTTGGAAACTGCAACTGGGTAATAGGCATCCATCCTCTTTCTTCCTATCAAAGATCCTTGGATGTATAAAAATGTCTTCAGTTGACTATGCATGAGTCTTATCCTGTGCACTAAGAGTCAGGTCAGTCTGGCAGAATATTTTCTATTGTACTGAAAGAGACAGAGTTACTTCAAGACTATTCCTGCACTTGTCACTTTTGGTTGGATAGCAGCTGCTGGAGATTATGGTGGAAGTTACACAAAGGAATTGGATTGTTCGGGATTGTGCATAGAACTGGATTGTGATGGATCAGAAACATGAGCCTGGGAACCCTCACTGCAAATCTGTAAAACTTTCTGTCTATTTTGGCTTCATTTTGCAGAACTCATTATCCAGACTGGTCTAGAATTTAGACTGCAATCCATGCCCCTGTGCTGGAAGAACTGTTTTCTGGGTTGTCTTGATTATTGGAATGAGGATTCTGATAATTTTTGCATATTTTTGTCTCTGGGCATGCAGAGATATTTGTGTACTCAGGGGAAAAGTCACTGGAAGTCATTGCCTTCCCTGGACAGAACAAAGATAAATTTTAAGTGTAAACTTTTATATGTGGTGTTAAATAAAAGTGCTTTTTATGAACTGTTGGCTTTTTCCTGAGATGGTTTGGGTGAACATTTTGGAGCTAGTAGCCATATCTGAATTTTGAGAAGATACTGATGCCATAAAAAAAGGCCAGCAAGTAGAAAACTGGGGGAGAATGGCAAGAGGGAAGAAATTAGTTGTCAGACAAATGTAATTAAACTTACATGTTCCAGTTAGTAGTGGATAGGATTTCTCAGTGATTATCTTAAATAAAAGGGCCACAAAAGTGAGTTGATTTCCAACGTTTAAAAAACTTTTCCATGAACTTCGTGAAGTTGGAAGATCTTAGCTGGGAGTACCTGACAAAAGGTTTATATTATCTAGTGCTGATGTTTGATAATTTTATAAAATTGGTTGTTTATATAGAGAGAGCACTATTACAGCAGGTAGTCCTCATTTAGCAGCCACAACTGAGACCAGAAATTTGGTTATTAAGTGAAGTGGTCATTAAGTGAAACTGACTGCATATGATTTTATTTCTGCTTTCTTTTGCTTTACAGCCCTGAGAAGATCTGGCGTCACCGATTTTTTTCCATCACCACTGTAACTGCTAAGAATTATTAAATAAGGAATTGTTAACTAAAGGCTGCCTGTATTTAGTTGAAAAAATCTTGGCTACCAGCCATGCTCTTCACAGACATAGGAATAGCTAGTTTTAGATTTTGGAAACAATGCTGCTACTTTTCTTCTAATGTTTATGTAAGAGATTACACATGTAATGTCATCTATAAGTCTTGGTAAGTTTTAAAAGATCTGTTTAATAGTAATCAGAACACCAACTGTGGTGGCACAGTGGTTAGAATGCAGTATTGCAGGATAATTCTGCTGACTGCCGACTGCCAGCAGTTCAAGTCTCACTGGCTCAAGGTTGACTCAGCCTTCCATCCTTCCAAGGCTGGTAAAATGAGGACCCAAATTGTTGGGGAGCAATATGTTGACTCTCTTAAACTGCTTAAAGAGGGCTGTAAAACACTGTGAAGTATATACATCTAAGTGCTACTGCTATTATAGGGTTATAAGGGAACTAAGTGAAGGATATGGCAGCAAGATTGACAATTAATGTTTAAATACTTGTTTATAAAACTTGTATTTGCAGCATCTTAGGCTTTGCTAAAACCAGAGTGGAATGCAATGATTCATGGATATAATTTATACTGAAGGGTAAACCAGACAAAAGGAAAGAAATCGCTTTATATGAAAAGTCCACCTAGATGTAGAGAATGGAGATCCAGGAATTTAATATAAGGCTTCAGTTGAGAGCAGTTGGGTTAGGATAGAGAGGAGCAAAACCAACAATGGTATTGTTGTGGTCTTCCAGCAGGCTGCAGAGCTGGCAGCCAAGTCAGACAGTGAGGAGCCTGGGGAGGAACATGGGCCAGTCCTGGAGTCTGGGGAAGGCCCAGACAAGGGCTCTGCGTCAGAGGCAGAGATGGGGCCAGGGCCATCTGGGAGTGATGCTTGGACTCCAGAGCCTCCAGTGTCGCACAGCAGAGAAGCAGAGGAACAGGAGGAGCCTGTTCTTAGTGCACGCATGCACACAACTGTCACAAGGCACGAACAGTTAAAACAAAAGGGATGACTCGGGGGTAAGGCCTGGAGAAGATTGACCCCTCCCATAAGGCTTACAAGAGAAGCAAAGGCACCTGGGCACTTTGCAGGAAAGCAACGTTGTTAATTCTGTTCCCAGTCGGCATCTATGGGACCGCCTTCTACCACAAATCGCCTCCCACCGGCCAGTTCGCTCCCACAGAGAGCCTCTTCAGGGTGCCGTTGGCCAGACAATGTCGGCTGGCGACCCCCAGGGGGAGAGCCTTCTCTGTGGTGGCGCCTACCCTCTGGAACGACGTCCCCCCAGAGATACGAGTGATCCCAGACCTCCGGATTTTTCGTCGGGCCCTTAAAACTCATCTCTTTCGGTTAGCTGGGCTGGCCTGACCCCATGCTGGTTTTAAAGTTTTGTTATTGATTTTAATTCGAAATTGGGCCAAATTTATTTAAATCTTTTTAATTATTTTTAACTTTTGTATACTGTGTTTTTAGTTGGCTGATCACTGCCCTGAGTCCGAAAGGAGAAACGTGGTATAGAAATTTAATAAATAATAATAATAATAATAATAATAATCTCTGATTCTGGACTCCATATGGCTTTGCCAAGTAGGTCTTTGGCAGTGTGTCAAGGGAGATAAAGGTTGGTGATTATCCCAAAGGACTTCTCCCAAAGGACTTTTTGCAACTAATTGGGACTCAGCTGTGAATGAATGTAATTCACAGCTGTTGCAATAAAAGAGGCTTTTGGGACTACTCATGTGTTTTAATGACTCAGGAAGCCTAGGTCACAACAGGTATTGCTGTGTACTGTAGAATAATGATTCCCAAACTTTGTAGCTTGGCAGCCTGGCCAGTGAAGGGGGAGAAGGGAATTAGGCTGCACAAATGGTGGGCTGGTGCACGGACAGCTTGACTTGTGCAAGTTGGAGCCTGGCCTACTGCTTGTGCAAGTCCAGCTGGCATGTGCGACTGGCCCGTTGCGCCGCCTGGTTCCAAATAGGCCATGGCCTGGTAGTGGACCGCAACACGGGTTGGGGACCCCTGCTCTAGAATACTAAAATAGGCAGAAGATCTAGCTAATGGCGCTCCGAGACAGATTGCAGGATTTCATGGAAGAGCTTACATAGTAATGAGAGATCTCACATTGGTTACAAAATCAATTCATCTAAGACTGCAAGGTTTTCAACATTACTTAGAGCCCCTTTTCACTGCTTCATTTTCCGGAAGATTGAAGTAGAGACAATACGATCAACTCTTCTAGATCTGTTCCTATCCAGTAGGGAAGGGCTCGTTTGGGAACCTTGAAATGAAATGACCACATCAACTTGGGTTTGAAGAGACGACAGAAAAGAACATAATATCCTGGAAGTACAATCTCATAATGTGAAATTTTAAAAAAAACAGTAATTTAGGCACAGTGGATGCATACGGAGTTTCTCAACTGAGCTGAGAGTATTAGATATGTTGGCTGCCTTATTTTTAAAAATAATAAAGGTGGCATATAAATAAAAATAAGAGGGATGTATAAGAGAAATGAAAGATGGCTGAACTTGTCAAACAAATATGCCATTTTGTAGCAAATGTTTGTAGAAGAAACATCGAAGTACAAAAAGAAATTAAGTTCAAAACCAACTTAAAACTGCATTACATTATTAGTGAGAAGGCAGAAAAGGGCTGGAGTCTGGACCTTTGGGGAAGGTTGGTATTAGGTGGCAGGGAGATAGGGATGCTTCTCAGTTTTAACTTCATTTCTATCTTCTATGATTAACTGGATGTAAACAGAACAAGAGATATAAAGAACAATAAAAAAACAACAGCCAGTAAAATTAGGGAGCATCTGGTTACTACAGTATGAGTGAGTTTAAGCTTTCAGGACCACACCAGTTATACACCTGGCTAGGTGGCTCAGTGGCTAAGACGCTGAGTTTGTCGATCAGAAAGGTCGGCAGTTCGGCGGTTTGAATCCCTAGAATAGGTCGCCTTTGTGAGCAGGGGGTTGGGCTAGATGACCTCCAAGGTCCCTCCCAACTCTGTTACTGTTACTATACCTGAGTGTTTTGAAGGTTACAGCTGAAATCCTGGAGCCCTTTTATGTGATTTTTTTAAAAAAAATTGTGGGAGATGAGCACAATGTTAAAGGAATAGAGAAAGGCAACTTGCTTGGAGCTTAAAGGAAAAAAGAGTGACATGCTTAAGAGCATTGGACCAGAAAGCAAGAGACCGTGAGTTCTAGTCCCACTTTAGGCACAATGCCAGATGGTTAATTTGGGGCCAGTCATTCTCTTAGCCATAGGAAAGAGGCAAGGGAAAACCACTTTAAAAATCTTACCAAGATAACTGCAGGGACAAGTTCAGGCAGCCACCAGAAACTGACTCAAAGGCACCAAAACAAAGCAAAAAAAAAAAAAAGGTAATTATAGACCAATCAACTTGAAACTGATACCGGGCAATACTCTGGAACAGATTATTCAGCAATGGTTTATGAGAGTTTGGGGAGAAGAAAATGATTGCTTGGCAGGAGCCAGCATGGCGTTTCAAGATCATATCAAATCCACCTAATAATCTCTTGCTTTGTTTTTCGTTAGAATTATCAATTTAGCTCATCATGGGAAGTGGTGGACAGGGAATAATTTTGACTTTGGCAAAAGTCTGACGAAGTCTCTCATGAGATTCTAATATAGAAGCTGAAAAAATGTGGACTGGACTAAGCCATCAGGATCAGAAGAAACCATTGATTCTGGGCACTGATTGGGTCATGCCTAGAATACTGTGTTCAATTCTAGCCAATGCGTTTTAGGAGATTTAAAAAAACAGCATGACCAGTGGAGAGTGACCAAGCAAAGCCTGAAAAGAAACATTTATGAGGAACAGTAGGAGGCAGAAGTACATTTAGCTTAGAAAAGAGAGCAGGAAGACATGATGGCTGTCTTCAAGTATCTGAAGGACTATCATATAGAAAGAAGATAAACTTGTAGCCCAAAGACAAACGACGAATTAAATCACAAGGAAGCAGATTTTGATCAGATATCAGAATTTCCTAATTATAAGAGCTACAGGTAGTCCTTGACTTGTGATCAGTCTCTTAGTGACCATTCAAAGTTATGATAGACCTCCCCAAGGCTACTAATGACCCAAATTCAAAGTTCTGACATTATCCCACATGACCACGGTTTGTTTCTTACCAGAAACTGGCATTCAGTTCCAGTTTCTGGCAAAAAAAAAATGCCTATTGGGATACAATAGGTTTGCTTAATTACCTTAATTCATTTAATGACTGCGGTCTTCACTTAATGACCGTGGTGCTTGCTTTGTAAAATGATGGTAAAATTGGGTCAGTCATGTCTGGCACAATTCACAACCATAATTCCAGGCACAAATATGGTGATAATTATGGTGATAAAAAAGAGCCTTGGATAGTACAGTGGTCTAAAGCCCTGTTATTAACATCAGCTGCCTGCAATTATTGCAGGTTCGAATCTCACCAAGGCTCAAGGATGATTTAGCCTTCCATCCTTTCTAAGGTAGGTAAATTGAGGACCCAGTTTGTGGGGGCAATAAGCTGACTTTGTATAAATATACAAAAAGTATGAAGGCTATTGCTTAGCGCATTGTAAGCCGCCCTGAGTCTCCGGAGAAGGGCGGCATATAAATCAAATTAAAAAAAAAAAATCAAGGTGTCAGCCTCATGATGCTTGCTTGCTTTCGGCTGCCATTGTAATGGGAGGGGGAGATATTGTAGGTATTTGGGAGTGAGCTGGTGGAGATGTCTTGGAAAAGGGAGGAAAATTCTCACCATCTTCTTAGCAGCTGCGAAGAGAGCTGATAACTGTCAAGGTCCCGGCATACCAGAAGGATGGGGCCGCCTGAAGAAGTACCCCACATGACACCTTGGGGAGATGTGAATTGGACATTCAACCTGGGTCCTTGGGGGGAGGGATTTGAGGATGCTTTCAATATGTAATTTTCGCACCTATTGCCTCAGACTTTGCTTTTCTTTCGCTGCATTCAGTTCATACTCAGTAAAAATACCTTTCTCTACAAACAAGAGCCTTGGTGGCACAGCAGATTAAAGTACTGTTAACACCAGCTGCCTGCAATTACTGCAAGTTCGAATCTCACCAGGTTCAAGGTTGACTCAGCCTTCCATCCTTTCGAGGTAGGTAAAATGAGGACCCGGATTGTGGGGGCAATAAGCTGACTTTGAAGAATTGCCCCCGGATTGTGGGGGCAATAAGCTGACTTTGAAAAAGAATACCGCTTAGGGGCCCACGAAAGCCCTACTAAGCAGGTATATATGAAAAGTATGAAGGCTATTGCTTAACGCATTGTAAGCCGCCCTGAGTCTCCGGAGAAGGGCAGCATATAAATCGAACCAACCAACCAACCAACCAATCAATAAACATGGAGTTGGGGTTTTTCTTTCTTGAGTTTTGAACGAGGCGTGCCTGACACAAGGACTTGTATTCAAGAATGCAATACTGTAGATTGTTTCCAGAGAGTGGATTTTCCTTTGGTGCAGGTGAATATCTATATCTTGGGCATGCTGCAATGATACATCTCAAAGGGATTTCTAAATCTCAAGGGATTTTACCAGATGACCCCCAAATTGCTTTTCATCTTTTGTATTTTATGATTCTATGGTTGTTAAAATGCTGAGACTTTGATTCTTCTTGCTTGCAAGGGATTTTTTTTTTAAATAAAAGCATGCAACCTAACTACGAGACAGACATTGATAGTTTTGTGTTATTCAGATTTGGGTCTATATTGAGTGATGCAACTACCTTCCTAAATTTCATCCCTTCCCTTTGTTCCTCTTTTTTCTCATCATGTTGAATCCCTTCTATTCAGAATGAGATGAAAATAAACACAATTTTTTCTCTCCTGTATCTGCTTGGAAAGCACACTGGCAAAAATATGACCTGTTCCTTCACAAATGACCTGAACACAGACATCACAGTATGTTTGATGACCACTTAGCTGACTTTCTGCATTCTGGAGAACAAAGCCTGCCTTGATCTTTAGCCCTGGCTCATAAAAAGCTGAAGTAAGACCGCAAGAGTGGATTTTTTTTTTTGGTAGATTCTATAAGGATATTGCATAGGCCTCCCCCACAGCAGCTGGTCTTTTGCAATCTACTAGACTTGTGGGAAATACCCAATGTTTTAGGGACAAGTTCCTATCTTCCCTCTAGAAAGCTGTACTTGGTCCTATTGAAGTAGCTCTTGAACCAATAATAATACTATTGAGTAGCCCTATGACAAGACGGCAAATAAACTACAAATAAATAAATGCTTTACAGAGTAGCCTTTATTAAAACATTGATACTTCCCCTTGGGTAAAAGAGCTATGTGCAATTGGCTGTTCATCTGTAGCTGAGGTAGGACTCAGAAGGACTCCTTTGGGAAACCTTGAAGAATTGTCAGTGTTAAGATAGATTAGCCAATGGTCTTATTGCATAGAAAAGATGGTTCCATATCAACCCTCTCTGTAGATGGGCTTTTGACTGCTAGATCAGCAAGTGGAGACAAAGCAACAGTTCCTAGTGTAGTTAGAGCTACTGTACTGCATTTGCTCCTTCAAGGTATTCTTCTAAACTCAAAAATATTGACCATGGTGGCTATGACAGCAGTTGGGCACCTTTCAAGAACAGGATCACACAGAATACCAAGTCAAAAACTATGATTTACAAACAAGAATGGCTGAGTTCACAACTCTCTTAAGTCAATGCCAAACTGTGTTGAGTTTAGAACAATATGCAAATCAGTAACATGAACAGTGATAACATTAGAAGTCTGGTCTAGTGGTTAAGGCACCAAGCTAGAAACCAGGAGACTGTGGAGTTATTAGTTATGTTTGTTGCCTTGAGTTATTTAGAAAAAAAATAAAACATTAAGACTATCCCTTATTCATCTCTTAAGAGATATGCCTGTATAGTTTTTTTTATCTCAATGCTTTTTCATCTTTTAAGATTCAGGGTATAGAAAAAAATTAAATGTTGGTTTTTTTACTAGCAAGTCTGGGCTGGTAAATTTCCATAGCTTAGATCAACTACTAGATAATCAAAAGATGCATGTCCCAACTAAACCACAGTGTGGTGCTCCTGTAAATCCTTGTTTGAAGAAGGAACGTAGTAAACAATGTAATAAACTGAGCAGCCTAAAGTGGGATAGTTATGAGTTTGCTTTATTGGAAAATTCTGGAAGATTATATTTCTGTGTGTGCGCAGGGCTGGGGGAGGGGTTGCTTCCCTACTGCTTCCTCCTAGTTGCCTTTATAGTTTATTTAGGCTAGCATTAGGAGGTTTAGTGACACTCTATTGTTATACTGTTATATTACCATCTTTTTCACCTTGAATTCCTCAGATCCTGTCTTGGAACAGTACACATTTGTATGATGGGCTGGGAATGTGTAGAGGATAGCAATAGCACTTAAGACTTATCTACCACTTCACATGAGGAGATCAACCCTGACTGCTCTTTAGAATGCCAGATCCTGAAGATGAAACTCAAATACTTTGGCCACCTAATGAGAAGGAAGGTCTCACTGGAGAAGAGCCTAATGCTGGGAAAGATTGAGGGCAAAAGAAGAAGGGGACGACAGAGAATGCGGTGGCTGGATGGAGTCACTGAGCTTAAATGGACTCCAGAGCATGGTAGAGGACAGGAAGTTCTGGAGGAACATTGTCCATGGGGTTGCGATGGGTTGGACACGACTTTGCAACTAACAACAACAACAACAACAAACCATTTCATAGTGTTTTACAGCCCTCTCTAAGCGGTTTAGAGACCCCCCCCAATCTGGGTTCTCATTTTACCAACTTCAGAAGAATGGAAGGCTGAGTCAACCTTGAGCCGGTTAGCATTGAGCTGCTGGGAGTGAGCAGCGAGTTAGCCTGCAATAGGTTATGATAGATAGGGTCATCCATTTGTGCAACACAATGGATGGCCCTTACTGGTAATAGAACAAGAAGGAAATGAAACTGAGTCATCTTATCCAGATGACATCCCCCCCCCCAGATGTTGCTTTCCTCTTCCAGTTCATTTAGAAAATGCAGGAATATAATAACACTTAAGACTTATATACCACTTCATAGTGTTTTGGAGCATATTGCCCCCAATAATCTGTGTCCTCGTTTTACCATCTGGAGGCAATACAACTGGAAGGGACCTAGAATACAACTGTGTAGAAGTGTTTACTTACATGAATAATAGAGATAGATTGCAGAACATCTATTCCTCTTTATAATTGAAATGAAAGTACGTCAGTTAAATTCCTCCAGATATTGTTTACCACAACTTATATCACCTCTTGGCCCTGATAGTTGTTGAGCCAATAATTTCTGGCAGAATGGCAGAGAGCCGCCCCTCACGACAATTAAAATGACTGATAGCTCAAGTGATTGCTCAAGATCTCTTAAATGTTATCTAATGGGAGAAAATACCCTAGATCAAAAATAGAAGTTCTGTGCAAAAATAAGGCCCTCCTTATTTTTGTATTATGACTATTACTGTTTTAAACTTTTAGTACTGTTTATATTTCACTTTAATTATTTATCTTGTGTATTTTATGGATTGTAACCTGCCCTGAGAATGTTAAGATAGTGTGCCTTATTAATATTTTAGTTATGTTTTGAAATAAAGTGCTCTGTCTCTCGCCCTTTTTCCCCCCTCCCTACCCTCTGGGTGATACTTCCAACCTTAATAAATGAGAGATTATACTATAAACTGAAAAACAATTACCAGAGATCTTTTTAGTTGCTGTTGATTGATTAAGACTGCAGGCGAGTTAAGCACAAATAAGTCTGAAAATTATGACTAAATTTAAAAAGTTTTTTTAAACTTTAAGGATTTATTCACCAAGTACACAGACATGCAAATATTAATTTATACAACACCATCTTCTCCCTTGTTTGAGCAAATTAAACTGATCTATAACATTAAAATTACGCCTGTTTCTCCATCAAAAATCACGATCAGTTTTTGCAAATCAGATCTTAGACTAAGGCTACCCTATCCCCAGGGTAATAATGTCTCTGTATCACCGTTATCTTTCTGAGCTACTACTTTCAGAAATACAATTAAACAAATGTTTTATGGAATGTTCTCTTTCAGGGATTGCCCTAATCATCCCTTGCCATGCCCCACTCCCTCTTCCTTTCAGGAAGGGAGTCAAACCTTCCTCTTCAGTTAGATCTTGTGAGTTGGTTTAATAATGACTTCAGCAGCTTTTTTGGGGTTTAACTGTTTTACAGATAGGTGATTATAAATGTTGGCTGCCTTTCTATTATCGTCACTGCCATTGAGTTCATCCATTTTGCTAGGGTCATTTCTAGAGCAACAAAGATAACTAGAGGACTGGAGGCTAAAACATCTGAATAGTTGCACGAATTGCATATCACTAGTTTAATGAAAAGAAGGAATAGGGGGCAACATGGTAGCAGTCTTCCAATATCTAAGGAGCTCCCATAAAGAGCGGGGGGGGGGGGGTTCAACCTATTCTCCAAAGCACCTGAAGGCAGGACAAGAAGCAATGGATGGAAACAAATCAAGGAGAGAACCAACCCAGAACTAAGGAGAAATTTCTTGAGTGAAAAAAAATCACCAGTGGAAGAGCTTACCTCCAGAAGTTGTGGGTGCTCTATTACTTGAGGATTTTAAGAAGAGATTAAACAGTTGTTTGTCCGACCTGGTATAGAGTCTCCTGCTTGAGCAGGGGGTTGGGCTAGAAGACCTCTAAGGTCCCTTCCAACTCTGTTATTCCACCTTTTTCAAGGAAATTGGGTCTTCACATAATGTGTGTGAAGTAGGATAATTTGAGTCTGCTCGCTTTAAAAATACAGATTGCAGCAAACAATTCCCTTCCAAAGTGAACTCAACAATCTTATGTACTACAAGGAGTCTGGTAGTCATTTTTACTTTGGAAAGGGAGTTTTATCTGAAGAAAAGGAAGATGCCTTCTTTGGTCCTTTCTATGCAGCAATTCTAGGAGTAACAGGAAATAAAAAATATTTTAAAGGTACGGTAAAGTGACTTCTCCAAACTAAGATTGGGCAATCACCCCTCTCATTGCTGATTCCTGATAAAATAATGGTGGATATAGCAAAAAGAGAATTATGTAAGCTTATTTGCCAGAGCTGTGAATTCTTCCCGAGTCTTTTCTGTTACCAGCAAAAAGATTAAGCCTGTCAATGAATCATCCATTCCTTGTAACCTCAAATTCAAAAAAAGTCTGAAAAAATGTTCAAGGTTATCAACCTTTTGTTCAACCAGCAGGTAAACATTAACCGAACCCAATCACCTGTCCCAACCTCCCCATTTTTTTTTGTTTTTATTTTGACCACCTCTTAGTCCCTCCTTTTTTTCAGGTGGGCCTTAGGGGGCCTATCTGGAATAGAAATAATTTTCTCTCAGGAAACTGCAGAGAAAGGCAGTGAGCCTTCAGTTCCCCCACCCCATTTGCCAATGTTTTGTTTATCTCAAGAGACAAATCTGGAATGGTCTTCCTGGATCCGTCAACCAGCTTGGAAAATCCATCTGGCTTCACTTGATCAGCTGGATCCAGAATAAAACAAAGGCCCAATATACTGATGGTTTCCTCCAAGAAGCCAAGTAGTTTCATTGAGCAGGCCAGACCAATAAGGACTGGCAATCAGCTCTTACTAACTTCCCCTTCAATTGTTTGTTGGAAGATCTGTCTAACACAAGGTGGGCAATTACCTTGTGTTTACCACCTGTGGACTTCAACTCCCAGAATTCCTGAGCAAACCATGGCTGGCTGGCTCAGGAATTCTGGGAATTGAAGTTCACAGATCGTAAAGGAGATATAGTTCTAACATTAGCCTTTGAAGTCAGGAACTGTATACCGTACACTGAGGTTGGGAACTGTATACTGAGTCTGACACAACTCAATGCTGCAAAACAAAGTTGATCCTTTCCTCTTCTCCCTGCCTCTCTCCCTCTTCAATCCAGAAACTATGTTCTCTATTCCCAACCAAAGCAGTGCTGGTGAAAAAGATGCTCAGTTTTAATAAATGTGTTTGTAGGGAAGGCAATAGAAATGTCTGTACTCTGCTGTTGCAAGAAGTTTTTAAAATGCTGGCTTTATTTGTAATGCCAGTTTCACTGTCTACCTTCTCTATCTATAGCTGGACGTATAATGTGAGTCTTATTTAAAAAAAGGTTAACAAAATTTAAATATCCCCTACTTCCCGTGCCACTCTAAACACCAACTTCACTTGCTTTCATTGAATTGAGTGTGCTAGCCTTTGCCTTCGGTATCTCTCATTTAATTGCATATTGAGCTAAATTTCCAAAATTGTTAACAGTTAGCCTCAAATACTCTTGATGTTAAATTGGGCATAGATTGTCAACTGCTTATTATTTGGTTGCTCTGCCTACATAGGTTTCAAATAGTATTTAAAGCCAGTTTGATGTACTGATAGTGCTGGCCTAGAAATGAGGAGATAAGGAGTTCCAGTCCAGCCTCAGGCATGAAAACAGTTGGATGATTTTGGAACAGGCATTCACTCTCAGCCCATCTCACCTCACAGAGTTGTTGCTATGGGCAAACTAGAAGGAGGAAGGATTATTTAGCATATTTGCTGCTTTGAGTTACTTACAAAGGGATAAAGGTGAGATAAAAATTTCTAACAAAAATAAAATAGTGATTTATTAAGTATAAACCTGGACTTATTCACACCTTAGCACCTGAAGCTTAATCTTTAGCTTAAGGTCCTGACAGAACTAGCTCTTCGGGAGGCCCCAGTCTGTAAGCACTGGGGGGTGGGGGTGGGATTGAAGTGTAGATCAAGCTTGAGCATTTTAATAAAAATGTATTTCCTTTTTTTTAAAAAATTTGATTTATATGCCGCCCTTTTCCGGAGACTCAGGGCGGCTTACAATGCGTTAAGCAATAGCCTTCATACTTTTGTATATTTATACAAAGTCAGCTTATTGCCCCCACAAACTGGGCCCTCATTTTATCTACCTTAGAAAGGATGGAAGGCTGAGTCAACCTTGAGCCTGGTGGGATTTGAACTTGCAGTAATTGCAGGCAGCTGATGTTAATCAGACCATCCCAACGATGCCCTTGATGTGATGTCTCGCTGCCTGGAGGCTGTGCGGGTCTGGATGGGGGGGAACAGGCTCAGACTCAACCCCTCCAAGACTGAATGGCTGTGGCTTCCGGCGCCCCAATATAGTCAGCTGGTGCCATCGCTGACTATTGGGGGTGACTCTTTGCCCCCCACAGAGAGGGCTCGCAATCTGGGTATCCTCCTGGATGCACAGCTGTCTTTAGAAGAGCATATGATGGCCGTGGCCAGGGGGGCCTTTTATCAGGTTCGCCTGATTCACCAGTTGCAGCCCTTTCTGGACTGGTCACTCACGCCCTTGTCACCTCCCGGCTGGACTATTGTAATGCTCTCTATATGGGGCTCCCCTTGAAGAGCACTCGGAGGCTCCAACTGGTCCAGAATGCGGCCACGCGGGTGGTTATGGGTGCAACTCATTGTGCCCACGTGACACCCCTCCTGCGTAAGCTGCACTGGCTCCCTGTGGTCTTCTGGGTGTGACTCAAGGTGTTGGTTATCACCTTTAAAGCGCTCCATGGCATAGGACCCGGGTACCTTCGAGACCAACTTCTGCCACCAATAGCCTCCCTCTGGCCAGTTCACTCCCACAGAGTCTCCTCAGGGTGCCATTGGCCAAGTTATGTCAGCTGGCGACACCCAGGGGGAGGGCCTTCTCTGTGGGAGCCCCAGCCCTGTGGAATGAACTGCCCCCCGAAATGCGTAAGATCTCCAACCTCCAGGTATTTCGCTGTGCCCTCAAGACCCTGTTGTTCTGCCAGGCCAGGCTATCAACGTAACATTTTAAACTGGGTGTTTTAAACTTGGGGTTTTAAATTTAGCCAAATTATTTAATTGATTTTAAATTATTTTAAATTGATGCCTGTCTTGTGCTTTTAATAGGCTGTACACCGCCCCGAGTCCTTCAGGAGAAGGGCGGTATAGAAATAAAATAATAATAATAACAATTATTATTATTATTATTAACAGTTAATAATACTGCTTTAGTCTGCTGAGCCACCAGAGCATCAAGGTACCTATTGTCCAGTTCGTTTGAGATTCTCCAGAGCCAATCAAAAGCTTAAAGCAAGGCACGCAATGTTCTGAATTATTTACTGAACTGTTGGCCATGTGTTTCTTTGTTTTAAATTTATTTAAGTTTCTGCAGTTAAATTTATAGTTTTGAGATGGAACATTGCTTTCACTCTGTATCATTTCTCTATAAATGCCTTCTACGTAACTAGAAGAAAAGGGCAATACTTTGCAATATGGAACCCAGAGAAACTTGTTTTCAGTATATAAGCATACTAGTGTAAAATAACTATATTGTAAACATACATACATGGGTGTGGGTGTGTGGTATGGCCCTTTTATGACCTGGAGTTGAAATCCAGATGTCATTAAGGGGTCATAGTTCTATAAACCATAAGCCATGTACGGATATTTCCCTGCATATATACAGAATTAAAAGGCTGTTTGCCTGCTTATAATTCTAGTGCAGATCTTCCTAGTAAATTATTAAATTTGTGCTTACATCCACCAATATTCACTATTCCTTAAATAGGAAAATGACTGTAATTCATATCTATTTCATATATCCTTAATTTTTCTAATATCTTTAAAAAAAGTATTGAACTTAGCAAAAAAACATTTAACTATTATCAGTTAAGATTACAAAATAGGTTTGCAGTGAAATGTTCATCCTCTTTCCATTGCTGTTATGCAATACCTGCAGTGTATAGGGGGATGGTGCTGTTGTTGTCTACAGCAGGTTTCAACAAGTTGGCATTCCTCAAAAATTGCAGACATTCTTTTATGGTCTATCCTGTCAGAGAGATCTCATAGGGCACTTTACAGATGTCTAAGCTGCAGACAAAAAGACAGTGTGGAACCAGTGGTGGGATTCACTGGTTGTAACAACCAATTCGCTTCGTGCGGCTTCCGGAGGCGGGAAATGGGCTTGTTTCCAGACTTCCGGTAGGCTCATTTTTTGCCCTCCCCGGGCTCTGGAGGCTTGTCTTGAGCCTCCAGAAGGGAGAAAATGGCCTCCCCCGGGCACCGGAGGTCCTCTGGAGGCCAGAAACAGGCCTGTTTCCGGACTTAAGGTAGGCCCGTTTTTTACCCTCCCAGAGTCTTCGCGTGTGCCCTGCACTTACCTGGCATCCAAAACAGGCTGCTTGGAGACTCCTGGGAGGGGCGGGGCCAGCCAGTCCTTGGAACAACCGGTTCGGTGAACCAGATTTAAATTAACATCTGGTTCGCCCAAACTGGTGCGAACTGGCTGAATCCCACCCGTGAGGAACTGATCTTCTTCATTGTTTTAACATTTCTCTACTATTGATTCTTCATTTCTTCCCCTTAGTTTCTTTGTATTAGTCTATCAAGTGCGAATTTACAAGATAAATTTAGAGGGAGAATTCATGATTCCTCAACAAAATTGGTATGTGGACCCTGAATGCTGGTAGCATTTCTATGGTCCTACAATAAAGTACTGAATTCTTTTCTATGACAGAATATCTCACTATTCCAAGGTAGGAGATTTAATACATCTGGTGTTTTTATATAGCCTCAAGGCAACTCCTCTCTAAAATGTTTATGGAGAAATAACAAAAAGAGATGCACTTATTCCAATTACCTGTATACAAAAGAATATGGATCTGTGGCTGGTTCAAAAACAGATTAAACTGAAATAGATTTTGTAATTTAGCCTGTGCTTCTTCTGTTAATGTTAGCCACAGGATTTTTAATGGGAAATGGCAGCTGACCATTACTATTTAATTTATCACTGAACTTTGGGAAACTTAATAAAAATGATTGTGAAGCAAAACATCATGTGGCTATGACAGGCTTATGTCCTGCTACAGCCATTGTTGAGCAAGCCATCATGTGACTTGAAATTTTACTGTCTATTTCTCCAGGGAGTCTTTTTGTTGAAAGCTGATTCTGAAGCGCAGAAATGGCAATTATGTCACACAGGATGCTGCAACAGCCGAAAATGCCTGCCAGTTGTGAAGTGCCAGAATATCAATTGCACGAGTATGGAGATGCTGTGGCAGTCACATATATGAGCACTAGTCATAAAGTTACTTTTTGGGGACTGTTGTAACTTCAAACAGCTGCTAAACGGGGCGTTTTATTTATCAAATTTAGCTACCACTCATCTCCCTCTCAGAGATCCACATAGTGGATAGTGAGGATCTCAGCAGAGGATATAATGAATGAGCTTCATGCTGCCATAAAGTAATATACAAGTATCCTTGACTTACAACCATTTGTTTAGTGACTGTTCAAAGTTACACCACCACTGAAAAAAGTGACTTATGATTATTGCAGCATCCTCGCGGACACATGTTCAAAATTTGGACATTTGGAAACTATCATTTATTTATGTGGGATGCAGTGTCCCGGGATTATGTGGTCACCTTTTGTGACGTTCTGACAAGCAAAGTCAACAGGGAAGCCAGATTCACTTAACAGCAATGTGTTACTATTTTAAGAACTGCAGTGATTCACTTAACAACTGTGTCAAGAAAAGTCATAAATGGGGCAAAACTCATTTAACAACTGTCTTGTGTAGCAATAGAAATTTTAGATTTAATTGTGATCATAAGTCAACAACTACCTGCAGTTAGTCTCTGTTGTTTGGGGTTGTTTTGGCAACATTTATCTTACATAGGTTAAGGTTTTATAGTTTAAGGGAATAAAAATCACACCAAATCTCTTTTTTTTTAAAGCCAGGAAGAAGTCTATTCACTTATCAAAATCACATCCATTAATGTCTGCAAAAAACACCATCTGGTTTTAAGTGGAATTACAAGGAAGATAAATAAAAAACCTCACATACAGGTATGGCATGGATACAGCAGATTGCTTCTCTGTAAGAGAGGAATAACTAGGGAAGAGTTTACTACCTCTTAACACTAAGGCTAGTCCCAATGGTATTTTTTTCCCAAAGGGCAACTGAGTCTTTCTTGGTTTTTGGAAAAAGCACCTTTGGCCCAACCATTACTGGGATGATTAAGAATCTCCATAGATACTAAAGCTTGTGGTTAAAACTCTTTTTCAGAGATATTCTTGATTTGCTAAACCAATCAAGATGGAACATCCTGATTATTATCTAAGCCAGGGGTGTCAAACTCAAGGCTGGATCCGGCCCGTGCGGTGCTTAGATCTGGCCTGCAGAGCCGCCCTGGAAACAGCAATGACTGGCCCACAGGGCCTCTGCCAGCAAAAATGGTGCTTGCGAGGGTCGTGCACGGCCTTCCTGAGTTGTTTTTGCGAACAGAGGGTTGCAGGATGCCATCGCCACTGAAAACGGAGCTCAAGAGCCTGTTTTCGCTGGCAGAGTACTTGGGCCACAAGTGCCCCCCTGACATGAATGTCATGCTGGCCACACCCCCTGCCTCCCCCCAAGTCAAACACAACCCTGAATGAAATTGAGTTTGACACCCCTGATCTAAGCCATTTCCTTACTTTCTACCAAAAACTGTCCCATTAACTGCCCACTTTAGAGTAATAGTGTAGTTGCAAAGAAGACTCAAGGCCTCTTTTCAATTCCCAATCCTGACTTATTTATGCTTCTTTGGGCTGAGGTATAAACATGTGGTAGAGTCAACTGTGGTGCTGACTCTTTCATTTTCTTGTTCTCCTCCCCAATCCTCCAATGATACCACACAAAGAACAACTTGACTATGCAAATAATGGCAAAGAACCACAGCAATAGGAAAGGCTCTGACCCAGAGATAGAAATGGAATCCGTAGCTTTCCAGATTCCAACTCTCACCTATTGAAAAACTTCAGGACTCCCTAGAGCTGGAGTACAAAAAATATGTACAAGACGATAGCAGATGGAAGCACTTGGTGGATTGTCTGGATTTAGAAACTAAGCAAAGTTAGGGCCAATTAGTAGTTGAACAGAAAACAAGAAAACTACGGCACTCTCAGAGTTGATTTCCATTAGAGGAGACTTGACTTTGTTTTATGGATGCTCCCTTCTAGGAGCTACTTCCAAAATGCTATTTCAAAATAATGGTGGCAAAGGTTTTAAAAAAGGCTTGGATTGCACAGCTTGAAAGGCAGCGGTTAGACTGGGGTTGCTTTAAAGCAGATAAAAGGGAAGTACAGATGTTGAATCCTTCCTCTGCCCCCCCATTTTTACTCCTGAAACAGCTTCAACACTGCCAGTTCCAGGCCCATTTCTAGTTTTACCTCCATTAGGAGAAACAAGAATAAGGAGAGGGGGCAAATGAGACAGATGTAGAAAAGAATTGATTTGATGCCTATTTCGAGTTGCTGTTCCCTAGTTTCTACTCTTCCAATCCTTTAATAGCCTTTGTGTTTTAAACAGGATTGGTATTTGTATGTGGCTGAAAAAGGGCAAGAAAGAAGAGAGCAAGTGAACAAAGCTTTCTTACAATTTTTTTGGACTGCACACAAGGGAGTCACTTCCTGTGTCTGCTTAGGACATTAGGCCTCCCCCTACCAACTCCTCCCTTTCTGTCAGAACTGACTGATCAACTTTTTCCATTCTTGTTTCGTGTTCCACAAACCGCAGGAGAGGCCCCATAGCCAGCCAGTTTCCCTACCTCTTGCCTCAAAGAAGTCATCAGGAGGGGAGGATTTCTCACCCCTCCCTCAAGTCTGCAGCATGAACTTGACATATCTTGAGTCACAGGCTGTGTTGCCTTTTGTACCTGACCACAATGACTGCCAAAGTTAACCAGGAAGCAAGTGTTCTGAACTTGAATATTGCCAAAAAGAGATTTCTTCCTTGGAAGATTGCATAGCAACTGAAAAACAAATACTATAAAACAAAAACAATAAAACCTGGGAGGAAAATCTTCTTGGGATCTTTTTTTGGTATATCACTGATTTTGAAGTCCCCAGCGGCCTTGTGATGCTCTCTAAAGTTTTGAGGAGCAACTGAGGTGGATCAGAGCCTTATGGGGTTCACATAGCGTGCTAAGCCAAGCTCTCATTTGACAGGTAAGCTACAAATAGTTTTGTTCACAGAGCATGCTAAGTTCAAATCACTCCCGCTTGCATCATTTA
Source organism: Ptyas mucosa (assembly GCA_012654045.1). Taxonomy (NCBI): domain Eukaryota; kingdom Metazoa; phylum Chordata; class Lepidosauria; order Squamata; family Colubridae; genus Ptyas; species Ptyas mucosa. The sequence goes on along the minus strand of WNWU01000045.1, from coordinate 4,220,843 downwards.
GCACATTATTTGAAACTCCTCCTCATGAGGAAGGGGCAGTCTTGTAAACCAGCAAGTACTGAGTGGGCTTCCAGAATGGAGTCCAACTGCTGAGCTGGACTCCTGCCAGACCCAAGAGTGATGCAAACATCTCTTAAAGTGGGGAGCCCAAATTAGTGAGAGTTAAGATGACACCTTTAAGGAAATCACTACAATAGTTGATTCAACAGCTGGCAATTGCTGTTGAACAAGCTTAGGAAACTCAAGTTTTATTGAGAACAACAGTGAGATATAAGATGTTGCAACCATGGAAAATGAGGAACGAGTGAGCAAACTTGGCATTTTTATACTCAGCATGCTTGTTAAACTAACTGGGTAGTAGGCCATTGCTAAAATGCTGACATAAAGTGAGTGAAAATTACATTTGCTTTCAACGACATATTTAGTTTTTTGGGGGAGTATACAATTTTGTACAATGTATTATTGTGAAATTGTTGAGATTATAATATTTTTCTCATTAATTTATATTGAAAGAAGCAAACAACCTTACCTATACAGGTAATGGGAGAAAGGAATATTTCTGTAGTATCAGCAAGTTGCAGTATTGTTTCAGTTGGTGCAAAATAGTGTTATATCTATACCTCTCTATTCGTTTTGAGGCTTGGACTGAAATCTAGACCCAAGTCTAATTCACTTCAAAGATCAAGGAGGTCTCAAGAAAATGGTGAATTGTTGAGGCAGCAACACTGCTTGTAACAGCATATATGCTTTCTCCTAGTCTTTTAATAGTATTGATGTTTTTTTAAATTATGGAATATTTTTAATAGTTTATGTTACAGCTTTTTAAAATTGTATGCTGCCCAGATTCACATTTGTGAGATGGTAGCTATATATATTTGATGGATAAAATAAACTCAATGGAAGTTACTTCAGTTTTAACTAAATCTGTTTTGGTGCTTTTATGACAAATTCACTCATCTGGCTTAAAACTTTTATTTCAAAATGCAAACTTCAGAATTTAAATTCAATCAAGAGAACATCTATAGTACTTTCCACTAGGAAAATCTGTTTTTGTGTCTCTATACAAGAGTTGCATGCCTTTCTTTTAAGACTTGAAAAAAAAACACTCTAAGAAATAAAGTTTTTAAACATATGGCTAGGATCTCACATGATCCCATCAAAGCCATGGCAAACTATCAGTCCAGGATTATTCCTCCCATTAATCCTCCTATAAATGTAAACTAGCTTACTTATCAAGCTATCAGCATTTTAAATGCTGCCTAAGATTTTTAAAGAAGACCTTTGTTACCTTTATTTTTTAAAATCTTAATAGAATTACATTAACATTCAGCCTGCTCCTGAGAGTAATCAAGATGTTTTACTACTATTTTAACTATTTTTTTTAATCCCTTCTACAATTTATTTATTCGGGAGGATGCTGGCCTGCATATAGGACATGCCCTGGTGATCTGGGCTGCAAACTCCAGATAATCACTAGGAGACAGCAAAGTTTTAAAGATTTTTTTAAAATTTCTCTTGCATTCTCATCTAATTTTTGCAGCTGGAGTTGAGGAAGAATTATATTTCCTTTTCTCAGAGAGATAAGAGGGAAAATAATCCTTACTTTTATCTGGACAACAGTGCACTTAATTAAATAACTTAGACAAAGGAGTAAAAAGCCCCAAGGTCATTTAAGAGAGTAAGATTATCACTCCTGTAGAGTACAAGTTTTACATAACAGAAGGTCCCACCTGAATCTTACTATCTCAAGATAAGATACCAAAAACTTCTGCAATTTGAAAAGCTGTTGTGCACTCTTTTTCTTCTCTCCCCCCAGGCTTTCACAACATTTCAACTAAATCTAATTCTGAATGGCTCAAAATTGTACTAGAAATATTCTTCTAGTAGTTTCTCATCCAGTTTGGCCCTCAACGTTTGGGGGGAATCATGCAAACTCAGCTAGGCTGCTACAATAACAACACAGGGGTATATAAGTGAACTAACTGGGATAGTCTGGTAATAGTTGGATTCAGAAATACATTAAAACAAATCTGAACAAATTGTTTTATGACCTAGGACTGTATGTTAAGTTATGGATAGTTTAACTATTATTTACTGAATAAAGCACAATTAGTTGTGATTATGAACTAAATTGGCCTAGGTCATAAAACCTGAAGCTATAAACCATAGCAATCATGATAGTACAAATCTACCAACTGTGATTTAAGAAACCATATACCAGTTAAGCAAATAAGCACATTTTTTTTACTTATTCAAATAAAACATCTGGCTAAGTAGTCGAATGATGGCAGTCAACAATCTCATTTAAGTACTTTTTAGATTTTATTTCATACTTCTGCAACTTCTCCTACTAAAAATTCTACTCTTGTAGAATTTAAGAGCACAGTTGACCCATAGTAAAAAGGAAAGTTTAAGGATCCGGTATTTCATTGGCTTTGAAATGAAATACAATTTGTACTTAGCATATGTGTCATAAAGCAATTTGCAAGTGAATGTGTCTTGAAGCCCACATTGGGATTCTTCAATTAACCTGCAGTTACAAGAATTAAAAGAAAAAGAGTTTTTTGAATGGTGGGAAAAGGATTCCTATTGTAGCAACTGTAATGCATGGAAAACAGCAATATTTTGCAAATGTTTGGTATGTTTAGTTATTATTGTTTTCAAAGTCCACAGAAATCCACTAAGAAATAGTGGGTTTAGCTGGGCTTTGCAGTTAATATTCAGCAGGATTGTGGTCTTAAATAAGGCTGGGTTTTGCATTCTGCTGTTATTTTAGATTTAATATGTTGCCCAGCCCTTTTGAGTTATAGACTATGCTTTATGCATTGCGATGTATAAACTCAGCCAATTGGTTTATGAATAAATCCTTTTAAACTATGGGTTACTACATGTGAAATCAAAATTAGAGTCAGAGTGTACAGGTGCTTAAAATGAGATTGACACTTAAAATTTTTTTTCTACATTCACATTGTGGTCTGTCTTATATTGTTTTAAAAATAAAAAATAATTAAAACCTGCTCAGTACAAATGTTTACAACTGCTGTAACAGCTAAACTTAACTTTGAGCTTCATTTTACCCACCGGTATCAAACTCGATTGCATCATGTCTCAACTTTTTTGCCTTTGCGGAGGCAGGGTGGCATGGCCTGCACGTGAAGCATCCAAGCCACAGGCTGCCAGTTTGACACACCTGATGCTTCAGGTAAGATTTCTAAATTAGTGGAATGTTCCATATGTGGATTAAGGAAAACGATCCACTATGCATCGATATACTTCTGTAATTTGGTTTAAAAAGCATCAAGAGCAAGCTCTGCATTTTCCCAGTTTATTGTAATATAGATTAAAATTTTATGTGGAGATGGATAATAGTTACAATTCATACTTCTGCCACCAAAAATGTATTTTAAATATTTATTTGCAAAGGGAGGAAAGGAGAAATAAAAGAAATAGTAATACATCAAAAGAAATTTGATTTATAAAAGGTATTGCATTTTTGCAAAATTTAGCCAGGGAGGGTAGCACACCTGTACAACGCGGAACTCAAGTGTTATTTGCTCATGAGGGATAATAGGAAGGCTTTGCACATGTAATGCACAATTCCCTTTTCAGTTTCTCTGTGATTTGTCTGGCATGTCATTCTTTGAGTAAGATAGCTACTTAAACAATTACTGGTAGATCTGAACGCACATGAGCTTACAAGATGTCTATACAGTATTTCAGTGTCCTTGATTTAATAGACACAGACTTATCATGGATGGGGCAGTACAGAACTTTTTCTAAGCCCACAAGGAACAAGAGAGCGATACACCCTGAATTCTATCAGAATGTTCCAGGGCCTAGGAGGTTCAGCCAACCCTCCACTCTGTGGCTATTTTGTCACTCCAGCAGTTACTTGAGAAGGACCTCCATACTGTTTCCATACTCCATCCAGAGGATTCCATTTTCAGTTCAGCATCTCACAACCCTCTCCTCTCCACCAATGCTTCTTTCGACAGAAAGGTTGAACACATCCGAGTAGATCTGAGGAATCTGAATAAACCTCTCTGCAAATTTCTAACGGAGGAGTGACCATTAAGGAACCAGTGGTTGATTTAACCACCACAGATTCGGTTTTGGACTTTAAATGGGTTTGGATCTTTGTCACGCAATCGCAGGTCCGTTTCTGAAAACATTCGCATTGATTGCAGAATGGAAATGGCATTGATGTTCCTAAGTCCTCTTGCTTTCGAAAAGAATTCACGGTCTGACCGGTTCGTTATATCAGATCCTTTAACTAGCCTGCAGGTTTGGTTGTTTGCTCTTTCGGTTACTTTGCTCCTGTGCTAATGCGGCAGAGGGCCTAAGGAGTCGTCGTATCTATACTAGCTCAACCAGTCTTTCCGAACAAGGAACGCCATGAGCCGGAGAGCAGCTGCAGGTGAGCGCGCCCCATTCCGCGCGCGTTCGCGATTACTACAGCTCCTGAAATCGACAGGGGAGTAAAGTGTCCGGCTTCTCTGCGGTGCAACTTTCTCTTGCACATCTATGGAGATTCTCAATCATCCAAGGTCAGGGTTGTCCCAAAGCTGCTTTTCCAAAAGGCAAAAGTTTTTCAAGGAAATCCCTTCCCCCCCCCCTTCAAAAGAAATTCCAATTGCCTTTTGGAAAAGCAGCTTTGGGATTTTCTCTTGCACGTGCTTTTTCCCCCCGAGTTGTTGCTCATTTCCACATTCCTTGGGAGCGCGATCATTTTTATTCCCCCGTGGTGTTACAGCCGTCCGCACCGTCATCCTTATTGCTTTGCCCGACGGCACGCGTGACTCACTAGGTTACCCCCCTCCAGTTCTGCAATGCCGCCTAACTGGTTACAAGTATTGCAGAGTGTTGAAGGAAAAGCGACTATTTTTCTCCTCTCCCCCGTTCTTCCCCACCGCCACGAAAACCAGAGCGAGTCTCGGCTTTCGCTCCGCAGAGAACCGTCTCCTTTCCTTAAAAAGGAAACTTTTGATTTCTTCTCCGCTGCCGCTAGATCGATAAAGAAGGCGGGCCGCACTTACTGGGGTGGGGATATCCGTCGACGTGTATAACACACACTTGGAGGCACGCGGGTTTTTTGCCCGCTCCCATCAGTTTGCCTTCGGATACTCTGGCGGAGGGAGGGAGGGAGGAAGGAAGGAGGAGGAAAACGGGGCGGGGGTCGTCTTGGAGGCGGAGCTGAAGAGGCGGGGGGCGGTGACCGTCTGTAAGCCCCTTTGTTCGGGCGGGCGGGAGAAGAGGAATTGCACAAGGGCGCGCGTCTTTGTGAGGTTCGCCGGGCGGATATCCAGTAAGTGGGATTCCAGGTTGCCGGGGGTGGGGGGCAACCCTGTCGGGATGGATTGGGTTGAGGGTAGGGGGGTGTCCTTTCTTCCCGAGCCACGCGGCTCCTCTGCAAGGAGCCTAGTCCCGATACTCGCCTAGTGAGGCTCTTGATGCCAATACGGGATTCCCGGGGAGGGAAATAGAAGGGAGGGGGTCGCGTTTAGGGTTTCTTAGGAGTTGGAGCAACCCCCCCCCCCTCCATCCCCAGGATCGGATTCCTGGCCTTTCCCTCCTTTTCGGTTTCTGGGTGGTTGCCCTTTCAGGAAAGGATTCTCCCGTTATGCATGGAAGGCTTTGGTTCCTTTGTGCGATACAGTAATGCTGTTCTTCGAAAATGCATTGTTTCGGAGCCGTGACCGTAGTGCCGTTCCTCTGCCCGGATCCTGATTTTTGGACTGCCGATTAAGCGACCCCCCCCCCACACCCCTTATTTTGTTCAGGATCCTGGTACCCTCCTCCCCTTGCCTCTAATTTCCTAAAAAGCATTAAGCTGGGCTTATTTTTAATCAATCCCGAGTTTCCACTGGGAACAAAATCACTTTGGAGTGAGATTTTTTTTTTAAAGGCTTAATGAGAGAAGGGGGCAGGATGATATACCTGGACCTTCGGAGCAGGTTAAGTGTCTCATGTATTGTGAAGTATTTATTTACCCCATTTTGATAGGAAGTGCCCCGTGGGCAGTCAATACTTTAAATTATGTATAGTAATTAAAGATGAAAAGAATTGGGTATAATGACCAACTCTTTAGATGATATCCATGTGGGATTTGGTACCTCTGATGGAAGTATATTGGCTAAGAAAGTCCACTTCTCACTTACTTGGCAAGCTGTGGCTGTTCTTTTGGGCAGCAGTCTAAGCCAGCTGGTTCTCTGATGTTGTTTCTTGGCTCCAGGCACATGGCGGATATTGACCATTTTTCATCCTGGGCAGCTTCCCCCCACCCCCCACCCCTTCCTCTTGAACTTTAATACTACAGTATTATTATTTAGATTTCTTGTGTTCTGACGAAAGGTGCCCTTCAATCCTGGCTAAGAACTGTAAATACTGGAGAAGGTTCATGGAGATCACCTGATTCTGGAAAGTTGCACAAATTAGTATTTCTAGAGGCGCAAAACTGACTGTGTAATTGGTATTTGCCAATGCTATTATCTGATCAAGTAAACAAGGTTTATCAGAATTATCTAAATTACTTTTGTCCAGGTAGCAAAACTGTGGTCTGGTGGATAAAGAAATTTCCTGGGGATCTTGTTGATGTTGCATCATTTTTTTTTAACCCAACACTGTTGCTTCCTGAAAGATGAAGGGGAGAGGAGACAAATTTTTCCACTCTCGTGATATGGAGTTGTAAATTGTTAAAGCAGCTACAAGAAAAATTCTTTATCTTCCACATTCCTGACCTTTTATTTAGGGCCATCGTTATATCATTTCCTTATATGCCTGAAAGATTGAGACTAGCAGGGAATGTGACAATAATTTTTTGTGGACTTAAAAGATTTATTTGAATGGGTAGAGTTATGAACTTATTCCAGATTGTAAACTGCAATCATTGCTGTGCCCTCGTAATTGTAGACAGTAAATGAAGCCTTGCGTTCATTGTAAGGTAGAAAACTTATAGGTTGGCTCTGGACTCCATTCACTTTGTATGATAGGGGGTCTTTTTAAAAAGACTCTCCTTGGATCTTCAGATCCTGCATACTATTCATTCTTCTTAGCCACAAGGAGCACGAACTAATTGCAAAACTGCCTAAGCCCAGAGTTCACTTGGAAGCTAAGTAGCTCCTGAGTGCTTTCATTGTATGTTTAAAGAAAATAATGCTGGCTCCATACAAAGTGCATTTGTTAAACTTGAAGTAATTGAGTTTTGAATGCTCTGAAACAGCTATTCACAGTGAGGGTACCTTCTCATATTACATTATTTTCTTTTTTGGACATAGTTGAGCACAAAATATTCCTTGCATAGAAATGTTTTAAGTGGAGTTATGCTGTAGCATGGGGGTGGATCACCTTTAATTTGTTTTATTTATTACAAGTTTTACCAGCCAGAGATGGGAATGAGGTATTTAATCAGATTTTACAATCTTGTGTCTTGGAAATAAAACAAAGCTCGCAGCCATTCATACACACAAAATTCACTGTTTGCTGCCTGCAAACTTTCTCCATTTCAGATGTGTCACTTAAGGAAAGAGGGTGCTTGCTGGTAAAGTTATTTTTGCTGGTGTTTAGCAATAGATTCAAATCAATCTTCTGCTATCTCTGGAATTAAACATTAAATGTTAAATAGGAAAATAGTAAATGCCTACTAGCATGCTTTTGAGTGTTTGGTAGCTGCACACACCTTGATAACCAGAGTATTTTCAATGTCTTTATTATCAGTAAATGCTATATAAAGGATGAGTTATGAAGTGAGGGAGGATATCCTTTCTCTTTAAAGGAGATACTTAAAATTTGGGTGTAAGATAATACTGCTCACCTGCCTCAGTTAGTCCTTCTCAGCTTTACTCTCTCCTCACCTGACTCAGACTCTCTGTTCTCTGTCCCACGCATTTGAATTACCTTGTGTTTGCTTTAATTTATTTTCATTCCGCTATACTTGTTTTCTGGCAGGCATCCAAATTTCTGTTTCTTTTGCTCTTTAGTGCTGATTAGGTAAATAAATGATAATATTCCTGTTGTATTAGTCAACTGGATATTAATTATATAGTAATGGTGATAAACTCATTGATTCAGGGTAGAACATTCATCCACTTTCCTTGGAAATAGGAAAGACTGATGTTTCATGTCTTACTCATCATGTGTTATTCATTTATTATTTTAAAAAATCAAGTATTGGGGGAATCCAAATCCTGTAATATAGTGAGTTTCTATGAGGCTTGTTTTCCAAACGATTGATAACAATGTATTCTACAGGCATTGGTACCTCCAAATATATCACATTGATTAAACAAGACCTGTCCTGTGTATGCCACCCCATTGAATTAAGTTAATTGGCCACACTCTGAGGAGTGTCACTTTAACATTAACAAAATGTTTCACTGTTTCTCCACTATATTGTTAGTTAACATGAACATTTTAGAAATAGTCCCTTTGTTTTACCACTGAGGATCTTTTCTCATTTCAAGGATAAGAAAAAATGTAAATACAAAAATCAAAGCAAAAGACTATTTTAAGTCTTGCACTGATTGTGTCCTTGAAGATAATCTGGAGAGGGTGGGTAGACCTAAACCAGAAGTCTTCAAGCTGCCAAGTTTGGGGACCCCTGACCTAAGCAATTTTTTCTGTTATTAAGGAGAGTGCAGAATGAAAGCATTTGGCATTGCTTCTGCTTCATTACTTCCAGATGACCCTTTTTATCACCCAAGTTTCCTGATTGCAAATTAAACACAACAGGGATTACATTATTACATTTGATTGTTGCTAGATCTATTGAGTAGATCATACCTACAGAACTGACAGCCTATGAGCTCTCCTCCTTTAGTAAGATAAAATAAATTACATAGTTGGAGTTTTCATGCTTAATGCAGTGGAAAGCCTTGCCTTCTCAGACCCTTAAGCTACTCGGATAGCTACACTGTGGTCATCCAATCATCATGTCCAGTCACCAATATTGGGAGGTAGAGGATTTGGATGTCTCCTGCAGTGACTGCACACATCAGTTGATTGAAAAGAGATTTCTTTGGGGGAGGGGAGGGAGGAAGTTACAAGTGGAACTGAGATGATCTATTCTAGACCTTCTTGTGATTGGCAAAGTCAAGGGTTTTTGTTTGCGTCTTGATCAGGTCTCTAGTCCCATCTGGAAACTTGGTTTCACTGCTTTGTGTTTGATTCTCAATTATATTAAGGTAGATTAAGGTGGTGAAAGCAATAAACAGAGCATTGGGAGCCTGCTACCTTTGACTTGGGCAAGCAAGCATCAATGAAGAATAGAACTATGCCCTAGGACAGTAATGGCTAATCTTTTTGCCATCGTGTGCCAAAAGTGGGGGGAGTGTGGGGGGGTTGCGCACGCGTGTGCCCATACCCATAATTCTATGTGCCCTGCCCCTGCGCATGAGTGTGCGACCCCCCTGTGCTTCCCCCGTTTTTGGCACGTGATGGCACGGTGGGCCCGGTAGGCCCATTTTTCACCCTCCCCAGGCGCCAGATCCTTAATAGGAGTCTGGGGAGGGTGAAATCGGCCTCCCCCCCGGAAGCCCTCCGAAGGCCAGAAATGGCCTGTTTGCCAACTTCCAGTGGGCCCAGAAGGCCCTAAAATCAGCTGGAGCTGAGCTCACGTGCCCATCGATATGGCTCCATGTGCCACCTGTGGCACGCGTGCCATAGATTAGCCATCACGGCCCTAGGATTACAGTTTCTACTATGTGGCATCCTTTTATGGGTACCTCCCTTACTTCAGGACACATTCATTGTGCATGAGTACTGGAGCGTCATGCCCATCCCAGTTTGCCAGGATGTGGCATCCATCCAACAACTAAGACATACTGACTCACAGAAGGAGCTTTCGCCAAACCTCTTTCATGGATTTTAGGGCTAAATGGACAGTGAAGGAACAGGAAAAAGAAAAGTCTATTAAAATTCACCCTTACAGTTCATTGCTTCTATCCAGCTTGGTTGACTTGCTTCACATCTCTTCAGCCTTGTGTTTGAAGTGTTGTGATGTCTACATATGAGTTTTTAGGGAGATAGTGTCCATGTGCTGGAATTGCACTTTGTCTTCGTTAAAAAAAAGCATTGTTGGGGAGAAGGATTGCAATTATCTAGAGAAGGAAGGGTTGAAATTTACAGTAAATTCAATTGCAAGGAAACTTACAGACACCTGAATTGTGCATTTGTTTTTTCCTTTAGAGCAGGGGCGTCAAACTTGTGACATCACGTGACGTATCATGACGTTTTCCCCTTCGCTAAACTGGGCATGGGTGTGGCCAGCGCATGATGCATCCGGCTCATGGGCTGCAAGTTTGACAGTCCTGCTTTAGAGATAATAATTTGGGAGATGAAGCTTAGATGAGGACTTGAGAAGAGGTGCCTTCTCCTCCTAGGTGCCATCTCCCAACCCAAGTTGGATTCCCAGTAGTTATAAAAGACTTTTCTGATACTTCATTTGATCACAAATTTGCTTTGAGCTGAATCTATGAACTGTGAGAAAAGAGGGAGGGAAAGAACAGTTGCTTTCTTAGTCTATTCTTGGGGCGATAAATTGCCACCTTTTAAACAATGTTTGGTAGCCAATATATGTTAAACTGGTAAGAATCCATGGCCAATTTTGCATTTCTTGTCTCTTTGCCTCTATAAATTCATGTGAAATTGTGTGTGTGTGTTCATATGCATGTTACAGGTAGTACATATTTAAAAAGTAATGTATTCAATTGCTGTGGACATTGACACAGCATTAGAGAGGTTTCCTAATATGAAATTAATTTTTTTAAGGAAATGAAACTAAGCTTGATGTCATTTGATTTCAGTGGTTTTTGAAAGCCTGGGGAAAAATACTGGGAAGATTGGGGAAAATCCATTTTCAAATCTGACAGTTGCCTCATCTTTTAAGTAGAAGTTGTGTTTGGATAAATATTGATTAAATTCTTTGTTTCTAAGGGGAAGTTTAAAGATTATTTTATCTAGTAGATAATCTTTCTGTACGACTCCTTATAAATAAAATTAGTCCTGTACTAAAATGACCGTATTTTTCGGATTATTAAGACGCACCGGAGTACAAGACGCACCAAGATTTCGAAGAGGTAAACAAGAAAAAAAAAAGTTTTTTCCCTCCCCGGCCCCCATGAAAAATGGGCTTGGTTTTTGCAAAAACTGAATGCGCAGAGGCTTTGGGAGGCCTGCAAAGTGCTCCTGGGGGCTGGGGAGGGCAAAAACGTGATAACGGGAGTTTTGGAGGCAGGCCCATTTTTGGCCTCCCAAAACCCCCACTCATCACGTTTTTGCCCTCCCCAGCCCCCAGGAGCACTTTGCAGGTCTCCCAAACCCTCCGTGCACCCCGCTTTTGCGACAAAAGGGGCTGTTTTTGGCAAAAACTGGACACGTGGGACGAGGTTTCGGGAGGCCAAAAATGGCTGTATTCGATGTATAAGATGCACCAACATTTCTACCCTCTGTTGGGAGGGGGGGGGAAGTGCATCTTATACTCCGAAAAGTATGGTAGTCCATGCTGGTGTATTGGAATTTTCTTCCAATATTGGAAGTTGTTTACTGTTAAGTCCTTCCTGGATGTGAAGTTCAATGAATTTAGTGGCTCTTGTCAAAAATCTGACATCAAGCGGTTTCACTGAGGTCTTGTAGTTGATGATCTCCTGAAATCTTATCCATTAAAAAAAAAAAATCAAATCTAAAGAAAAGGTTTGGGAAGCCCACTGTAGCATTTGAATGTAACTGATTTGCCTTTGAAAAATATGCACTTGAAATCAAGAAACAAGAGAGCAAGTAGTATTAGTTCATGTGCATGTTCTGAAGCCCATGAGGATTCAAAGGAAAAATTCAGTATCTGAAACTCTTGAATTTCGTGGGAAAGTTTTCTTACTAGCATTTGAAGGGGAAAAAAAGCAAACTTCTTGAAGTTATTGCTTACAATAATATATAAACAAACAAATACAGTTTTGGATGACATGACGCTGATGTTACGTAGTTTTGTTAAAAGGAAGGAAGTTTTAAAGTAGTAGAAGAGGCTGGGTATTTTCCTCCAGATGTTTACAGAAGGGGCTAGGCGTGTGGTAGAAAGTGCTGCTGACGAAGGCACCTTTGGGGTAGGATGGCATGTGTTCCTGGGGATCTCTGTCATGCAACATTAGAAAAATGTTTTTGTTTCATCCCTATTAGGGATTAAAACAAAGTCTTCTGGAATTGTGTTTTGTCAAAGAAGGTCATAGATCAAAGAGTCAGAAGTCCGTTTCTCTACTGACATCACCCCGAGCATTTCTCTGAGATTCATCAGCTCTGACATTTCTGCAGTTAATTCTTATTATTGTGGGCAGTGAGAGGATGAAAGGAAAAGAAGGGAAAAATAACATCTTTGTCCTGTACAGGTCATAAGGCTGGCTCTCCCTATTGCTGTCATTCCAGGATTGCTTTGTTTGTGTACTTCAGTGTTTTCCTTTTATTTTCTTATGTCAACATTTTATTATTTTGGTTATCCCTAATGCTTTATGCTTTCAGGGGTGGATCGAGATGGGTGAGGAGGGGACGTTTTCTCTGACTTCTAGAGTGGAATAATCCGACAAATTTCTCTCAGTTTAACCTTTTGCCTATTATGTATCTTGGCTGCAGGCCTACACTGAGCCAAAATGAGCTGGAGCTTCCTGACTCGCCTCCTTGAGGAGATCAACCAGCATTCAACTTTTGTGGGAAAGGTGTGGCTGACAGTGTTGATTGTCTTTCGCATTGTCTTGACTGCTGTCGGTGGCGAGTCGATCTACTACGATGAACAGAGCAAATTTGTCTGCAATACACAGCAGCCAGGCTGTGAAAATGTCTGCTATGATTCCTTTGCCCCCCTTTCGCATGTCCGTTTCTGGATTTTCCAGATCATTATGATAGCCACACCCTCGGTGATGTACCTGGGCTTCGCACTGCATCGGCTTTCACGCCAACCTCCTCGAAAAAGCCGGGCACCTGTGGTGCGACATGGTGCTGCCCGTGATTATGAGGAGGCAGAGGACAATGGGGAGGAAGACCCCATGATCTTTGAGGAGATTGAGCCTGAGAAGGAGGTGAAGGAGCCTGAGAGCCAGAAGCATGATGGCCGCCGGCGCATCAAAAAAGATGGTTTGATGACAGCATATGTGCTGCAGTTGCTGGCCCGTTCAGCCTTTGAGGTGGCCTTTCTGATGGGGCAATATATGCTCTACCAGTTTGAGGTTAACCCCTCCTATATATGCAAAAGCAGCCCCTGCCCTCACACTGTGGATTGTTTTGTCTCTCGCCCCACTGAGAAAACCATCTTCCTCCTCATTATGTATGCTGTGAGTGGGCTCTGCCTGCTCCTCAATATCTGTGAGCTCTTCCACCTGGGCTGTGGGGGGATCCGGGATGCACTCCGTGGCCTTAAGGACGATACTCCGCCCCCAAAGCCCCAGTATGCTCAGAAGGATCCCTCTGCACCTCCAACCTACCACTCTCTGAAGAAACATCCTTCCAAGGGCCAATTGGCCAAGGAGAAATTGGGTTACAGGGGAGAGAGCATGGCTGCCGAGCGTTACCCTGTGGCGTCAAGACTCCCCAGCCACGAATTGGAGCGACTGCGTAAGCACCTGAGGGTAGCCCAGGAGCATCTAGAAATGGCTTTCCAAATGCAGCCGGAGGGTATCGCCAGCCCTTTGCGAAGTAGCAGCCCCGAATCTAATGGACTGGCTGCGGAGCAGAATCGCTTCAATTTGGCTCACGAGAAGGAAGGGGCAGCTTGTGAACGACCTAGTGGTAAGTGGGGATGGGGAACAAGGTTTTGTTTGGAGGTCAGCGACAGGATGCTAGAAAAGTCAACCATTGATGAGCAAAAATGGGCTATCTTGGCAGGAGCCCTGAGTCTGAATGTGATTATGCTTAAAAAGTAATTGGTGTGAATGTTTGGTTTCTTGGGCCTGTTAGCTTCTGGGTCCACTTATAAGTTCTCTCAACCAAGCGTGCCTCTAAGCTCTCTTTGCAAAATGCCTGGGGCAATGAACAGTTTTTCTCATTAAGTGGCTCTTCGGTGCCACGGTGAGTTGCATGATGGAAGGCCAAATTTGATACTGTGGGAGAATGATTAGGGTGGTTTTGAATTGCATCAGTAATCTGTACCCTTCTCAGAATGTCTCCTCCTTTTCCAAGTAATGTTACTAAAGGCTACCAATACAGGGGAATATTTGTCACTCAGGGTTGAAATCGGGGGTCCTTGGTGCTCTCTGAGCTTCGTTGTTGTCTTGTAGACATTTCGCTACATGTTACCTACTTTGGGTGATGACCCGTCTGCAAGACAACAGTCAAACTCAGAGGGCATCCAAGATCCCTCATTGAAGACTATAATGACAATAGGACTTCTCATAATTTCTCCACGAGGTTTTGAATTGCCAGCTGTTTTGCAGTTTCCATGGGTTCAAATGTATCATTTGCTAGGACAGGCATGTAAAGTCTGGCATAGAAAAAAAAAACCCATGCATGGGTGCGGATGGATAAATCTCAGCTGTGTGTATGGTATGAAGAGGCAGAATCATATATCCCCAGAAAAGCTGGGAAGCCCCAAGAGTTAATGAAGGGGGTGTGCAATCTATATTTCAGAGATCGGAGTGAGAGACTAAAACCCTTTTCCTCTTATTTCCAGGTCTCTGAAGCACTGGACAATTGCCCAGGTGACAAGAAGAAATGGAGGGAACTGAAAGCATGTACATAAATGCACATAAATAAGCCTGATGTTTGGAAGTACCCTGACCGAAAAGTCAGGGGGATGAGAATATGCTCCGATCTTACTTCTGTGGAAGGAAAGTGAAAAGGAGATAATATGAATCCCCAGGTTCCAGATCTGGGTGGGTGGGGCAGCTGTAGTGATTACTTTCATAAGTCTTTGTAAGTGTGTCTTTTTATGGGTCTAAAAGGGAAACATTTTTTTTACTTTTATACATGTTGTAGAGGTACTGTTGTTCTACCTAGAGGACATTTTGGCATTTTTCACCTCTCTTCCGAATGGTACTGAATTACTAGCTACATAGCAATTGTCTCCTCCTTTATACTTTATATTATTTCAGTTTACTGTATATAAGAGGATATCTCCAACTTTCCAGGATTTTGCTCAGGATTTGTCTGCGCGCACAAGTCAAACTCCTTCATCTTTTGTTTCCTCTTCCCTGACCACCAGATAATGGAAGAGATTGGTGGTTGGGCCAAAGATAATTCTGCTGCATTCCAAGATGCTGGCTTATGAGCAGCGTCTGCCTTCCTTGCCCTCTGTGGGGGGCTGTGCTCGGTTCCTCCTGAATGGCAGGGGGACCAAAGTCACGTTTGAGTCATCTCAGAGACAGACATGAAATGTTTTTTATGTTTTAATTTTTTTATATATAATTTACCATAATAGTTCTGAATTTTGGTTCTTTTATATGGATGTATAATATATACAGTTTATATATATATATTTGGTAAAAAAAAAAATCAAGATTTTTTTATAGCAATCCTGATGTCTTGACTCTTTTTGCAGGGGGAAAAAGTAATTAGTAAGAAGGTTTGCACAATTATGGAAGATTAGGATGCCTTGGTTGTAATCATAAAACCTCACTAACTTCACAGCGGAAAAAACATGTGGATCCCAGCAAATTAATAAATATTGTAAGGCAGGAGAAGGCATCATTATTTTGCATCTGGGTTAAATCCTTAAAATATTTGGGACTTTCCAACGCCATATATATATTAGAAGGAAGACAGGTTTAACACGTCAAGGCTTAACACACCCATTTCAATCTTATTTTTATAAAAAGTCACGAAGTGTGCTATGAATTTTAGGGTAGCTTTACTAAGATAATGGTTATTAAAATGGAGCTGGGGTGTCTTAAGAAGTGCCTTATCCTAGGTCAGAATTGTGGCCAATTTAACACAGAAGCATTTCTCAGGGAGTGTGTTGCCAAGAACTGGGAGGAGGCAAAACCCAATCACCTTATTGCCAGGCAACACTATATGAATATAAGCAATGTCCTGTCAGACAGGACCTTTGTCCCATCTACAAAGACCTCTCAACTTTGTCTCTAGTTGAGACGTTTCCTCACAGTGCTCAACCAGCTGCACAAGGAAGCCCATAGGTCTCCCAGCAGGTGGCCTTAAGGGCAATAACCCTGCCATCAAAGCAAACAGTCATTAACCTCTTGATTTTCATAAACTGGTCCAACCCTTTTCGGAAGCCAGCCAAGCTGGTAGCCATCTTCACATCTTGTGATAGCAAATCTTAAAATTGAATTATGTGTTGTATTTTTTTAAAATCCTTTTGCTGGTCATGATTTCTTCCAGGATTCGGTGTCTGGTTGATTTCCCAAATAGTGCTTCCTGACGGGGAGGAAGTCCCAGAATGAAAAGCAGCATTTAAGCCATAAGGTGTCAGTCCAAGATCGTTTCCTTGGAAAGTTGTTTTGAAATTACACCTGTGGAAAATGATCACCTTCCCTGAAGCCAGAGTTTTCCTGAACTTGTAGGACCACGGGTCCCTAAAATATTGAAGGACCGATCCCACGCATGAATAAAAGGAATGATTCAGATGATCAGCTATTTTCCTTCTGTACAAGTTTAATTAGTACAGATGAATGGCAATTTACTATAAGAACTCCCAACAGTTAAAAGGGCTCATGGTAAAGATTAATTAAAACAACTAATAATTATTAAAAGTAAACATGAAAAATAATTTGTAACAAAAACAATAGCTTGATATAAGTAATTCAAAGTAAAATATAGATGGCAGTAGCAAACTGTTCACCCAGATGTTCTTTGGAAAAATGTCCCTCTTGTGGCTTCCAGAATTTTACAAGGAATGGTGCAAGTCTTAATTCAACAGGGAGACCGTTCCACAGAAGGTAGATAAAACAACTTGACAAACTGCACTTCCTGGTTTTTATTTTTCTCATTTCACAAAAGGGTGTGTGTGCAATGAAGAGCTTTTGAGATGAACCTTCGATGTACCAGTTCAGGTAGGAGAAGGCAATCTTGGAGGCACCTAAGCAACAAGTTATCGTTGCATGTAGGCTTTTATTTGAATTTGCACCAACAAACCTACTGGTAACCACTGTAGGGCCTGAAGAACAGGTACAATGTACTCCAACATGTGACACAATGGTCAGCCTATTGCAAGCATGGGCAGGAGGGTGAGAGGCCTCCTTGACTGCTGCTCACCCTTACATACCTTTCCTACAAGTTAGGCCACAAGTTAAACCTGACTGTTACCGTCTGTGAATCTGTACCTACTCATACAGGGACGCCTTTCTCACAGCTTTCCCATCCTACCTTTCATGCTGTTTGGAATATGATGAACTGTATTTTTCTGTGTGCTCTTCCATTCCGAGATCTGTTACTTCCAGCAAAACCTAACTAGAGTTGTGGACAGGAATGAGACAATGCTTTTACTTACCATGTAGTAAACTTGCCTCCTTGTTCTTACACCTGCAAGAAATACTTTTTGGTCACCTTAAGATATTGGTGGTGTACACCTGGGTGTATTTACTCAAAAATAATGAATTATGGTTTATTCAAGTGAAACTTCTAGAATTGCAGACCGAGTTTGCACTGCATGTTGGGCTAAAATGTGGGGGCGAATGACATAGTGTCATTCTGCCCTGCCTATGAAATCTTGAAAGAGATTGCTCCTTTTGCCTCTTGTCAGCAAACACTGCTTTCACTGAACTCTGCGAAAGTCAGTATCTGCCAAGTAGGGGACTCAAGATGAAGGAACTCTGTATTTTCTGTTCATCTGCCTTGGGAGCCATCTATTGACAAAACTTGGTATTACCTGCAGAATATAACCAGGCTCCAGAGTAGAGTTAGGAGCTCAGCTAAACAGTATTTAACAGTAACAGAGTTGGAAGGGACCTTGGAGGTCATCTAGTCCAACCCCCTGCTCAAGCAGGAGACCTGTACTAGGGATTCGAACTGCCAACATTTCTGATCGACAAGCTTAGTGTCTTAGCTACTGAGCCACCTAGTCAGAATAAAAGAGATCTCTCTTTTTTAAAATGTAAGACTGTGATTGATTTATTAATTGATTGATTGTCCAGGCCACTGCAGTCAGGGCTGCAGTTGGTAAAATTACTACCCATCGCTTAGTAATTTCTCCACTGTAAAGGTACAATTTATGGGTCAATTTTGAAAGCCTTTGAGGTCCTTCATCAAAGGCTTGGGGCTTCTGATTGCATTCTTCACTGTTTAGCTGGTAATCTGAGGACACAGATAGTGGGAAATATTGCCAGCAAGCCTCTTTTGTTTGAAGAGTGGAAAAATGCCCCTCCTCTACTTTTTATTGAATATATTTTAAGGTTCACCGAATGTTGCTTTATACTGTTGGATCTATTTTATAGCTGCTTTAATTATAAACCTCTTTGTGTTGCTTCATTCTAAGAAGCAGTAGATAGACCTATTAAGTCATAAATACAGTACATTATGCACATACATTTCAATGCATAAATAGTGTGTTCATCTACTATATTACACTATGATTTGTTTAACTGTATTTTAATAAATAAACTACTATTTTCTGGTTTCATGTAACACAGAATGTCAAATCCAAACACACAGTTTGTTCCTCTGGAGACTGGATGGTATGTAGCCTGAACCTGTTGTTTGATGGTCTTCAGGACATCCTTTGAACATGACTGCTGAAAATCAAAGTCATTGTTTCCTGTCTCTTTGCAGTAAGAAATATACAAATCTTTCCCAAGTCTAGAAAAACAAAATCTTGACCTTGTCCATTTTGGGCCCTTTGTCCACATAACCCCACTCATCCACCACCCAAAACCAGTGGCTGGCTCTCATCCTGTTGTGTCTGTATCCTAGTGCTATCTTGGAGTTTGAAGCCAAATTGATCCTCTCCTCGGCTGCTTCCTTCTCTTCAACGCATACCTTGAAACTTACCTGCAAGAATTTACACTAAAATACCTATATGAAATCAAGAATGAAAAGCATTCCCCCCCCTCCACACACACACATTCATTATACTTTTTTTATTTAGTAAAGTGAGCACAAACTGTCCCAGGAGTGGCATCTTTTAAAACAACAACTGAATAGCATTGAGAATTTTAGAGAATAAAAGTTTTTATTTTAACTGTCATTGTTTTGGAAACATTTTTTAACCAGGCTTTTACAATGATTGCTGATTAGGATGCCAGCTTCACAAAGCAAGGGGACTCCTACACTCTGGCCGCCTCACCATGTACCTGGTTAAGGATACTCTCCAGTTGCAAGCAGACAGTCACCCCATCCTCAGTGCTTGTTTAAACCAATTGACTTCTATTTCATCCATTTCAATAGTGAAATTGAAATTTTCCTCCTTGGATGGAATATTTATCAAGTGACAATAACTACTGCCAAAGGCAGACATCACCAATTCCTAAACCAAGCTAAGCAGGCAGACCTCGACTTAACAACCACAATTGGGGTTAGAATTTCCATTGCTAACCATGGCGGTTGTTAAGTGAATCGTACCTGATTTTAGGACCTTTTTGCCCACGGTTGTTAAGTAAATCATTGTGGTTGTTAAGTGAATCGTGGTCATTAAGCAAATCTGGCTTCCCCCATTGACTGCTTTATCAGAAACCAACCAGGAAGGTGACAAATGGCAATCACATGACCCTGGGGTGCTCCAACTATCTTAAATACGAGTGCCTGAATTTCGATTATGTGACCGTGAGGAAGCTCTAACAGTTGTAAGTGCAAGAACTGGTCATAAGTCATTTTTCCCCCATGCCATTGTAACTTCAAACAGTTGCTAGATGAATGTTTGTAAGTCGAGAACTCTCTGTACTTGCTGCATTCAACTGTTTTTTAAAATTAAGAGATTTCTAAATATTTCTAAAATAGGCCCACTTTCCTGCTTCCCCAGTATTCTGATAAGAACTATATAGACTATATATACTGTATATATCTGTATGTGTATATCTGCATCTACGTATCTGTAACACACACACACACACACAATTGTTATATAAGAGTCTATATAACTCTTCTCGAGGTGGTTGAGAAGCTAAGCAATTTGCTGCAAGTTTCCTCTTTGTGTTTGTAGAACTTCAAGGATAAATCTGTCTGAAAGAGCATGAAGAAAGAAAGACACAATGAAAATGTAGCATGTCAGGACTGAGGATCATTAATCATTCATCAAAAATGGGCAATTTCCCCCCCCCCCCTCCATTTTTGAAAAGGAAGCATTCAGATCTCTAGAATTCAGAAAGTTAACTGAAAGAGTGTATGGCTGTTCTATGATTAATAAGAATCTACACACACACACACACACACACACACACACACACTATTCTTTTTCTCAGGTTGTGAGACTCCTTAAACTCTCCTTTCTAGTTTTGAAAAACAGGACTGCACTTCTTGTTCTGTTCAGAGATATAGGTTCAAGACAGTCAGGCAAAAACAGAATGCAAAATACATGTATTCATTTGCTTTTCTTGTGGACTGTCATCAAGAAGGAACAAATGGAAGAGGAAGAGGAGGAGGAGGACGAAGACTATTATATCCCTTCCTGTCTGCTCAATATCACCCTCTCCAACCTGAAATTATTCTGTGGGTGGGAGATCAGATGAGCAGAGGCACTTTTGAGTGAACAAAACAAAAGGGGAAGATTAAACAGCTTCTCCACTCCAGTCCTGGTTTTCCATTCTGATTATAGCTTCTGTTAATAAAATCCAAGGGCAAATGAGATGTTGTGAGGCCTCCAAATCTGGCTGTGAAGGCCAGAGGTGCCAGTCTTCACATAGAAAAAAATAAGGCACTGGCACTATTAAGCCCTGAGTAGAAATGCTTTAGTTCTGAGTTCGTATGAAGAAGATATCTCGTTGCAGAGGGTCTAGAGTGAACAGATCTGAGCAAGACAATAGCTTTCCTTTAGGAGAACATTATATTGCTAAAGCTGAGTTATTGCTATATGCAGACACAGTCCTGGGTGATGATGTTGGGCACTGTCTCATACTTGAAGGAGTAGCCACCATCTGAGGTAGTACGGACTCTCAGAGACTGCATAGTGCCTGGCAAGGCAGCACAGCAATTCTGGGAGTTGGGAATCAAAGTCTGGATGCCAGAACAGTTTCCATGACAGTAATAAAACATAAAGCTGCCAGGATGCACGATCCAATTGTCCCATCCCAGTTCTTCAAAAGTGATGTTGATGGAGGTGCGGTGGCAGTTGTCATGGGGCATAGCATTATGCTGGAACAAAGTGAGATTAGCTAGAAAATTTTCTTTTAAGGAACGCCGGGCCCGGTCTGGTGTCTTGGGTTTGGTGGTTGCCACAAGGAAAGGCATCTTTTCAGCATCAGCCACACAGGGGCAGCCTAGGCAACGAATGAAGAGCACAAATACATTCTGGGAAAGGTAATGGAAGAAGGATCTTCTAAAATGAAAGACTGTCCAGCCCTCAGGAGCTGGCATTGCCATGGTAGCTAGAGGAACCTGGCCTTCTTCAGAGAGCGTGAGTATCTCTGGGAAGGAGTTGTTGTTGGAGGCAGCTTCTAAAGGGCTGTTCTGAACAATCACAGGGCCCGTGTAGAACCACAGCTGGGCTGATGTCACCTCACGACTCAGGATATGTATTGAGGGTTGAAAAATGTGGGTGAAAACTCCCTCATCCTCTGGAAGCTCATCTGTCTGAAGTGGCTCACAGGATACCTCTGCAAAAGAGGAGAAGGATTAATGGGACTTGGCATTACATACTGTAGGCCAGGGGTCTCCAACCTTGGCAACTTTAAGATTTGTGAACTTCAACTCCCAGAATTCCTCACTGGCTGAGGAATTCTGGGAGTTGAAGTCCACAAGTCTTAAAGTTGCCAAGGTTGGAGACCCCTGCTGTAGGCTATCCTAGACTGGAAGAATGAGAAGTGAAGGAAGAAAGAAAGAACAAGTGTTGATGACTCTGAAGCCTCCTTTCTCTTTATTAGGGCAGGTTCAAAAAATGCAGCCAAGTTCTTTCTTTTATTAGATTAATAACTGGCTGGGATTGCTATATGCTTACACTGTAGGAGAAGAGCAGGGGTAAGCTGTGATAGCAAAACAAACAAACAAACAGACAAACAAAAACACAGGAAGAAACTGATGCCACCTGTTCTAACTTGCACATTTTTATCAAAAGGCATAAGTGCATGCCTTTTAATAACATTTGTTTTTCAGAAAAATAATTTTTCTGATTATATGTTTACATGTGAGATGACAGCAGTTGCGGAAACTGAATCCCACACAAATATTGCCTGTCTTACTGTTGAAACTTTTCATATGTACATTAATACATATGTATTCATAATGCAGACCTGTGTATTTAATACTAAATAAATTCCAAAGAAAGTGCTGAGAAAACTACAGCTGTCAAAACTGGGCTGCCAAAATCTGGACAGCCACTAGATGGCAGAAAAGAGATACATAATTCTTTCCAACCATAATTCTTTCTTCCTGTAAAATGGAAATCTGGACTTTTGCAGCTCAGATACAGCAATACTAGCAAACCTGTAAAAGAATATGTGTATGTGCAAGAGTGATAATATTCAAAGTTCACATGATTCTAATGAGTCATTTCTCCCTTTATGAAATTTAAATTGTCTTCCTCTACCTCCCCTTTTTTTCTGCATACCATCATTACATCTCATTTCCTATTCAGACATAAACCCACGTCAGTAATCTGGATTGTGGAAAGTTGAGATCCCTTTCAAAGATATTTCCTAACGAGGCAATTCAACACACAAGCACCTGCAGAATCTAAAATAGCGGGTTTATGTTAGTGTAACAAAAAGCTTAAGGTTGCAAGTTCGTTATGAAGTCACAGTACAGTGTTACCTGCCTATTTTGAAGTAAGTCTCACTGAGACTAACTCTCAAATAAAAGAATATAACATTACAAATTGTGGTTGAAATACTATATCTTGTTATCTGGAAATAATCCAGCTGAATCCAATTAGACCTATGTCAGGTAAAGATCTGCTAATTGCATTAAATTCAGTGAGACTTCTGAACAACTAGAAAGAAAACCAGAGTGCATATCTACAAGAAAAGTGAAATATTTCAAAGCCACCAGGATACCAGAGAACACTGGCAGCATCAGCTGGATTTGAACTGCTGAATCTGGCTTAAATTTCTGCTATAGCTAGAATAAAATCAAAATATGTGTGTTTGTGTGCACACGCACATCTCTGGCATGAAGTTCACTGCTATATGATTTCATAGAATCATACAGTTGGACATGACCTAAAAGATCATCTAGTCCAACCCTCTGCTCTGTGCAGGATCCACAACATGAGCTTAACCTCAGTATTTGTTCCTGCATCTGTTGAAATGGATTAGATGATAAAATAATGATTGCACTTTTTCTTTGGGTTTTAAACCTCCCAGGACCCCTTGAATCATGGTTCTGCTTACCTTGGGTTGGGAAGGCAATCACTTGGGATATGTCTTCTTCCTCCAAGCTGCGAGTCACTTCTGTGTCCAAGGTATGCCGCCTGTGGAGCCCCCTTTGTCCCCCTTGGATCTTTTCATTTTGGGGGACAGGACCAAGAAAGTCCAGGAAATGTTCCTTGATTTTAGCCAGGATGAATGGCCTGTCAGCATCCCTGTTGCAGGCAGCAACAGCAGCAGAACCCAGCAAAATCAGCTGTAGGATCAGCATGAAGTTCATCCTGGTCCAGATGTGCAGAGAGCTTTGATCCATCAGATACAAGGGAACCAGATGCAGGCTGTGTGAAGTTCCTGCAAAGAAAAAAAATGTTCTTGCCTGTGTGTAAGAGTTCCAGCTGAGGCACTGTTCCCAGATATTGCTTGATGGCTCAGAATGTGTGTAGGGAAGTCTTGTCTCGTGGATGAGGTAGACTGGCTCTTCTGTTGAATCTGCCCAGCTCCTTCTCCCTTCTGATTTCTTTATTGAGCCAAGCTGGGGCATGATGGCATTGAGACTATCTGTCACTGACGCAAATGTCTGGTAGCAATGAATATTATCTCATGGGCAGCAAAAACACAGGAGACGTCTGGAATGCAAGGACGGTGTTGCCTAGGGGACAGGACCTAGAGCAGAGTACTCTGGAGGAGAGATGGATGTAGTCCCCAAGTTGTCAACATTGGAGCAGTAACAGAGGGGCAATTCTCCTTAGTTTTTTTACTGGACTGTCTGAAATTCGGCTTCATCGAAGTGTTATGTTCTGTGGGGCTTGATCATTCTCTTCCATCCCAAGCAGTTTTCAGCTTTAAGTCATTCATATCATATTAAATTCTACATCAAAGACTTAGTAGGCAGTTTACAAATGTTTCACATATGTACACAAGCTCACAATTTGCAATCCACACACTGTCACTCCCTAGTTCAATATTCAAAAGGCTTTAAATACATTGGAATGACCTTTACACATATATTTAAAAACACATATAGGTTCTACCTTTGATCACACTGAGTAAGGGTTTAATATGGGTGTTACAAAGCAGTACAATTACTTGTGAATATAATATTTGCATGATCCTTGAATTAAAATGACCTTCTATATTCATTAAATGCACCCTACTTTTTTTTTTTAGGTTTCTACCCAAATCAACAAATCTTCTGTTATAAAAACTCCATCTGTCAAAGTTAACACAACTCTCAAAGGAGAATATCAGTAATTGTTTTAAGTCACCTTCATAAGTAGACACAATTCAAATACGACATTGACATTTTGGTACAATACACACTGTATTTTGGTTAGAGAAGTGATTATTAAATCACCTTTATGAAGGTCCTGTTTATAGTCCTTTTTAAAATGTTGATAAATCAGATTACAGAATCTGGTTCCAGATGAGAAAAGATGATCATATAATTGTGGCTATTTTAGTAGCAGGATCACAATCAGGTTAGGCATAAGCCCCCCCCCCCCCCAAGCAAATATTCAAAATAACAGAATGGTTATATGTGGCCCAATGCACCAGTAACTGAAACTTCTCTGGATATCCAGCTAGTATAGGGATGTATAAAGAAGGAGGGATGTTTGGAGAAGATCTGAATCAGTATGAATAATGTGTGAAAAGCAGAAGGAGCTTAAGGAACATTTCAGTAATTTTTTTTTTTAATTTATATTTATATGCCGCCCTTCTCCGGAGACTCAGGGTGGCTTACAATGCGTTAAGCAATAGCCTTCATACTTTTGTATATTTATACAAAGTCAGCTTCTTGCCCCCACAAACCGGGTCCTCATTTTACCCACCTTAGAAAGGATGGAAGGCTGAGTCAACCTTGAGCCTGGTGAGATTAGAACTCGCAGTAATTGCAGGCAGCTGGATTCAAAGAAAGCTATGCTTTTTAGTGGTTTTATTGATGAAAATTCATAAAGAGGGTTCTTCCTTGGCGGTTCCTTGGTTTCTCACCACAGAGCAGGCCCACAGCCCTGAAAACAAAATAGAGGAGATGGAAAGAGAGAAGATGGGATAGTTAGGGTGAAATGCAGCCATCTCTGCTTTCTTAGGCTCAGGTTGAGATGGGTGAGCCTGACCAAGACCTTTTGAAAACACTTTGCAAAGAGGTTCATGCATTGGGTCATCCAGAACAAAATATATTGTCAGCATAGATGAGACAATTAAACTGACAAGAAGAAATTAAATAATTCAAAGCAAATGAAAGGGAACCTACACTAAAGCCTGAGATACATCGATGAAGACAAAGGTTGGGAGATTGAACCATATAACAGAAAAGAGCAGAGAAATGAGTAGATCTAGAATCATTGCACGAAGAAAAACCTCAGGTGGAACATTAATAGTTAATTTATAAAGTTAATTGGTAGTTCAAGGTATCAGATGTAGCAGAGAGATCTAATCAGAGCAGCATTGAAAACAGATGGTTTGCCTTGGCCACCAGCTGGTTGTTAGCAAAAGAGTCAATGCTAGTTTGGTACAATATCCCATGCTGAAAACGTATTAAATTTGTTTGTGAAATTGCTGGTGGTAAAGTGAAGAAGGACGAGAGAAAATGACTGTTTCAAGGGATTGAATAAGAATGGAAGGAGAGACAACAAATGAAAACTGAAGGACTGAAATAGAGGATGAAGGTAGGCATCTCTTACACAATATACAAACTGGTTGGAATCCCTGGAAATTGTAGCTTAACAAACCATCTGGAAACCCACAACTTTCCCTCCTTATACTGTACTAAATGAAAAATAATTTTGGACTCATTTTTTTCCCCACTGGGTTCTCTTTATCTAGTTTTAGTACATGTGGAGAACAAACCATGTTTTAGGACATATTTATATAGAACTGTGGAAAAATCAAAAGGGTTCACAAACTTTTAAGCACCATATGTGAGAAGCAACATTGTTAATTGAACATTGCTATATATATGGGAAAGCTAACATTACAGTATTGCTAGCGTTCTCTATTTCTTTTCTCTTTTTAAAGCTGCACTTCCTTGGTCTAGAGGTGCAGCATGGGGAACTAAGAAAAGGCAAATAATCAGGTGGTAGAGTGATACAACACAGTGGAAGCAGAAATAATAACTCAAATTATTCTTGCAAAATAGAGTTTATCTACACTGGATTCTGACTGAACATGAGAGGGTAGAAGCAGCTTTGTGTTACATTTTACTGTACCCTAAAATTATGCCACAATTCGGGCAGACCTGTCTTGTGATTCAGATAAGAGTGTATCATTAATCCTGGTTAGGTGAAAATCTCTAGGCCTTTCAGAAAAATAAAGCAAGTGAGGATGAAGGGGAATGTAGATGATGGCAATGTTGGCTTGGGATTTTATTGCATCTAGTCCATCAGGAAGTAAGAGTGGAATGACTGATTTCCTGGACACTGGCCAACAGTAAAGTCAGTCAACACACAGGTCATATGGACACATTCCCACACTATTTTCTTACCTGTTGGATTTCCCTGAATTCGACAGAACCACAGCAAATTGCAGAATCAATGAGAATACTTTTCCCCCAGTATGTACAAGAAAGTATTAACATTTCAAAGCCACGAAATCTGAAGTGGTTTAAAGAGGATCAAGTTCACAGAATCTGAAAATTGGTAGAGCGGAATTAAGCCATTAAGTTCAATCTTCTGATCATTGCAGGAATTCAGACAGAAGTATCCCAGAGAGATGTCTGTCTCTCTCATTTCCACATGAAGACATGAAGTGAAAGGAAGCGAGTTTGGTGCCTCTCTGGGCACTTGATTCCACTGTCACATTGTTCTTACTGACAGCTTCTCAAGTTGGTATCGGATGTTCTGTAATATAAATCCAATATTTCACATCCTACCTTCTGGAGAACTTTATTACATGTGGCATTCTTTTAAGTCTTAAGCAATTTGATATTATTATATTCCCCCTCTATTTTTTCTTAAGGCTAATCTTTATTTCTTTCAGTCTCTCTTCACAGGATTTTCTAGTCCCTTAATCCTCATTATTATATAAACCTTTCCAATTTGTCTGACTGCTGTTTATGAACAATGCAGATTATAGTAGACTTTTTCTTTCTGAAATTTGGAAAGTATATGTCTATAACTAATGTGGCTGAACGTAGAATAAGCAGTTCTGCAGCCAAATCACACTACTGACATGCTCAGTTTGTAGTCAATGACTATTCATAATCACTTATGTGTGATTTCCAAGCCAGCTATGTATTTAGTTAGTTGTCATGCCCTCTAACCTAAATTAATGCTAATCAAAAATACCATGGGATACTTCAAGTACTTTGCTGAAACCAATATATAATAGGTTTACAGAATTCACACCATTTATTATGGAAACTTTTATTTAATAAAAAAAATCAGATAAGGTTAGTTTTGCAAATCCATGTTATAATAATCTTGGTGATAACTGCATTCTTTATCCAACTTCTTTATAATTTGCTCTAGATTTCCCCAGAAATTTATGTCAAATGGACTGGTTTACAGTTCCCTGTATTTTCTTTCCCCCCTCTTTTTGATGATGTAGGTAACATTTGCCGTCTTATATTTGTCTGATATACACAAGCAAAAAATTTTTGCTGTGCCATCTCAGGCTACTTGGAGATGAGAGTTTTTATGAAAGAAAGATAATACTGGTATAAGCCTGTTGCAAATCTGCATTCACCTCTAACACATTGCCTGTCAGAAATGGTATGTTGCAGAAGAATCAGTTTAGAAATATCCTGACATTTTAAATTTGCTTGGTATGTAGGATTTTTTATTCAAATGTGTAAGTTTTCAACTGCAGTCAGAGGTGACCCACTTTAAGGAAAAAATTATCCTATTGTGCCAAATCTTTCCTCATTTATCTTTCCTTGCAAAATCCATCTATTTTTTTTCTGGCTACTCTTTTCTAGAGAAATTACCTCTATGAAGCGTTGAAAAATGTTTATAAATAAAATATCCTGCCCTAATTCCATACTTTGCTCCTGAACTGAACATTAACAGAATGCTGCTGGAAATAGGTTCCTTATGGGAAAAATGACAAAAATCATATCTCAAGGAACAGAGAAAGTAAGTTACAAATAATCCTGGGAAGAATATTATGTTAGGGCAGCAGAATATTTGTTGATAAAAGTTTGTAACATGAAAAGAAAGTGAAGGCTGCAATTTACTGAATCTGTGGAAAAAAATAATTATCTTTACACAATTCAATCTTGCTGAAGTAGCGGTAGTAAGGGTTGTGTGGCTTGTGCCTTTGTATGTGTGAGTGGGTGTGATTTCCATTTCTGTTTTTGCTGACACTACCATCTCCTTGGCCATCTCTTCATTCCAGTCTTTGGTAATGAAATACTTTCAGCCACTAGTGCAGCTGTGTGAAGTTATAATTGATCCACTTTCCTAACTATACAGGGACAGGGACAATAAGAAGGCTGAGATCTGATGACAAAGAATCTTCTAGTACTTTGCTTCTTTTGTTGAGGAACCATGCTTGGTAGCAGCATTCCAAGCCTCAGGGTTTGCTGCCAATTTTTATTACCACTCAATGCATCATGACAGGGCATCTGGGGAAGGAGATGGAAGCTCACAGACTCAGCAGTCTGATGTGGAGGATTCAGGGTACATATTGTTATTGGTAGTCCATAGGAGCCGCTTTGGATGGTCAGGTGTAGATATTAGCCTGTCATATTGTGGTATGACATTGGGATCAAAATTTCAGGCCATTGCTGGCATACTACAAACTACAAACCTAGTTTGGGTAATGAAACGTCTGCAACAAAACAACCAAACTTGGAGAACACCAAGGACCCTTCATACTACAAGCTGCTTTGAGATGGGGCGGAGTGACCCTGTTCTCCCCCTACTCCCTTCTCTTGAGGTGGGCTAAGCCTGAGGCAACTTCAGGGCTGAGGGATGCCTGTGTGTGCCTCCCTGCTGGGCTCTATACTTAGCCAAGTCCCAGCCCCCTCTTATCAGCCCGGCCATGTCATCAGAGAGTATTTTTGGGGACAGCAGCTGCAGGCATTTGTAACACTTCAGCTTTGCTCCACTCACAAACGCCTGGGGAGCAGGGCAGAAGGAGACCAAGGTGCTACAGCGTAAGAGGGGCAGACAACAATTGGGGTGTATGAGGAAGAGTAGGCAGGCAGACAACAGAGATGCCCAGACTGATCATGGAACAGGAAAGGACAGAGAAGTATTAAGGAGAGCAATAGGAGTTTACACCCATGAATGACCGAACAGCTGGACATCATCTGACAGGACCAGGAAAAGCAAGAACCGGTTGCCTGAGAAAGCTGATACACGAGGTTAGTGAACCCAGAGAGAGAAGCAGGGGGTTCTGTTGGGAGACCCTTCTTACGCCCCCTTTTTAGCTTGTGTCCCTGTGCAAATAATGGGATTAAAGAGAACCCAAGTTGCCTATGAGGATATTCTGGATGCTTCTGAATGATGAGGGCTATACAATCAGTAACCAATCCTGGTTGCTGAGTAACGGAACCAAAGGAAAACAGGTTTTGGGGTACCAAAGGAAACAGACTACAGGCCTTGGTGATCTGGAGCTTTGTGGAGTGAGACAGACCAAGAGTTTCTCCCATATCAGAAGCCCAACCTTCCTCTCCATGAAGTGGCTGCCATTCTGAGCAGCTTCTCCTTGCTGTTTCCTATCCTTGTGTACCAACAGCTTACAGGGAATATTAGAATCATCTCAGTGAGAACTGGGGGAAAAGAAAATGGTGTTCCATCCATCCTACTGGAATTCTCCCCCTCACTTTCTCCTGGGGGTGGGTGGACTCAGTGGCAGTGGTGGCAGCCTATTATCAGCAAAACACTATTTAGAGCCTGATAGGGGAGGAATGCATGATAGAGCAAGTATGCCTGGCAGGCTGCGGTGACAGTTGGGCAACTGGATCCTCTCAGCACTGGGGTAGCATTTCAGCAGGGAAGACGAATTGGGAAGCCCCTAGTTCAAATCTTGCATTACTCTGTCTCTCATTAAGGGGTTCCTGTATACAACTGCCTTCATTCCCACTTGCCCTATTATACACAATCATACAATATTGGTAATCCAGTTCATGCAAACGCTTGAAATATGCTGGTGATGGCTGAGCTATAGGTCACGGTTGTGCTTTACTTCAGATATGGTTGTCTATATACATAATCTTTTTCATTAGACCTCCTTCAGGTCTACTTTGTAAATCAGAAATTTAGTTTGCATTCTTCTTTCTGGTGGATTGAACAGGTGCTATATTGAGAATGGCTAGAACATGCGGTGGATAACCCAAGACCAAAGTAGTAAATTGGTTACAGAGTTTGGACTAGGACTCTGGCAATTCCTCCTCATAAACATCTGTTTCAAGCCATAGTGATGTCAAAATGGTGTCCTGAAGAGTTTTGTAACTTCATCATTCAAGTTACTCATGGCATTTACACAATATATCACAAATAATTTGAGTGAAGATGTCACTATACCTCATTATGGAACTACTTGCCAACTTTGGGTCTGTTACTTTCATACTTTAACATATTTCTCAGGGTTGATGTGGTGTGCAGCCTTTTTAAAAAAGGAAGCCAAATTCCCATGTAAGCTGCCTTGAACTTCTGGAAATATGGTGGAATATAAATCTCAAAAGCAAGCAAACAAACAAATATTGTAATCTCTCAGGATCTTTTTGTTTGTTTGTTTGCAGCTGCTGAAATCCATCTGAACACAACTGCTGAAAATCAACTGTATCATCTGACATTCTGAGGTAGGAGATACCTACAAATGTAGTGTAACCTCTAAAAAGTTTTAAAATGAAATAGGTTGGCTGGCTCCCTCAAAACCTGGCAAAACAAAAGTGACTCTAAAAAATGGCTTTGTGTGTGACATGATAACTCACTGATTCTGCCCTCATGGCAGCCCTCATCCTTCTGAAAACCAGGAAGTGTAGTTCTTGGGTGGCTTCCAGAATTAGGCTACCCTGTTTCCCCCCAAATAAGACATCCCCTGATAATAAGCCCAATTGGGCTTTTGAGCGCATGGCAATAAGGCCAAGCGCTTATTTTAGGGTTCAAAAAAATATAAGACAGGGTCTTATTTTGGGGGAAACATGGTATTAATGATACAGGAATGGTGAGGAAGGTAAAGAGTAGCTTGACATGGCTGAAGATGCATATATTACACAAAAGAGACATCCACTTTTATGCAAACAGAAAATTGAAGGTGATAGTTCTGGCATGACCTTGTCTCATGCTACTGGGAAGAGCTGCAAAGATTAAAGCAAGGAGACTTAATTTCTCCCTGTTTGTTATCTTACTTTCACAAAAGTATCTATTCACTACAGTCCAGTTCTTAGTTTTAAAATATAATTGTCTATTAATGACATGCAGATTTGTTGATCTCAGCTGAGATCAACACAATGCACCAAAATGTTAGGCTCACAAAAGGATTGTGTAAAATAAGAATACAATATGTGGCGGGGTTATCCTGGAGATACCATTTGTTGCAGAGAGGGGCGGGGGGGAGAGTAGTAGGCTGGAATGGCTCTGAACTCCCCTTGCTAATAGTTGTGGAACAGCTTCACTAGCTGCCCGGCTTCCCATTCAGTCCAAATTTTACAACATCGAGGACTGAGTAGCAGTGTGATTAAAGCCAGAGCTAGAACTTTACCCAGAAATGCAGGAGAGAATGAGAGTGAAATGTGAAGTGATCATGCGTGCCAAACTATGCTCTGAAATGTTTTCTCCATGTAGTTTACTGTTCTCATTTCATCTTAAATGAAGATACTGACCTTTCAACCCTTCCTCCTTCTCCAACTATAACTCTGCCTTGATCTGATTCTTTATAGGTCCCCGACCTGAGCTGAATCCTCACTAGGCTGGCAATGGATGCTTTTGGTGGAGCTCCCCGGTTCCTTGCCTCTCCTCGTACTTTCTCAGTCCAAAGTGGCACAAATGCCGTCCTGAAATGGCAGGTGGCCGGGGAGCCACGTCCCAGCATTGTCTGGGAGAAAGATGGCTCTGTGCTGGAACTGCCCTCCGGCCGGATGTTTCTTGAAGTGAACGGGGATGCATACAGCCTGCTGGTCTCTCAGGCTGGCCCAGCAGACAGTGGACGCTATGTGTGCAAAGCAAAGAACAGTGTGGGTGAAACCTACGCAGCTGCTCTGCTGAAAGTGGAAACAGGGTCTGAACTGAAACCCAATGGAGATCTTGACTGTCAGCCGCCCATCTTCCTGAATAGGCCTGTCTCAGCATGCGTGACCCGGGGCGAAGATGTGACTTTTGCCTGTAGGGTCTCAGGGCAGCTTGAATGGGAAAAAGATGGACGCAGATTATCAGACATCTTTGAGAGTAGCCATTACAAAATGGATGTAGAGCCTGGGGACTGGCATTCTCTGCACATCTATAACACCCGATTGTCAGATGCAGGGGTCTATGTGTGCCGAGCACAGAACAGTTTTGGGGAGAGCACGGCTGCAGCTGTGCTCCTGGTAGATCCTGTGGCATGCCTTCCTCATAATGACCCATCTCCAGGGGCTCCCCCAAACTGCCATTTCAAGAAGCCACCCAAGTCACAAGAGGAGAAGAGGCATGCACAACACCCTGCACAGATTGTATTGTCTGAAGGCAGGCAGAATGGAGAAGTGCTTCCCAGCTTCCTCCCTACAAAATCTTTTACTGTGAATGAAGGGAAGCATGCCAAGTTCCGCTGCTACGTCATTGGCAAGCCCAAGCCGGAGATCGTCTGGCAGAAGGATGGGAAGGTGTTGTCCTCTGGAAGAAGACACCTGCTGTATGAGGACCGAGAGGGCTACTTCATCCTTAAGGTGTTGTACTGCACAGCACGAGATTGTGGACTCTACGTGTGCACAGCTTGCAACGCTGCTGGCCAGACGCTCAGCGCGGTGAGACTCCATGTCAGAGGTATCCATCCAAGGGGGAGAAAAAGAGTGGGATGGAGATGTGGGGACACCACTGAACCTGCATGAGAACACATTGATTGGGTTCACACATATGAACTTTAATTGACCTGGATAAATGGTTTCTGCAAACCCAGCCATGTGGGTGAAATTAGTGGATGAAAATGGATGGGCAATCCAAAGGAAAGAATTGTTTATTTAGTGCTTGACAAATCAAAGGAGGATATTTCTGCCAACTACAAGAATGAAAGAAAAATATGTAGGCATTGCTTGAAAGGCATGACAAAACATAAATGTTAAGCTTGAGCTAGTCTATAAACCAATCCAGCCCATGATAGATTAGATAAACCCAAGAGGAATGGCCAAACCACTTGTGAGAATGGGAATAGGTCAAGAGCAAAAATTTCTCAGGTGGATTACAACATGAGTTTCAGAAGCAGCAGGGAGTCTCTAGACCTTTATGAAAGTGGCAGGATTACAAGCAGAGACTTGGTTGGGGCCTATTACCTATTTTGCTGAGAGACCCAAATGATCCTTGGGTTCCATTCTTGGAATATGTACACTCTTTGCCAATAACAATAGCTATGAACTGCAGAGTGGTTTGGTTCATGCCAGAGGAGATGGACAGCAAAGTTTTATTTTCTCTCAAGGGAAGGAACATGGCATGTGAGATAGCAACCATTGATAAAAACTTGGCTGGACATGGTTCCTTCTAGGAATATGTCTTGATTCTTTCATATAATGGATATATGTAGAATACATGTGAATTTGGAGATCAGCATGCAGGTCTTCTCCACCGGCACCTATTCTGTTGTTGACTACTATGGCTTAGGAAGGAGAGTTTGCTGGCCAGCCAAGTAGCAGTTGAGTTAGTGAATGTTCTGGATTATACAGTCTGGAGATGAAGCCCAGCACAACTGAATGATCTTCTATATTTAATACATGGCCCAATTTTCTCTTAACTGTTAGTTCGGTATGTGCAATGGAAATACTATCACTGTGTGATGTACCACCAGCAATCGGAACAGAAACATTTAATACTGCATCTGCTCTTTAGTTTGATAGGGATGGGCTACTTCCCTCCATGCAGTGTAATTTAATTTAATTTAATTTAATTTAATTTAATTTAATTTAATTTAATTTAATTTAATTTAATTTAATTTAATTTAATTTAATTT